>OU862923.1:31472575-31807575 GCA_917880885.1 Limnephilus marmoratus | reverse complement strand
GTGGAATAAAATAACTTGCATATCTTTTGAGGATTATAGGTGGAATACAATCTGGGCCAACGGAGTATTTAGGTTTTAGTTTATGGAAAGCTGTAATAATATCGTCATCGTTAATTTCATGAATTTGTACAGGTAAAGAGTTAAATGACGATGAAGCTATAGAGGATATGTCAAGTTTTGGGATATTGTCGCTAAATACTGATTGAAAATAGTGTGCGAAACCTGCGGCGATCTCAGAAGATCCATCATATTTATTGTCTTTGTAGTTCATGTGGTTCTTCTAACTTCTAACAATTATCGTTATGTTTCAACCAATTTACACAAATCCTTGACAAATTACATACCTAAACCTTCCTCACGAAACACTCTATCTATTAGTGAAAACTAATAGATAGGGTAGTTTTCGAGTTTATCGCGAACAGACAGACAGACAGACGATGCGGAGGACTTTAATTAATAATATGTAGAGATGTCATTTGTGCGCACTAATCACATATACTTACTTCCTACCATGGGCCTAGGCACGTTGGGGCAAGGTGGGGTGTTTGCCCCACCTTGGCTGGCCGATGCATGGCATCTGGGATTTTAAATTTTTTTTTTATTAGCAAGTTTTTTTGATGCATGAAGATAGGTACATACATAATTACATATAATATGAGTGAGTAGCAAAAAAAGATCCCACAAAGACGAAGCCTGAGGGTGGGTATTATATTATGTGGATATTAAACAAAGGTGGTTATAACATATTTAAACAGTGGTGGTTAAAATGGAATTTTAAAAATTATCGACTGAGTTGCGTTTTTAAATTTGCAGCACTTCATAGGTTGATTTTTCCTTCTTCCGTTCATATTCTTTGTATTCATAGAGCCTAAAGCATGAATATTTTGTAGAAGCCTCCTTTTTGTCGGTACCTACCTACTCTTGATTTTTATTTTTTGCCCAACCCTAAATCAAAACCTTGCTACGCCCATGCTTCCTACCTTTGATAAGTACGCAGATATTTAGAATGTATATAAGGCAAAAACTTAGGCATAGTTTACTAAAGCTGTGTGGTTTCGGAATGTTAAAGAAATAAATTATTTTGGAAATATTCATATAGCTTTCAATTTGGGAGGCGGGTATAGGTATCGCCGCTCCGGGAATCATTTATTGGGTAACTAGGACCTCTGTCATAGATCACCCCAAGTGGTTCGCTACGTTCGGTACGTTTGGTGACTTAGCAGGGTTGTCCGGGTTCAAAGGGGGAGGTTTATCCGGGCCTTGGCAGCGGGTACGTCTACCCACCAACTGAATTGCAGGCCGGATTCGGGGACACTAAGGAAACCCTTTGACCTCTCCAGCAGGGCTCTTTTGGAACATCGTCTTGCACCGCAGTGAGGGGATGGATTCATTCGTCCGTCACTCCTGGACACCCTGACCCCTACATTCCTACCAAACCCTCTTACTTTTTCCTTCGCAGAAATTCCTCTCCTTCCTGTCCTAAAAAGACCCTTCACACAAAATCCCCACAGATGACATAGAACCTAAGGGGAATTATTTCCCTCAAGACCTCCCGTATCCCAAATCCCACTCATCCCACTGAGCAGTGGTTTCCAATTTGTGGTACACATACCCCCCAGGGGTTATGTGAGGTTGAAGGGGTATGTGAGGTTGCTAGGAGGGGAACGCGCACGCAAACATTAACAACTCTAAGATGAACAATCGCATTGTTGATTTTTTAATAATATTAATATTGCAGAAAGAAACACAGCAAATTCGTAATACGAAAATTGGCTCTGGTCTGAACTTTGGTGACCCGACAATTCGTCCTGCGACAATTCATCCGGCGACAGTTCATCCTGCGACAGTTCATCCGGCCGACAGTTCATCCTGCCGACAGTTCATCCTGCCGACAGTTCATCCCGCCGACAATTCATCCGGCGACAATTCATCCTGCCTGATCATTTAGAAGATTTTTATTAAGTAAGTATGCAAAGAGGATATACGGCCGTACAACCAAAATCGATATACTTATATCTGAAGGCATCTTGAGTGGAAATCCGCTGTAAAAATATTTTTACTAAATAGGTTAGGTTTTTTTTTTTCCTGAATGTTCTTTCTATTATTTACCTTACACTGCGGAGTAATTCGATTTGAAAAACAGAATTAAACCAAACGCTTGTACGCACCGAATGTAATCAGGTTTATTTATTTTTTTGTGCAAATTTGTGCAACTTGACGTGGATCGAAAGGAAAAATATTTATAATGAGTTTAGAATGAATTTAAATGCGAAGGAATTTAATTGTGATTGAAGCTAAACAACGGAATATTATTTTTAAATTTCTTACTGTTTGCTTTTCGGCTGGTGAAAGAACACTCGGTTAGGTTAGGCTAGGTTAGGTGAGGTTAGATTAGGTTAGGTTAGGTTAGGTTAGGTTAGGTTATGTTAGGTAAGGTTAGGTTAGGTTAGGTTAGGTTAGGTTAGGTTAGGTTAGGTTAGGTTAGGTTAGGTTAGGTTAGGTTAGGTTAGGTTAGGTTAGGTTAGATTAGGTTAGGTTGTACGGCCGAATATCCTCTTTGCATACTTACTTGAAGAAAAAATCTTCTAAATGATCAGGCAGGATGAATTGTCCGCGGGATGAACTGTCGGCAGGATGAACTGTCGGCAGGATGAACTGTCGACCGGATGAACTGTCGCAGGATGAACTGTCGCCGGATGAATTGTCGCAGGATGAACTGTCATGGAACCCTGAACTTTATGGCAATTCAAACCAAATCTTCTAGTGGTCAAAGAAATTATTATGTTTATCAAGCTCCACTTATATTTAATAGCCTTCCAGAACATATAAAGTCATCTAATTCCTTGTACACTTATCTTAACTTATTTGTGTTATCCGAGGATTGCCAATTATTTTTTTCATCTTTGTCCTTTATAAATTAATAATTAAATACATAATTTTTTTCGTATGTGTCCTGCTAAATTAATAGCATAATATATTATATACATACCAATATATTTATTCTTTCGTCTTAGTCCTTTTTAAAGTAATAGCATTTTTTTTCCAAATAAACTATGGTCCCATATTTTACATTGTAATGCGCTAGGCACCTACAGCTTAGTGCATTGGATGTTACCCATTGTCTGTAAGAAGTGTTAATGTAACAATACATGTTGTTTTTCAAGTATTATTTTTATTTAACTTATATTATTTTGTTTTATTTTTGTTACATTGAATAATTGTTTACCTCAACACAGGCTTGTCCTAGTGAGGTTGAACATTGGATTATAGATGGCAATACCTAACATGTGTAAAAACAATAAATAAAATAACTATAAAGTGACCTGATTTTATAGAGCTGTGCAAAAAGAGATGTGCATTTTTGCCCCGGTAAACTTAAATAACAAAATCACTTATTGGTTCATGCTTTATGGTCATCCGGATTGAAGATTGCAGGGGCCAACATCTTTCTCCAATGTTCCTCAATGTTCGATCCTGAAGTCAGAAGAGGACATATCGTGAGTTGTTGATCCTTCCCCTCACTCCTGCAATACTGATTTTTATAAGAGTTGCTAATCCTGGAACTCGTCCTTCGGGGAACAGCGAGGAGGCACCGTTTTCTTTTTATAAAATTATATTTACTTAGTTATTATATTAGTCTTAGAATCAGCTGTTAAAAACCCGCTCTGCAGGTTTTCAGTGGTAGGCCCTGCGGGCGGCTTTTGGTTCGGCTTTGACCAATTAGTGTTGGTGACCATTTTATAGATACAAGAGGTACTGTTCCAAAAATAGCTCGTTAACTGTCATCCAGTGTAGCTAGTCACCGGGACAAAGTAATCGAGACAGAGCAATGACTTCATATGTAATATATAGCTTCCTGATACAACACGTATTACCGTCAATCTTTCCATATCCGGAGAGATACTACATATTCACAAATTCGTAGCAGTTATACCTAGGGGGGAGACGTCCCGTCCGACCTTCTAACAGAAGTAGCGATATTTTGTGACGAATATTTGAATCCGAAACCGAATTATAACAGTAGCTTTGTGTGAAATTTCACGTACACAAATGTTATTTGTGGCGAGGCGTGTATGGCGTGGCGTCAGACATATACTCGAAATTGGGCTCTGAAATTCAATCACGCGGACGTTACCGTATTCATACTGTTCGATATTGTTAATTTATTGGAATAGCTTTTGAAGGTTAAACCCAGCATTATAATATAAATGTATGAATTGTAGAAGGTAACTTTAATAAATCTAACCGAAACATGAAACAGAATAAGACACAGAAAATAAAATAATAAAGAACGCAATTGGGAACTCAGTATGAATATTGAATATGTTTGTATATATATATATATATATATATATATATATATATGTTATCAATTTCTATTATGATTGTAAATTCACTCCGTAACCACAAACTAAAGAGCTCAACATGCGGAGAACAGTAGAAGGAAAAAAATTATACATTTCAGTATTGTTTATTACTAACTAAGTAACCATCAGGCCGTTTCCGCAGGAATATGCAGAAAGGACGGACATATTCATACATCGTCTCATACATACTCCTACATTATTCTGATTTTTGAGGTGGCCCGATTCAAGTAGCTGATGCATTTGATCCATGACATCTTGACCCTGAAATACATTTAGAATCTGAACGACGTAAGTAAAAAAGCCGTGTATACAAAATGCGACTCGCGACCCGTGTATTGGATGGACCTACTGTCGAATTTTCCCTATCAAAGAAAAGAAGAGGAAGAAAAATAACCCGCGAATCTTAACGACGTAATTGAAAAAAGCGTGTAAATAAATATGCACCCGTATACGGCGTATTGGACGGACGTACGGTCGAATTCACCCTAGCAGGCCTGGAAATTCGATCTTTCCGTCGGGTTCATTTTAATTAATTCTGAAGAACGTGTTACTAATATTTAAGATGTTTCTAAATTAATACCTCCCGAAGTTATTAATTCATCGTCTAGAAAAATAAAATCTGGTACTTACCTACTGCTAACTTTAGTTGTACAAGTATTACAATTTTTTAAAGCGTTGTATGTTAAAAAAAATGATGGCAACGTACTGTTTTTATTAATATAAAATATAAATAACTCGCATCCCTTGTGCGGCGTGGAAATAAAAATGATAATTCAATTACGAATTCGCCGATATAAATTAAAATGTGAGCCTCGGGTATACCTCCGATAAACGTGGTTATGTCTCGCCTTAATTCCTCGGGCGTCCCTGACTTCTTCTACTATACAAGGTATTAAAGATAAAATCATCCCCTTAATTAGCGTATTTAGCTGGATATCATTTCTGTTGCCAAATAAATTTTAAAAAGGTTTATATTGTAGTCTCGTACATTCACATTTAAATTATTTTATTGAAATCTGGGGAAACGCATGTTAAACATACATAAATGAATTACAGGTAATACAAAACAAGGTAATCAAAAAACTATTTAACTGCAAGCCCAGAACATCCACAAAAAATATATATGGAAACAAAACTACAAACATTAAGAAAACTATATGAATACAATACATGTCTCCTTATATACATAAACAAAAATTTTAACAAAACAAAAAAACGACTTCAAAAAATGCACTAAAAAGTAAAAAATAATTTCGTATTCTTCTACAACTTTATAATCAACTTACCTTTTCTACTCATCAATATGTAGGGACGATTGTTATTTTTGGAGTCTGTTATTGGGCTCTGAAATTCAATCACGCAGACGTTACGTATTAATACTGTTCGACATTGTTTATTGTTAATTTATTAGAATCACTTTTGAAGGTTAAACCCAGCATTATTATATAAATTTTATAATATATATAATAAAAAAATAACAATCGTCCCTTCATATTGATGAGTAGAAAAGGTAAGTTGATTATAAAGTTGTAGAAGAATACGAAATTACAGGGCCGGATCTACGAAATCTGGCGCCCTGTGCAGTAGGTACCGATGGCGCCCCCCCCCCCCCTACATTTTTATTTTGATTAAAAATTCGTTCACCCCAATTTTTTTTTTTTTATGTAATTGTTATTTTTTTTACACTAATTTATCAAATAAAATCAAGACATACAAAGGGTGTAACTTTTCTAAGTGACCTGGCGGCAGCTCTCACACTCGTTTTTTTTAAAGAGAGGATCGCCAGGAGCCCTATACTCTCTGAATCTATTGGGTAAACATAAATTATGGTGCTATTTTAATTATTTTAGGAAAAACTCTTTGCAAGTTTTGCTTTAAAATAATACAACGAATTGTTTGTTTGTGCCCGTACCATGATTTAAAATATAGGTTACGAGACAATGCGGGTGGTTTCGCTGAACTAGGTCCATTAGACATTCTTGAGATTTACTGCCTATATACCCTACGCGAATATTAGAAAAAGCAAATACAAATACGTTCTCATGGCAACGTACAACACAAGAATAGCATCTACAGCTTCTGACTAGCAAACAGGCAGTCCCGACGAGAGACAGTGAGCAGTGATAATAAGAATATAACCTCAAATTTGTACGTTGCATTTCCCCTGTAATGAGCGAACAAACACTAAACACTGACGTATGGTATCAACGGCTTACGAACAAAAATACTGCGCTGTGATTGGTTATTGCATTTGGATCGCACCTATTCGTCGTAAATGACGGTAAAAGATATATGGAAAAATAGATCTTAGGTTTAAACTAAACATATGGAATTTGTAAAAAAAATCTGTAACTGACTATAAATTCGTAAGCCGTTGATACCAACCTGATGCGTGCGCATTCTGTTTCTTTGGAAAGTGTTGCTAGAGCGTAATAATTATTTCGTACTATGGGTAATTTTTAAACGATTCAGGGAATGTTATAACTAAATTTTAATACAATATTTATTTTCTCACGGCGCCCCTTCGGAGTTGGCGCCAGGTTTTTGCACGTTTTTGAACGTATGGCAGATCCGGCGCTGTTGTCAAATAAGATAGTTTGTATGGTAGTACCTACATGCCTCAGACGCTATTAAATATCTACACTGCTGATTTCATTAATGGCATAGATAAATATTGGTTGCCCTATTTAAGGAGAATTTATTAATAGCTTTTACTACGCCCTTGACATGGTCACTCTAGCACAGGGTTTCCCAACCAGTGGTCCGCAAGATGCTAGAAGATGGACCGCGATGGTCCGCTGGTCAATAAGCGAGCCTGTGCGCGGGCGGTCCCTGGTCGAGAAGTCTGAATAAAAAAATTCGGGACAAGATTCAGTTTATCATTATTGTACCTTGTGGTCAGTGGCCATTATGGTATTCCGTTTCGCCCCACCCCATCCTACCCCGTTCTACCCCCTCCATTGTGGTAAATATTCTGCTGGAACCCGTCCCACCCTATCCCATTCCGCCCCCTCCGTTGTGGTAAATATTCTGCTAGAACCCGTCCTTCCCTATCCCATTACTTATCCCGTCCTTCCCCTCCCATTGGGATATCCATTCCATCCCGGGTGCCACCCGTGCTAGCCTACGCCACTGACCACAACTGATTACTGGCTTTCTGGCTTAGGCTAGCGTAGGACGGATAAAGTGGTTATCCGCCCTACCCCCCCCCCCCCCCACCCCGTTAACAAACAGTTGTCAAACACAAATTTCGAAAAAATAAAGTACAAGTTGTCCCGGGTTAGAAAAAGGTTGGGAACCACTGCGTCTAGCATTATCGATTAGCGCTCTGAAATAACTACACCAGATTTTGGACAAAAATTTTAAACCAATTAATATTTTTTTATAAGATCTGGTGTTTTAAAAGCTTTATTTGCTATTTATTTTGGATGGTTTGAATACTATGTTGCTCGGTTTGCTTGGATGACATTACTAGCAATAAACTTACTTGTAGTAAACACTCTCAGAAAATGTTAAGGATTCCATGAACAGCCAGAAGTAAAAATATGTAGCTGGCTGTGGGAGTGCAAGAGCCTTATCCACCACAGAAATTGGAGTATTAGTCATGATCTTCAGCAATGAGAAACCGAAGAAGTAGTCAAATAGATTCAACGTGTATCTGGATGTACCCGACCGGCTTTAAGCGTCCCGAGCTTATTTGGAGTAAAAAATCTACATGTCATTTAAGGGTCTAGTCCCGTGGTCGTCAAACTGCGGCCCGCGATGGATATTTGTGCGGCCCGCACAAATATCTGCAGTTTTCTTTTTTAATATATTTTTTTCCATTCTACATTATATTATCCGTTTTTTTTTTAAATATTTTGTGTATGATTTAAAAATATGATATTAATATGATTTACATTTATTTAATATCCTTATGATTTTAAAACTTTGATTTTAATTGATTGACTTTTGATTTTAAAATGCCCAGTTTTTTAACACATCCTAAATCAGATATGTTATAATTTTAGATTTTCACGGCCAAAAGTATTTTCCTTATTTGTTTTTGGTGTGTTATACCGTGTTGCGCTACTTCCTACTTCCTTCTTTAGCCAACGTTTCGGAAGTGTCCATCAACAGGGCAGATTCGGCAGATGTGTGATCTGCCGGATCTGTCCTGATGATGGACACTGCACCGCTGTCCGAAACGTTGGCTAAAGAAGGAGCTAGCGCAAAGCGTCATAACACCCAATAAATAAATAACGAACATCCTAAGTCGATTTTGAATGCGTGCATAGTGTACGTCATAGATTCTCAACGTGGCCGATAACGCCCGCTTGTGGTCGTTTGAGACTTTCAGGGGGCAGTAGAAGACCCAGAGAAAATTAGAGGGCGTCGAGATGGCACAGTGAGGGCGTGGGTAGGTAAAAAAATGGTCTAAAAATACCAAAAAAACACGCTTATCACGTACTAGTAAAGGAATATTGGTACGTGTATTATTATTAAGAATTGACAATATATCATGAACACAAGAAGGAAGGAGGTTGCAACCCGGTATACAAAATAATTGCTTTTTTAACTTACTAAACAAAAAGGTATAACACCCCCCCCCCCCCCCCCCCCCCCCCCACCCAAAATCTCAAATGTGCGGCCCGCGGTGATACCTCACATTGTCCGATGTGGCCCTTGACCAGAAAAGTGTGACGACCGCTGCTCTAGTCTGTAGAAGAATCTATCAAACCACACAACGTTTCTGCACGGAGTCGAGGGTTTTTTCAGGTATTAAAAAAGCATTTATCTTAACAAAAATCCTTTTTACCCCGTTGTTGTGGTGAACTTATAAAAAAGGAAAAACTAACTTTATGTTGGTTTCCGTCAAACAATCTCTTTTAAACAATATTGACGTCACTATGATACCGGTTCGATAAAAAGGGTTCTATCATAATATTGAACTTCATGACACCTATTGATCGATGGAATCTTACGTTACGTCAATGTCACGTTACGTGGCGCTGGTCGGTGTTTTCGGTCACAACGTGAACCGTAATATAACCTGCAACGTATATAATATACATATGATTTATTACACCTACAAAAGCTGAAGAGATACAGCGTGTTGTGGTCATTTCAGTGTGCACGAATTATTTCAACGTTGTTTTACTTGCTAGACTTGTAATGCGAGGCATATTCAGAAAGTAGTTTTTTTTTAAGTGTTGTTTCTGTATAACCTGCTAAATAATAAAATAGATAGTCCTGAATTGCTATCGACTATTGGTTTAAATGTCCCAATGAGGCGTACCAGGCATACTTCTCTTTTTCATATAGAATCCAATAACACTAATGCAGCGAGTAACTCACCAATTACTCGCGCAATCATAACTTATACCCACTATGAAAAATTACTACACTTAGACATTTTTCATGATTCCTTGCAAACATACAAAACTAGTTTATTAAATTTCTTGGCGTGATATAATTGTTTTAAAATTACTTACACTTAACTTTTCATTCAACTTTAATCAGTCAATTACAATTAGTGAGCATATAGTTCTTGATTTTAAAATGTTTCCTTATCTCCCCCCCCCCCCCCCCCCCTTTTTTTTTCTTCCTTTTTATTATTACTACTCATTTATTCAATAATTAAGTTTTAATACCGGTTCATATCTACAATCTAGACATTCTATGGACTTACGTAATAGGTACATAACCATGTAATAATTAAATTTAACATACCTTATTATCTGTATTATATGTACTGTGTATGTCTTAATAAACAAATAAATAAACAAATAAAATAAATTAGAAAAAAAAATACAGGATATTGTTGATACACTTGTTGACTATTTTTCCAAATAATCGCCAACTCGTTCAATGCATATGATGAGCCGTGGCACAAGTTTCTTTGTGCCCTCCTTGAAGAATTCTCCCGCCAGCTCCTTCCCCTACTTCAGTACCACTTTCTGCACCTGCTCGTCCGTTGAAAATTTATTTTCATCCATACATGCTCTTAGGAAGTTGAAAAGATGATTATCTGAAGACGCCATGTCAGGGGTCAAACATCCCGACTGAATGAGTCCAAGAGCGTATTGGTGGCTAAGGCTGTGTGAAGACGGACGTTTTCGTGTAACAAGCACGCTTCTCTGGTCAGCATTCCCCTCCTTATGTTTTAAATTCTCCTTTGAGTTTTTTAGGGTATCACAATTGTTGCGGCGGGGGGCAAGTGTTCCCTCTCAAGAAAGCGAGGGATCAAATGCTGCGTTTTGTGGACTGTAAAATTGCGGTTCTTATCTATTTTATTATATATCTGGAGTTGACTTACCAATATCTCCAAACTGCTGTACACCCTCCATGCACTGAGTTTATGTCACCGGGAAGGTAATTGTTAGTTTGGAAACATGAGGAAGGGAAATTGGTGATATTTACTTTGTGGAGTTAATGGTAAGCAAGCGATATTTTTGCGTATTAAACCGCGGTTCATGAGTTCTGTGGCGTGATTATTACAAAGCGATGCGATTGTTTGGACTTGTGTACCGTGCGGTGATTTTATTTGAACTGAAAGCGGTGCGGTTTTTAGGACTTGTGTCCTTTGCGGCGAGGTGAATTCAACTGGACTAATTATGGCAGAGGACACACAATAGGTATTTTAGAAAGAACCGCATGTAACAATAAAGGCACGAACAACAATATTGTTATGTGATTGACAATATTAGCGAAACTCAATCGAAAATCTATAGCTGCTATTTACAGCAGATAGCAGCTATAGACATGCATTAAGAAAATGAAGATGGTGTTGGTAGTTCTTAGTCGAAATATGAAAATGAATTACCATTCGGATAGAGACCCTTTAGCTTTTTTACGCCTTAGCTTAGGTTAGGGCTGTGGCCCATAAAGCCAAAGTTCCCGGGTTCAAGTCCCAGAGGTGCCAATATCTTTTTCTGATTTGTCTCCAGATTTCGATTGAGTTTCGCTAATATTGTCTTCATTTAATTACATATTACAATTTGAGGTTATATTCATAAAGTTAAAAATAAAAATAATATTTGATTTATGGTGACCATTCGAATTTTATTTCGATGCGTTGGCCCACCTACTGCGTGGCTGGCCGGATCTGGTTGAGGAAGAACTCTTGATTTCTCCGGCCGGACTCTATCGACCCATCGCCTTGCACCGCAACGGGAGGAATAGATTCATGTCCGTCCGTCCTGGACACACTGACCCTCAGAATAATACCCTCCCCTCTTACCTTTTTCCCTTCATAATCTTCCTTGTTACCGTGTTAATAATATTTAATATATAATGTAATAATATTAATTAATCAACGTGGCTAGCTGCTGTGAACTGTAGAGGTAGAGCATGTAAAATGTCAAATCAATCTCAATAAAAGGCGGATATTAAATAATATAATTTAGCGTAGGGAGTGTGACGAACCCATCGCTCAGGGAGTGGAAAACACAAACCTGCAATAGCCATCCCAAGCCAAGGTGTGAGCTACCGTGCTCAGGCTGAATGTCCTGGGGAACAGCGTCACGAACGATGCCTCCGAGAAACAAGGTCGCATCTCGGAGTATTTAGACCTCACTCCAGCACTCAGGGCTCTGCTGGAGTGGACTTTCTATTTCCCCGGTAACTCGTGGGACAAAAAAAAATTAGACCATTCTAAAACTAGGGGCCTTTTGGGAACCTAGGAGTGCTGAGGCCACCTCTGTGGATTTCCTTCCTGGGGCCGTAGGAGGAACTAAGAAGAGAAACCGTGGAGAGGTGAGCTGAGGCCACCTCCATGAACTCTTCCCTTGAGGGGCCTTCGAGGAACCAAGGGGAAGGGCACCCTTCCAGCGCGGGGCCTTTGTGGAACCAACGAGGAGTGAAGTGGAGAGATGATGTCCTCTTCCCATGTGGGGCCTTCGAGGAACCATGTAGGAGTGAAGAGGAGAAATGAGGCCATCTTGGTGAACTCTTCCTCTGTTGGGCCTTAAAGGAACCAAGGAGGAGAGATGAAGTTCTCTCCCTCCTGGGGCCCTCGGGGAACCAGGGTGGGGTGGATTCTTCCCTTGTGGAGCCTTTAGGGAACCAAGGGGACGTGGACTCTCCGTCATGGAGCCTTCGGGGAACTAAGGAGTGGAGAGGAGAGATTAAGCCCTCTTCCGTCGTGGGGCCTTCAGGGAACCAAGGAGGAGTGAAGAGGGGAAATGAGACCTGGGAAGACACATTGTCGGACCAGAAGATACAGCTTCATTTCGAATGACAATCCTGGTGAACTTTACAAAAGGAACTGGATTACTGTCAATGGAATGAGGTAAAATGGGAGATAGTACAATGGGTCTATGGCCTAAGTGCTCTCGGGAACTATATATATGTAAACCGTCTCCGATTATAAAAATAAAAAAATAATAATAATAATATAAAATATGGTTTATTGAGTTTACTTTGAGAAACAAATGGTAAGTATTAAAGTATGATGTAGACTCTATGTTTAATTAAATCTAGGGCCGCGTACGAGATTCTCGAAGATGAAATCTCGTAGGTCAAATTATGTTACAAGGAAGTTATTTAAAAGCTAAATAAAAAACTAATCAATAAAACTAATCTATAAGTTAAATCGGTAACTTAAATAAACTAAATTAAAAGTTAACGTTACGTTCCAAAACGCCACAGTGTCGGTGATCTCGACAGCCGCAGCCGCGTGTCTCTCTTGGGCCTGGTTTCTTTGTACTGAAGTCGGAAGCAAACGGTTTCTCTGCACCAGCGGTAGTTACTGGGATGTCATGTCGCAAATGCCACAATTTGTATTTTGACTCGTAATCGGGGTTGGATGGTCCGTGATTGAATCAACCCATTACACCTTTCCCTAAAAAGACTCTTCTCACAGCATCCCCAAAGATGACATAGGCCCAGAGGAAAATTGTATTCATCATGCGTGGAGCTAAAGTAAAAAATATATATTGAAAAAATACGAATGAGAAAGTCCAATTAAACACGACTATTTCACATTTGAAAAAATAATCTCTTCTGAACCATCAAAATTTACAGACGAACTGAATACAAAATGTTCCTATGCTATAGTCAACAATAGGCGTTATGCTACTAAAGCGATAATAATAACAATCAACAAATCACTAACTGGAGATTCAAGATGTATTGTAGGAGCCACATTAAGCAAGAGAAAGTATGGTAAAGTTTTATTACGCCGCTTCACTTGGCCAATCACGGCGTCGAAAAATTCGCATAAGTTAATTAAATTTAACAAAATTAAAATATAAAAATCATATTTTTTCGTCTTCCCCGATGGTACAAAAGAAGACTTTTTTTTTAATAATAATATCTAACTAAGAAATATTTCGTATAAACCGTGAGGCGGAGTACGACAAGTTTATCGAAAGTCTATGTTATAATTAATGAATAATTACTAAAATAAATTTAATTAAAAATTTACACATTTAAATAAATAATTTTATAGGTTAGACTGCTTTTCATTTTCTCCGCGCTTTACAGAACAAATCAATACAATTTTAGTCCAACAAATTTACCATTTGCTTATTTATTGCTTCTTCACAATTTAATAACATTTTTAGCATGCATTTATTAACCCCATCGAGTTAGTAATTTCACAATTTAATAAAAGTAACACAAATAAATATCGGTCATTACCAAATCGTTAAGTACAAGCAAAATAATAAAATCTTTAAAAAAAATTGAAAATTACAATGAAAAAATGTGGAAATTTGTAGAAAAAATAATGTATGAATTAATAACCATTTTCAACAATAGAGAAAATTAAAAATATACCCATATATTCATATGGTTTATAAAAATATAAGTAAAAAATAACGTAATTAAAAAACAATGATATATGAACATGTTAAAAAACAATATTGAAGTGAGTAAGTATCAAATAATTTTGAAATGAATATGAAAAAAACCTTTTTGATCCGAATTGAGAGATTGCAGCATGAGTTAGCTTAAGTACAGCATAATATAGTTTTAATTCCATTGATGTGCCATTTAGATCTCATTATTTAAATTCAAATTTTTAACCTGACTTACACTTGGTTAACAATTTTATAAAGTACGCAAAATAATAAAATAACAAATTAATAAATAATTATATCCTAAGAATGAGAATCTAAATACGATGTAAGAAAAACAAAGATCTACAAAATTCAATGCAATTTGTTTTCAATACAATAAACACACAAAAAATGTTTAAAAATCAATATGTAAATGAAATAAACCGATATTTCCAAGAAAAAAATCTCTGGCGCCAACTTTTTCAAGCGCTCGGAACTGATGAAAATAATTTTCATTGTAAAAGTCCGTTTACAATTGGTCGGTCAGTCATTATTATGTCGGACAATATTAGCTTTATGTTTACACCGAATAATAAAACACCGAGGGGTTATGTTATGAAACAAAAAATTAATCATTTGGGCATTGGGATCACTATTGGTATTCATTAGTAATTCATGAAGGGAAAGTCTAGACTCCAGACTCTAGATCAAAATCTTTATTAAAGATACCTAATTCTTATATTAATTTGATAGTGTCATAGAAGCTTAAAATTTGGACCTCTTTGTCATTGTCATATTTTTGGTGAACTTAACACCTTCCATCAAATTCTATTACAAATTGGAAAAAAATGATTTACGGATAAAGATATGATAGTTAATTCTGAAAAAATAATGTCAACATATTTGTACACGTTGTGGATGGCTTGTTAAGGTATTTTAAAGCTTTTTTCTGATTCTTCCCTTTTGAAAAATAACATAAATTTTCGGTTTTGTGGGAGTTGGGTTTTCATTTTTTGGTAGTTCCATGCGTCCACACATTTTGTTTGGTTCAAATCGATAGTGAAAATTTGAAATGCCCTAAAGGAAAATAAATAGAAAAATGTGTTAAATTTGTCAATTTTCTTTTATTTTTCTCTTACGATCTGCGTCGTCGAAATATTTCTAAAAAAATAAGTGAGTCTTTTACGACCTGCATTTTAAGATTTTTTTTTGAAAAATTAAAAATAAATTAAATACAAAATTATCCGAACATTATTATTATTATTATCGTTGTTCTTCAACTTCACAACTCTTTAATCTACGTTTTATACCACACCACGCATGTATCAATATGGTTGTATTGATTGCACTTGACGATGTGGTGTGATGGCTAAGTCGCCTGTTAACGGCCAATAAAAGGTTGTATCAACACTACAACGAGAGCTTTAAACATTCCGCCTCGTTAACGGACAAGGGAATTAGGTGCTTTATTAAAAGTTCCACGTTGTGGTGATTTAGTATGGCTGCTGAATTGGAAAACAACGTATATTATTATTCTAACTCATTTCTAATAATCATAATTAATATTTGGAAAATCGTGATTCCTTCTATTTATTATTATTACATTTGTCGACAGACTATTAACCAGTGCCGATTTCTTAATGGTATGAACCTGACATTGTGGTTTTAAAATATATATATTTTTTTTTTACAGTGAATACCGCACAAGAATCTCAACTGCTCCCGTCTGGAGCCAGTGAGACTATGGCATCCCCTAATAGGCCACTTGCATCAATTTTTTATAAATTTTTTTCCGGTTTAGGCAAATATTCTAAGACATTCTGTATTTTTTTTTTTTTTAATCGTATTTTTGAAACCCTGGGGATTTTTTGAAAATTTCAATCCGATAAATCAGACCATTTTTTATAAACCGGAAAGACGGGACATAATTTTATAGGTGTGAAAAAACGATAATTACATAGCCGAAAATCATTAAAAAAAACGAACGTTTTCCACACGAATGGCACAGCAGAATAGCGAGGCATACCAAAAATATTACATCTAATAAATATTTTTTTTCCTTGATCCATCTTATTGATCATAAATCATTATAATGAACAGCGTCTATATTACTACATTCAATGTAATATACTTGTACTTGTAAATTATAATAATAATAAGAATATTATAAAATTTAATTTTGTTAAAATCAGCACCATAATCATTATACCTCTAAAACACGTACCGACATCATCTGCACGTTCTGAAGAGAACCCCGTAGATCATTAAAAGTACGGGGTTCTCTTCAGAGCATCTGTCAAAAAGTGAAACCAAATGATAAGTTCGCAGAGAACAAACAATAAATCTAGTGAAAGTGATGCCATATAAAAAAATAAATCAGTGTGGAATTTTAAAAAAATAATAGGAACATTTTCGGAGACGGGACATTTTCATGTAGTGACGTCACGAGCCCAAATAATAGATTTATTTATTTAAAAATAAAAAAATCTGTACATTTCTAAACAATTTTACTAACATTTTCTTAATCTTAGTAAAAAGATCTACCTATCCACATGATTTTTTCCAAGTCGTTATGAAATCCATGCAAGTGGCCTATTGGGGTATGGTGTGAGGCTGAAGGTAGCGGGGAGGAGAAGGAGGGGGGGAAGAGGAAGGTTGGGAAGTACCTGGCTATTCAGATCTGGTCACTAAACACGGCTAAAGCCATTTTCAAGCAATGTTTCAATTCTGAATGGTGGTCTTACACCAGGGCGATACTGATAGTATCTTCCACTCTGGAACATGCCGCAAATATACTATATATTATTTTAAATGAATTAATTGTGAAATAACACAAATTAATCATGCCCCAGGGCTCGCACCTTGACCCTATTCTTTTTTACATATTTATATATGACGGAATCAATATATTTACATGGTGTTTATAGACTGAGGTTTGCAAGCGATGTATTAAAATTTACCGAATTATTGACAGTATTGCTTATCCTTACAATCGAATGTCATTTATTTTCCAATTGGTGTTTCAAAACAAACTAATGCTTAATGTAAAAAAATATCAAGTCTTGAGATTTTATACAAAAATCCCATGCACGTTTACATACTTTATAAACAATCAAAACTTATTATCTGATTCAGAAATAAGAGACCTGGGAATAAAGAAAGACTTGAAATTAACATTAATTCTCAAAACAGAGTTTCGTATAAAAAACTTATACAGTTTTAAAAAATTTCGCAAGATCATACATAACTCTTTTCAGAAGCCAGTTATTTAATTCAACATTTAATTGAACCATTTTAATGTCATTTTATTATCTTCATGAAAAATCTATATAACGAATCCGTCATAAATTTTTAAGAAATATTAATTATAGGTTAGGAATTCCTACTGAAAACATAAGGTATCCTCCACTATTGCAAATTAAAGTTCTTTCTACATTAAAAGAAAGGCAAAGAAAAACATGTTGGTCTTTGGTTGATTGGCTTTCAGGTACCAAGTAGAATTGTTCATTGAAAGATACCTTACTATTAAACAATATAGCGACTAAGGCAGAATTAAATTTCGACATAGTTTAGGAAATTAGTACTATTTGGCACCTCGGGTATTGAAAGTCTACCAACTTACTTAAAATAATGTTACTAAAATTGTTTGCCATTCTTAAAAATCCTTAATATTTTATCACTGCATTCTATATTTGCGTGCGTGACTGATATGTGAATTTTATATTATATCCTTATTTTTATCATGCGAGTAATGTACCTAATTTAACGGCCCAAATGGGGCGTGAATAAAAACTAAATAAATAATAAAACGGTACACAGCTTTTAACACAAATTGAGAAATGGTAAAAATGAAAAAAGAAAGTGTTTGGTAATGACTAATTTTTGGCAAGGTTGATGGAATACGTGATTTAGCAAAATCTCATGTTTTTTTCTGGTTACAGTGTAGACCAGCCCTGATAAATGTAAGGGAACGTACCCAAACTACGTGACACGTTTAGGGGGGGGGGGGGTCTTCAAAATGTCACGCTCCATACAAATGAGCGGCGGGTTGCTTAGGATTTTGGTCACCGGGGGGGGGGGGGGGGTTAAAAATTGCAAAAAGTTGGTCACGTAGTATGGGTACGTTCCCTAAGGCAATAATATTATGCACACAAAAGTAGTTATATTTTCTTATTTCTAATGTTTCAATCCAAAGCAAGAAACTTTGAATATCGTGCACAGATTTATTTTCATAAAATGTGTACAACTGCAATTATGTTTTATGAGGTAGGTAGATATTAGTTCCTAGATAGGCAGGTTGCCTTTCTAAGGAACCAAATGCTCCAGTTAAGAGTAAAGTTAATAAAGAAACGCTATGTTCCAGTTAAAACTTTTAATACAAATACTTTTAGAAATACTTTTTTTTCATTCGAACTTCTCAGTTTATGACTAACGATGTTTTTTTTTATTAATTTCTGCCACCATCATTATTAGCGGAAGACGTTGATTGTGCGTTTATAGAGGACTTAACTACGAGGAAAATTGTACTCGAAGGGGATTGGGAAGAGGTCTATTATTATCATTTTGTTATTTTTATGTTCATTTAAAGTTAAGGTTGTGATCATAGACATCCTAATTCAATAGACCAGAAGATACAGATGAGGGGTAAAACCAAACTATGGGGGGCGAAGAGAGGAAAGATGACTGTGATTCGTTAAAAAATCAATCTGACGGTATATAGGCAACTCGCATTGTAATATCACCATGTAGTTCTTAAAAGCAAAATCTGCTTTGAATGAATAGACCTTTTACATGGGAGCGCGAATTTCTTGCCAGGTTAATAACATATTTGCGAAGGCCAAATGCTAGCCCCGAAAAGATTCGCCCCTATTCACATAGCAATATTTTGTTGCCGTGTTTAGTTAAGACACTTTTACAAATGTTTCATAATTTACTTACCCCCTGTAACCAGCGACGAGCATACTGGAGAACCGCCCACATTCACTATGCGCACATAATATGTGGGTATAATGTATAGCACAAGCTACCGTTTTTTGCGTGTTATTTCGTAAAATGTATGGATGTTAGTTACGCGCTGGTCAAAACAAGAATGATGACGTCACATATTTTAGATTCAAGCGAGGCTCTTTCCCCTCCCCATGGAGCGAGCTGGCTCCAAGGAGGAGCTTCAGCTGGCTCCATGGGGAGGGGGAAATAATACGTTTTTATCACTTAGGGCAGGTCCAGATATATTCACATGTCCGTGGTTGTGATTCAGAAGTTTGTTTGACGTGTCCGTAACCAGACGTGGTCAGTCGGCATAAGAACATAAGTGATTTAATGCCTAACCCTGATGGTGGAAAATGGAACTAGTCACTTACCTAGAATTTATTCCCGCGAGATTACAGGAGATTAAGAAACCCAGACGGTGATGGTGAGAATAGGCATTGAACCTAGAACTGTTTCCACGTAGGGATGCAATCAGCTTTGTGGGAATATGTATTAATTGTAGGTATGTACATTGTACATTGTACATAGGTACGAATGCTGACTGTCAACGCGAGCTTCGGAACGGCCACGAACACGAATTTAACTAAATGCATTATTTCCCCCACTCACACTAAGCCGATTGCATCCTTCGGGGAAACCATTCTAATGCCGCAGACATCATCATGTCTAAACATTGGATTGATTTTTTACAAAAACGGCGTTCTACGAATTATGTATTTATTATTATCATTATTACTATAAGCTACAAGTAAGTCCTACAAAAAAAAGTGATCCAGGCATTTTAAATTTATTTAAATTTTTTTAATTTTATGAGTAAAATCTCAAATTACAATATTTAATTAAATGAAGACAATATTAGCGAAACTCAATCGAAAATGTGAAGACAGAAAAATGAGAAAAAGATATTGGCACCTCTGGGACTCGAACCCAGAACCCTTTGCTTAATTGGCAAGGGCTCTACCAACTGAGCTAAGGCGTCGTTATCAAATTCGGTCACTTTTAACTGTATCATACTTCGCCTAAGAACTACCAACATTATCTTCATTTTCTTAACGCACATATTATTGGCTGCTATCTTTATATATGGACATATAATCACCAGTAATCTGAAGGACGATGATGACATCGGCAAAGAAGAGCTCTCATCGTAAAAGCAAACATGATCAGCAGAAGATTCCGCCTTTATTGCAGTACCGTTGTTAAAAGGACGCTCTTCATTTCCTTCTGCGCAACGCTGTATACATGCGAACTCTGAGCAAACTACAAGAAGAGTAGTATAGAAAGACTCCGGGTTCAGTACAACAACGCCTTCCGCATAATGTTTGGTCTCCCCAGATATTGCAGCGCTTCCCAGATGTTCACGGAGGGGCGAGTTCCCGGCTATGCAGCCCTTATTAAATCCAGGGTGGCAGGAATGAGGGAAAGGATATGCAGCTCTGGTAATATCCTAGTCATGGAAGCCCGCCTCAGTCCATCATCCAGCATTGATGCACACTGGAGAAAAATACTGGCTCCTAATGTGGTCAGTGAATTCTAAAAGTCAATAATTATTACTATCTTATTATTTTCTTTTATCTTAACACCTTTGTTTCATGCATTTATAATCATATTTACCTGCTTTTCTTATTTATTTTTTCTCTTCAAATATTTTGTATATTATGTATTATAACTAGGGCTCGGATAAATATGTATTAAAAAATTCAAAATATGTACATATAATATGGACTAAAAAATGTAAAATATGGATAAAATATGGAGTATAAAATAAGAATAACTTTCATATTAAACGTTGTTTATTGTGAAAAATTACTATGCAGTAACAGTTACATAAAAATATATAAAAAGATAGCGAAATGTTCAGGTAATTCAAATAAAGAAATGAAGTTATATTCATCTTCCTCTAAATCGGTCTTATTAAATTGATTGCAGTACACAATCACATGCTTTTTTAAAATATCGCAATTAAAACTTTGTCGATTTGGTCTAAATATAGCCTTCTATTTTTTCTTTAAAAGATCTTTCCACGTCATATGATGGAGCCCCAGTTACGAAATTGTGTAAGGCACGTCTGCAGTGCCCTCAAAGCTTCCGCTCAGAACTTTATTAATTGTTTTTAGGGAATCAAATCCTTTATTTTTGTTTAAAATATACTTTTTTGGCTTGGGAAATCTTCGATATATTTTTCCAATTTGAAACGCAAAGGTTGTTTATCCTTGGGTATTTTGAAATTAAACTGATAGGTACCTAGACAGTAGTAGTAGGTGACTTGAGTATGTAAAAATAAAAAGACGCGCAAGCAACACGGCAGGAACGTCGCTCGTCGTCGGTGATCCCCGCCGCGAAGAGAGGAAGAGAATCAAAAATCAAATTATGACTAATAATTAAAATAAATAAATTATGCATACATTATAAATAATTAAATATTTTTGCCTGAACTTTAGTAAATAAGATAAAGTTTTTTGGCGATGATTTGTTGATTTGTGTCCCAAATTGGTAATTTCTAAATTAAATTTACGCCTATCAAAATGTTTGTCATTTGACTGTCCTAGAACGGGAGACCTTCCTAGTTGGACAGTCAAAGCTTCTTTGTATTGATGTATTCTCTATAAATAAAATAATAATAAACGTTATTATTATTATTATTATTATAATACGCGAGAGAAATGAAACACGCGCGGCCGTGTGGTGGCGAGAATGCAAGCAAGTAAAATTATATCAATTTTTGTTAACTAACTCATGTTTTATGATATAAAAAACGAAAATATGGATGATTGTGATATTTTTTGTAAAATATGGACTTAACCATGAAATATGGAAAAATATGGAAAATAAAAATTAGTTTTTCACAATCTATATATGATAATTTAGGAAAAGAACACATACGAGACCGAAAATCGTGAAAAATAAAAATATGTATTTACATATTAATCCGGGCCCTAATTATAACCCTTATGGAATGTGTGGGATTCCACTATTCTCCCCACATACCGGAATCAACATTTATTTATTTATATATGATTACATGATTCAACCCGAACTAAATGCTATCTAGATAATGTCTGGATAAATTTTTATCCATTTCATTTTTAATATGCGACATAATATTGTGTCCACAGCTTGAAGTGTACACAGTGTTGTAGCACACCCTCGGCTTGTCTCACTGAAGGGTATTGTGTCCACAGCTTGAAGTGTACACAGTGTTGTAGCACACCCTCGGCTTGTCTCACTGAAGGGTATTGTGTCCACAGCTTGAAGTGTACACAGTGTTGTAGCACACCCTCGGCTTGTCTCACTGAAGGGTATTGTGTCCACAGCTTGAAGTGTACACAGTGTTGTAGCACACCCTCGGCTTGTCTCACTGAAGGGTATTGTGTCCACAGCTTGAAGTGTACACAGTGTTGTAGCACACCCTCGGCTTGTCTCACTGAAGGGTATTGTGTCCACAGCTTGAAGTGTACACAGTGTTGTAGCACACCCTCGGCTTGTCTCACTGAAGGGTATTGTGTCCACAGCTTGAAGTGTACACAGTGTTGTAGCACACCCTCGGCTTGTCTCACTGAAGGGTATTGTGTCCACAGCTTGAAGTGTACACAGTGTTGTAGCACACCCTCGGCTTGTCTCACTGAAGGGTATTGTGTCCACAGCTTGAAGTGTACACAGTGTTGTAGCACACCCTCGGCTTGTCTCACTGAAGGGTATTGTGTCCACAGCTTGAAGTGTACACAGTGTTGTAGCACACCCTCGGCTTGTCTCACTGAAGGGTATTGTGTCCACAGCTTGAAGTGTACACAGTGTTGTAGCACACCCTCGGCTTGTCTCACTGAAGGGTATTGTGTCCACAGCTTGAAGTGTACACAGTGTTGTAGCACACCCTCGGCTTGTCTCACTGAAGGGTATTGTGTCCACAGCTTGAAGTGTACACAGTGTTGTAGCACACCCTCAGCTTGTCCCGCTGATGGGTATTATGTCCAAAGCTTGAAGTGTACACAGTGTTGTAGCACACCCTCAGCTTGTCCCACTGAAGGGTATTGTGTCCACAGCTTGAAGTGTACACAGTGTTGTAGCACACCCTCAGCTTGTCCCGCTGATGGGTATTATGTCCAAAGCTTGAAGTGTACACAGTGTTGTAGCACACCCTCAGCTTGTCCCACTGAAGGGTATTGTGTCCACAGCTTGAAGTGTACACAGTGTTGTAGCACACCCTCAGCTTGTCCCGCTGATGGGTTTTGTGTCCAAAGCTTGAAGTGTACACAGTGTTGTAGCACACCCTCGGCTTGTCTCACTGAAGGGTATTGTGTCCACAGCTTGAAGTGTACACAGTGTTGTAGCACACCCTCGGCTTGTCTCACTGATGGGTTTTGTGTCCAAAGCTTGAAGTGTACACAGTGTTGTAGCACACCCTCAGCTTGTCCCGCTGATGGGTTTTGTGTCCAAAGCTTGAAGTGTACACAGTGTTGTAGCACACCCTCAGCTTGTCCCGCTGATGGGTTTTGTGTCCAAAGCTTGAAGTGTACACAGTGTTGTAGCACACCCTCAGCTTGTCCCACTGATGGGTATTATGTCCAAAGCTTGAAGTGTACACAGTGTTGTAGCACACCCTCAGCTTGTCCCGCTGATGGGTTTTGTGTCCAAAGCTTGAAGTGTACACAGTGTTGTAGCACACCCTCAGCTTGTCCCGCTGATGGGTTTTGTGTCCAAAGCTTGAAGTGTACACAGTGTTGTAGCACACCCTCAGCTTGTCCCACTGATGGGTATTATGTCCAAAGCTTGAAGTGTACACAGTGTTGTAGCACACCCTCAGCTTGTCCCGCTGATGGGTTTTGTGTCCAAAGCTTGAAGTGTACACAGTGTTGTAGCACACCCTCAGCTTGTCCCACTGATGGGTATTATGTCCAAAGCTTGAAGTGTACACAGTGTTGTAGCACACCCTCAGCTTGTCCCACTGATGGGTATTATGTCCAAAGCTTGAAGTGTACACAGTGTTGTAGCACACCCTCAGCTTGTCCCACTGAAGGGTATTGTGTCCACAGCTTGAAGTGTACACAATGTTGTAGTACACCCTCAGCTTGTCCCGCTGATGGGTATTGTGTCCACAGCTTGGAAGTTTACATGGCAGTGCAGTACGCAGAAATATAGAAATAGTAATTTTATTGACATCGTCGCTACAGTGGTAGAACCGCCTTGATAGCATTCCGGCATACATGGTAATTGCCGTATACTCGCAAATTTAGTTTACTGATCTGTAACGTGATAAAGTGCTTAGATAAATATCTTTTGCAAACATAAAAATTGAATTTAATATAAGAGGTGGGAGCATAAACTAATTTAATTATTATAAACAAAATGTAAATATATATACAAGGCAGGACAGATCCTAAAATATGCACATCCAAAATACCTTCGTTACATTTCACTAACCTTGACTTTGGAAAAAGCATTAATTTCTTCGCGGGAGGATATAAATATTTTTTTATAAAAGCTATTTATTATCGAAGAATTTATTATGTTATAAGCCGCAGAGATAATGATATTCTGCTACCACAGACAATGACGACATGCGGGAAATATTCATGGCGCCATTTTATGGTATTATCATATGTAGATTAGCAGTGGGAATATAATACATCTTTATAACAATATTTAAGAGAAATTGGTAAAGGGGGGGGGGGGTGGAGAAAAGGAAATGTCTGTAGTTTGCGGAATTCTTGGTCCTGAGTTCTTAGCACTCAATTTCAAATGCAAAAAATTAGACTAATCATTAAAAATGACCTTTGAACAACAATCTTACGTAGGTACACCCCCGCAAATATAATTTAATGCTCAATTTACATGGCAAGCCAGTATATTTGCCTTGCGCTTCGAATAAACTGCCGAATGGAAAAATGTCTTCGAGCATTTCTTAATTAGTTTTCTGCATTTTTATTAACCACAATATTCTATAAATGATAACAATCATCTTGTTTTACACTAAATACAAGGATCTAAATGGAGCCTGTAAATGAAGTTGACTTTGAAATGTGTTACTTTAAATTATTTATTAACCCTCTAACCCAGGGGTCGGCAAACTTATTAGCCAAAGAGCCAAATATGTACATCACAACGATTCAAAAAAATATTGGGAGCCAAATATGTTTATTCTTTCAGAAAACATTTATTATACAAAGGATGTTCAGAAAATAAGTGTACTGTTACCATAACAGCTTTTTTGTTTTATCGGGGTTGGCAGCACTGAGTGGTAGAGGGAGTCTCCAAACCAGAGCGAGCATCGCAGGAACATTGGTACGTAAACTCACGTTGTAGCCAGTAGCGTGAAAGATATCGGCGAAAAATATCGGCAAAAAGTGCTGTGATCCGCTTTTTACTCACGGAAGGAATAACACCTACTAGAAAAAAGGTTAGGTTTTCTGAACTCTATTGTGATGGAGATAATAGATGACTCATTACACGCCTGGGAAAAAAACAGTCGTCAAAGTGGCGTCACACCAATTGCCCCTCCGCCAAAAAATTCAAAACCACAATTTTCGGAAATAAAATTATGACTTTAGTGTTTTGGGACCGAAAAGTCATAATTGTGGTCGAATTTCTGCCTCCGGTGGAGACCATCAATACGCAACGATATTGTGATACCCTAAAAAAATCAAAAGGAGCGTTCAAAACAAAAGGAGGGGAGCGCTGACCAGAGAAGTGCGCTTGTTTCATGATAACGTCCGTCCTCATGCAGCCTTAGCCACCAATACGCTCTTGGTGTCATTTGGTTGGGATGTTTTGAACCACCACCGTATTTCCCTGTCTTGGCGTCTTCAGATTGTCAACAATATCCTGTAATTTTTTTTTCAAATACACTTTTTCTAAAAATATATAAAAATCTAGTACACATACTTTGTGAACAACCCTTAATTTTAGTACTTCATTAAATTACCGGTACACTGAATAAAACTTGATTTCATACTTGAAAAAGATTTTTTTTCTTTGATAAAAAATAATATATAATTAAGGAATCCATAAGTTTAAATCATGACGATGATCCTTAGAAAGTTTGATTAAGTCAGGTTTGTATGTTGTTATTCTTAATTTTAGGCACGATTCCAGGTTCTCATCAATGCGACGACTTCTCAGTTTATCTTGATAAAGTTCATGCTTGAAAAAGATTGTTCGCATAATATGTAGAACCGAAAAGTGAAAGACCAGCAAACGCGATTTTTTTCAGCTGATCATAAGAGTCAGGAATACTATTCCAGGCGTTGAAGATGACCATGTCTTCCTTCTCCAGGTCTTTCAAAGCAGACCACTTACCTATATTTCCAAATCAACACAAAGACGTTCAAATTTAGAGCTCCACATTTCCATGGTTTTTTTAAATCCAGCAATTACTTAATTGTATTTCAAAGTTACCAATGTCAAAGCCAAAAGGAAAAAAAATCAAATCCGTTATCGAAGCATTAAGGGGGTATTTGAAGGTCGCTCTGCTGTCTTTAAATTCCTGAAACCTGCTGAGAAATGCTTCCCTAATATTAATTTAAAATGGTCGTTTTGAAATAGTGTTTGCAACGAAAGAACTATTTTCTTGCCGATGCTTCAGCAGACTCGGAAAGTGAAACAATGTTTCCCTTTCAATATCTTGAACAAAAAGGATACCATCCGTGCGTCTTGCGCGCCTGTCCTTGGACATTTGTGACAGAGCCGCACTTAACGGGCCAAAGAGTCATGTGCAAAGAGCCATGTGCAAAGGGCCAAGACCATGCTGCTCCGGAGCCGCACTTTGCCGACCTCTGCTCTAACCAATATGCGACTTGTAAATAATAAACTTTGGTGCATGTAAGATAATTTTATTTGTAAGTAATGGTTATTTATTAAATGTATATGCAGTTTATATATTTAAAAATGTGAAAACGGTACCAATATTAAGTTCTAAAGAAGAAGAAAAATGTAAAATTTTAAAATATGTTTTGTAAGACAAGTATATCTTCGTAATCCAATGAAAACAACAGTTTTAGAAGAACTAAAAAGGATTATTGATGTTTTCAGATTGAATGATTCTGTAAGAATTCTGGAACGTGTCTTGAAATGCCTTTAGTATTTTTCATACCATTGAATTTTGCAGTATTGGTAAAGCCATTAGCTCAGGGCAGTTGGAACTCAGGGGAAAAGTGCGAACATCTGTCAAAATCTCATTACACTAAAGGAAGATTCAATTGAACACGTTTCCTTCCCAATTTAGAGAAAAATCAATTTCGACAAGCGTTTTCATTGAATAGTTTTACTCCATGTAGGTATATACAGACGTACTACAATACCTCAAAATTATCAATGTAACCCTACCCTTTACAAATGGGTTTTTTTTTACGTAGGTACTGTTTTTGTACAAGTTTGTGAACTGCCTTATTGACTCACCAGTCGTATTAGAAAGGATTGCATTTCGTTGTTCTGAACGCAATACCAGATCGAATACCTTATTTGATATGCAAATTTTCAAATCGAAATATGCATGAAATGCCATAAGAAATATGGATTTTTTCCATTATTCCCTTGAAACGGTTCATGAAATCAAATTAACTTTATAAATCTTGTAATACTAATGAAATTTATTAAACAAACTATACTACGTACCAGTCATTTCAGCAGTTCGTTTGCAAACATCTTCTAAATTAAAAAGAAGCTTCTTCGCGTGACACTCGGCTAGGCTGCGTTGAAAAACGCAGAATATAACCCCTCTTGTATCACTATGTAATAATTTATTCATTTTAATTAAATTCAGGCAAACAATGAATAAAAATATTATCAAATCAGCGATATTCTACTCAGATTTAAGACAATAAATCAACCGTAACACGTTGATACACACAATATGATAACACATAATATGACAGCCATAAGAAACGTCATATAATTCGGTGTTGCCATAGTAATGAACACGTTTAGTTCCAATTGAATTAATTTCTACACTTTCTTGCCAAACTATAGTTAATTATCGAAAATAATTATGAATTCCAACTTAAATTGAAAAATTACCAGAAACCACTGTAAGAGTTCACATATATTATTACTAGCTGACCCGACGAACTTCGTACCGCCTCAGAATCAATAACTTTGGAATTTTTTATTTTTATTAAGTTAAAAATTACACAATGAAGCAATTATCGATGCCCAACTGTTCGTGTTTTGTTTTTGTCAGTATCAGAGTACGGATTTATATTTTTTGTGATTTTCTTACTTTTAGTATTTTTCATACCATTGAATTTTGCAGTATTGGTAAAGCCATTAGCTCAGGGCAGTTGGAACTCAGGGGAAAAGTGCGAACATCTGTCAAAATCTCATTACACTAAAGGAAGATTCAATTGAACACGTTTCCTTCCCAATTTAGAGAAAAATCAATTTCGACAAGCGTTTTCATTGAATAGTTTTACTCCATGTAGGTATATACAGACGTACTACAATACCTCAAAATTATCAATGTAACCCTACCCTTTACAAATGGGTTTTTTTTTACGTAGGTACTGTTTTTGTACAAGTTTGTGAACTGCCTTATTGACTCACCAGTCGTATTAGAAAGGATTGCATTTCGTTGTTCTGAACGCAATACCAGATCGAATACCTTATTTGATATGCAAATTTTCAAATCGAAATATGCATGAAATGCCATAAGAAATATGGATTTTTTCCATTATTCCCTTGAAACGGTTCATGAAATCAAATTAACTTTACGGTGTACCAAAATCAAAACAATTGTATCGTTATTTATTATTTTTATTTATTTTTTACTACGTAATACTACAACTTTTAATATCTTCTTGCTTCCAAATCTGTAACCATTATGAAAATTATTATAACTAACTGGTTTATTTTATCACCTAACTGGCGTATTTTATATTAACCATTAAATGAATTTATGTATTATATAACTCCTCGTTTCCTAAATAAACTTGAATAAAAAAATTAGTTTGTAATTCACACGTGGTAGAAGTGAAACTAGTAAGTCGCTAGATGTCACTTTTTTTCCTTTGCCTGTTTAAGTGATTTGAAGATTGCATTTTTTTTATTAAAAATTTAAAATGTTTCTTTTTTTTGGATTTCGTAGGATTCGAACTTCCGTTCACCTGATGTCGTCTGTCTCTCTGGTAGTGGTGCAACAGAACTCTGATTCCGCTTCCGCTTCTGCAGAAGTTCCGCGAGTTTTTTTTACTTCCGTTTCCGTTTCTGGTTCCGCAAACTTTATAACAGAACTCTAAACGAAGAATAATTTGCAATTGAAGATATCGAAGTGCAGCCTTCTACTTCAAAATCATCATCATCATTAGGGATATTGGAATCGTTGTTAAGTGTAACTAAAGACCAGGAGGAGAACTCTTCTACAACTGACGATGGTGACAATTTATTTTTAGAGATACAAGAAAGAGAAGAGACTACTTCTCCATGAGGATCCCCTTATGTGTTGGAAAATATATGCGCACAAATACCCCCCATCTGTTGCCAATCAGCTCCCCGCAGCAGTGTAGCCAGTGAGCAATTATTTAGTGGAGCTGGTTTAATATATGAAGAACGCCGAAACAGACTCAAAGGTGTAAAAAGCAGCCAAATTACTTTTTATTAAATATAATTTACCTGTGTTTAATTCCGAGTACTAAAAGTACAAATTTAATTAAACAAATCTTAAAAAATAAAATTGTGCTTTTCTTCATAGTATTAACACTTCCGCTTCCGGTTCCGCTTCTGGTTCCGCTTCCGCTAAGATTTACTTTGGACATATGTTTCTGCTTCTGCTTCCGTTAAGACACTTCCGTTGCATCACTACTCTCTGGCCGCTTAGACTTGTCAGGTGCCTTGCCCACTGCGCTATCGAAGGTCCGCGCCGAAGCGCGAATTTACCGCATTATATTAGAACCGAGGACCCGCCAAATAATAAATTTGTGACGCATTTCCATTTCATCCGAATTTCAAATCACTAACTAAGTTTCACTTCAAAAAAGAATTAGACAATTCCCAGAATACCTACAATCTGCGTAGGTACGTCGTACATGGCAGATAATTCCCGTACATCAGATAAACTAAATAAGCAAAATACTTGAAGCCATATTTTCGTTGATATAGATATTATCTTTGATTAACCTAATAGACACGGTTCATTATCGTGCAAGTAATTGTGATTACAGCACAACTATTAATTGACCAGATATTTCGGAAAACACTTATGTGGTTACAAAAACCCTACCATATTGTTGAGTATAGAGTTGTTATCGTTATGTAAAGCTCTTTACCTTATCTTTAGCAACCAACTTTAAATGGCGATTGGATATTGATTAACGCGTGTTTCGAATACGGATGCTGGTAATGATAACAGACACGGACTGTTTTTAGAGACAGGAACATATGTGCTGTGAACTTCCGAATACCAGCAAAGACAACATGAATTAAAATGTTCCAAAATTATATTTACCAACTCGACTCTAAGCATCTTAATATTGCAACAATACTGGGACTAACGCAGATCACAATTTAATAATACAATGCTTGCACAAATTAAGTAATGAATATTCTATTATCGATCATGCCGGTAGTCTATCCTCGTATAAAAGATGCATAAAATAAAATTTGTCTGCAAGTATCATGTAACCATAATATAACCTACCAATACTTCTTAGGTACACTCTCATATCAATGCATTGGAAGTACATTATATCTACAATGTAAAATTTATGTAGACCTATATTTAAAAATTTGAAAATTCTTAGTCACCGACATATACAGGGTGTCCGGGGGTAAAGTGCATTAACTTCGGGGGGTGATTCTACATGATGGTAGGAGTAAAAAAGATAAATAACTTTTTTCGAAATTCCGACATTTTTTTTCTCATACAAAAAGATCTACCTACTAAAAATCCTTAGTGTGAGGTACGATCTTACTTGCCGGGAGCCTACCGGTACGATCGTGGCAACAATATAAATGGTAGTGATTGGCCCGTATCGTAACTAAAAAGTTTGAATTTCGAAAAAAGTTATTTATCTCTTTTACTTACACTATCATGTAGAATCACCTACCGAAGTTAATGCACTTTACCCCCGGACACCCTGCATATATATAATGGAGTTATGCATGTTAGTTCGATCATCTCCAGAAAAGTTTCCACAAAAAAACTCTACACATAAACACGCTACAAGGCTTACAGAAAATTTATTAATACCAAAAGCAAACAAAACAATTTTCCAATAAACAAAAATTTTAACAAAACAAAAAAAACGACTTCAAAAAATGCACTTTAAAAAAAAAATAATTTCGTATTCTTCTACAACTTTATAATCAACTTACCTTTTCTACTCATCAATATGTAGGTACGATTGTTATTTTTGGAGTCGGTGTCGGCGGGAGAGGAGCTGTCAAGTGAACACGCCGGGCCGCGGGTACCTTGGTTGACACCGACTCCAAAAATAACAATCGTACCTACATATTGATGAGTAGAAAAGGTAAGTTGATTATAAAGTTGTAGAAGAATACGAAATTATTTTTTTACTTTTTAGTGCATTTTTTGAAGTCGTTTTTTTTTGTTTTGTTAAAATTTTTGTTTATTTTTTGATTTTTAGTGAATCTGAAATACACTAACTAATTCGATTAAGATTCGGCCGAGTATCGTAAATTTGTTCTTCAGAATTGGAGAGTTCCGTTACTTTGTCATGGATCCCATAATCAGAACCTAACCAAACTCTCATCAAACTACCCTTGAAGTACATCCTTTCCAATAAAAAAAGAATCACCGAAATCGGTTGGCGTGATATTGAGTTATTCGTCCATTTGTCGCGCTCATACTTGATGCAAATTTAAGACTTATATGATTTTATCATGGATGCCATTGTCAGAACTGGACCAAATTAAAATGGGACCACACGGGAATCACCAGCTTTCAAATAAAAAAAAGAATCATCAATATCGGTTCACCCAGTCGAAAGTTCTGAGGTAACAAACATAAAAAAAAAAAATTAAAATAAATTAAAAAAATACAGTCGAATTGAGAACCTCCTCCTTTTCGAAGTCGTTTAAAAAGGACCCTTTTACATGGCCATTAAAGTATACAACAACCTTCCACATGATATTAAACAAATACAAGATACACTCAGATTTAATTCATTACTAAAAACATTCCTTCTGAACAGGTCTCATTACACATTAAGTGAATACCTCACATAGGTACAACTGTTTTTATATTTATGTTTATATAATAAATTAAAACCAATTCACTTTGTATTACACCACTTTTATATTTATATTTCATTTGTGTTCAAATCTGGACAACATGTTAGGTTAACTGGAAGAAATAGGATATAGGTACCTATAAGTTATACCTTTCGTACTAAATGTAAATTTTGTACAATAAATGATTTTGATTTTGATGATTTTGATTATCGTACCGCACTGTCATAATATCTAATATTATGATATGCGATTTTCCCGGTAGTTTACCTTTTTTTCTCCTATTGAGAGCATTACATACTTTTTCACATTTTTATATTTATTACTTTTTGTACTTTTTATTCTTTAAATGTTTTACCTCCTTATGTTATATTTATATGAAAATTAAAATATGCTAGCTTGGGTGTATATATGAGTACCTACATGAGTATATGAGATGTGTATGTATTGCTATATTAAGCATAAGAAATGTTTGAAACTTTCAAAATACCTTCTTTAAACCCCTGCGAAGGTTTCTGGATTATTACAACCACATGACAATACATCTGAAAAGCTTTTTAATCATTACACAAACTCTTGCGAAACTGTCAAAGATGTCAAAATTTGAGAATGATATTTTGCAAAACAATGTTTGTTAAATCAAAATTCAATATTCGAAACTCTTTAAATTAATGAATTTACTTAAAGTACTCGCCTAATACTTTGAATCAAGAATTATAGATATTTTAAATAGGTGCCTATCTGATAGGTACCAAATTTGATTGATTGTTCGTATAATATACAAAAATTAATATTTGTAATATATGAAAAATGAAAATTAGTATGAAAACTGAATGTACTGGGACTGAATATATGGAACGCAGGAGGGGGGTTGGCGGGGCGGGGGGAGCGGTAGAGGGGAGAGGGAAGGCGGGGAAGGTGGAAGGGGTACGCGGGAGGTGAAGAGAACACGGGAGGGGAACGGGGACGCACGGGAAAGGACATGCAGGGAGAAACAATGTATTTCTTTGAATATGGAATTGCAACTCATGCCGGCAATCAGCTAGTAGTTTATACATTTCACATTTAGGTAAATATTTTATTTCTACCTATACAGTTTTTTTTAATTTTTATTTTATAGTTTTTACTCATTTCTTATTATTATTTTCATTTTATTTATTTCTTTTTACTCTTTAATTTTTAATTTTTATTTTTACTTTACTTTACTTTTACTTTATATTTATACTGTTACATTTTTCATGTTGTTTTACTACTCACATGTTAATTTAAATATGTTAATGGTGCATGTTGTGCCGAGAACATGGAAATAAATAAATTTGTGCATTTTGAGCATCTAAAAAATCAGCCCTCCGGTCGATGGGAAAATCCGTTCATAGGAGCGGAATCTAGAACGCACCTATGGACAGATATTTTGTATAGAATATTTGCTACGAACAATTTTATATCTTACTAGCAGACCCGGCCACACGTTGCTGTGGCTAACGAAACACAACTCCATTACCCAACCTTTATAAAATCCACACCACCCGCTTGCCAGCTGCCCGCTGCCTGAATTGAATATTTGAATTTTATCGACCTTTCTCTACTATAATAAGCATGTTTTTATACATATAAACCTTCCTCTTGAATCACTCTATCTATTGGTGAAAACCGCATGAATATCCGTTGCGCAGTTTAAAAGATCTATGCGCACATACATTTTGAGCGACTTCATCAAATAAAATATGTAATTCAAATCAAATACCTACTTACTCTAGGACATCTATTTTCCAATTTCTTCCGTAGAACGAATTTCAAAAGTGACTATAGTACGGCCCGCCAGCCGTTTTAAATCGCACAAAAATATGTTTTCTTTGAATTTCTCGGCTTTTCTCTAATATAATTTACATGTATTATACATATAAACATTCCTCTTCAATCACTCTATCTATTGGTGAAAACCGTATGAAAATCCGTTGCGTAGTTTAAAAGATTAACGCCCACATACATTTTGAGCGACTTCATTTTATACTATGTAATGATGATGATGATGATGATGATAATGATAGAGTGAGAGGTACAGACCTCACATTTTTAAAGCCAAAATATGCATATGTTGTCGCACCTTCCACTGGCATTTACCACACATTGTTCCCCTGACATCCCATGAGCTTTTAAAAAATTCGCCTTTAAATTAATTTAAATTAAACTCACTCGCGATAATAAGAGAATGCTTTTTTTCAGTGTACATACCTAATATTCACGGTTGATATTTATTGGTAACCGTAAGGCGGGACGTACCAAAACAAAATCAATAATTTTTCAGTGTGCATACCTACTATTCACGGTTGTTATTTATTGGTAACCGTAGGCAGGACGTACAAAAACAAAATCAATAATTTTTCAGTGTGCATACCTGATATTCACGGTTGTTATTTATTGGTAACCGTAAGGCAGGACGTACAAAAACAAAATCAATAATTTTTCAGTGTGCATACCTAATTGTCATTTATTGGTAACAAGACAGGATGTACATAAAACAAAATCAATAATTCATAACAAAAATATTAATATAAACAACAGAACCTTTACATACTCATTACATACCAGACAAATATCTTTTTATGACCTTTGTTGTATTAGTTGAGCTGGCAATTGAAAATATAGAATGAATACACAAATAAAAAATAAGTAGTTCTTCAATTTTTTTTTATCTAGGACAGTGCCTTTAATAAAGTAATATGAATACGTGGGCGGATTGAAACGCGGGCTTATGACGCGCCACGCTATATAAATCCCATTTGTTGGGAAACAATCCGTACAATACACGTGACGTCACATGACGTCAAAAATGCCCGTGGCAGATGAGACTACCGGGTGAGCAGGAGCAATAAGGCATTGTGTCCGAAGGTGGGATTTGCCTTTACGAGCTTAGATAGTTTAGCGTATGGCATACGAGTATCCCGCCTAAGCTATGGTACAGTGTGTTCAATAATGTGTTATTGTATTCTATGTTCAATATTTATGTTAATAAATTATTGAATTATGAAAGTACCTAAGTATTAATAGGTACAGTTTGGCAAGAAAGTGTAGAAAATAAATGATGGCGCTGCGATCGTTTTCTAGTTTTAAATGGCAACACCAAGATGGCTCATAAGACAAAGAACGTATGTTTTAAAAAAACACTTCTGGCAAAATGCATATTTCATAGCGTATTTGTATTTTCAAAAAATTTGCACAAAAAACTGTAATTTAATAGAAGCAAAATAAAACAAAACAAGTTTTAAGTGGGCTTTTATTCCGATATAAAAACGTAGGTACTTAAAAATTTAAGTCTATTAATTCAACACCCGACATGTAATTATTGTCTTCGTCCTCGTGTGATTCTTCTTCTTCCGTATCTTCATCTTCATCTAAGCGCAGTTCATCGATATCATATATATTACTGCCTCATGCATAATAATCTGCATCAATTTTCATCACGTGTTTGCAACAATTTTTCCAATCATCAGCACTTATGCTATTACATAATGCCCATTTTCTGTTTTCCCGGTGTTTCAAATTTTCCATCTGCCTTTTCCCCTTCCTTGACAATTCGTCTTACCGTTGATTCAGATTTACCTGTGTGTGAAAAATCATTAAAATTATTATTATATAAGGGAGTTTTAAAAACACACACTAGATAATATTCACTTGGAAAGAAAGAAAGAGAAAACGAGAAAAAGGTAACTTTTCTACGAGTTTAATATTATTTTTTTATTGAGTTATTCCCTTTTTCTTGTGGCCGCATATTATCTGTCAAAATGAAGTGTCAAAATCAGATTTTTTTACCATAACCTCAAATCAGATTGTAATGGTTATTATCGCTCGAAAATTGGCATAAATCTTGTAATACTAATGAAATTTATTAAACAAACTATACTACGTACCAGTCATTTCAGCAGTTCGTTTGCAAACATCTTCTAAATTAAAAAGAAGCTTCTTCGCGTGACACTCGGCTAGGCTGCGTTGAAAAACGCAGAATATAACCCCTCTTGTATCACTATGTAATAATTTATTCATTTTAATTAAATTCAGGCAAACAATGAATAAAAATATTATCAAATCAGCGATATTCTACTCAGATTTAAGACAATAAATCAACCGTAACACGTTGATACACACAATATGATAACACATAATATGACAGCCATAAGAAACGTCATATAATTCGGTGTTGCCATAGTAATGAACACGTTTAGTTCCAATTGAATTAATTTCTACACTTTCTTGCCAAACTATAGTTAATTATCGAAAATAATTATGAATTCCAACTTAAATTGAAAAATTACCAGAAACCACTGTAAGAGTTCACATATATTATTACTAGCTGACCCGACGAACTTCGTACCGCCTCAGAATCAATAACTTTGGAATTTTTTATTTTTATTAAGTTAAAAATTACACAATGAAGCAATTATCGATGCCCAACTGTTCGTGTTTTGTTTTTGTCAGTATCAGAGTACGGATTTATATTTTTTGTGATTTTCTTACTTTTCCACTTGCTTACGGGAATTTTTGAAAGGAAGCGGGTACGGATGCCGCCGCCCCGGGAACCATTTATTGGATAACCAACACCTCTGCCATAGGTCACCCCAACTACTTCGCTACGTTTGGTGATTTAGCAGGGGTGCCCAGGTTCATGGGGTGACTTTTGTGCGGGTCTTGGCGGCGGATGCATCTGCCCACCTGCTGCATGGCGGGCCGGATCGAGAGGGACTGGTTGAGAGAGGCCTTTTGACCTTTCCAGCTGGATTAGAAAAGGTCAATTCCGGTCAAGTCAATGGCCTTGCACCGCAGTTGGAGGGATGGATTTACTCCCGGAAACACTGACCTCCAGATTCCTAACCACCTCTCATGTCTTTTTCCTTCCCAGAACTTCCTATCCTACCCTTCCTTAAAAAGACCCTCCACACAACATCCCCTAAGATGACATAGGTCCTGAGTGGAGCTTACGTAAAAAAATGTGTTTCATTTTAGAGATTTATTATTACTGTATTTTTCCTTTGGAGGGGTGCAGAGACATACGTTCACCGTTTGTCTCATTTTCGACTATTGACATTTAGTGTGTAAGAAAGAGAGGCAGCATTATATGATTAAGAACAAAAGCAAAACAATCAGCCCAATGACATTTGACGTTTTTAAATTTTTGGAATTCACACATAGTTTAATATTATACCGATCACAATATTGCTGCAGTTCTTTCAAAATATGAGAATTCGTTCCATACAAAATGTATGAAAAAAATAATTTTCTTCATAACTTTCTTTTTCGTGAATTTTTGCGATGTTTTAATGGTTATTCTGTTTTCCGGGGCGGAGACAAATCCAACAAATCAAAGATCATCAAAATCGGTCCAGCCGTTCTCGAGTTATAAACAGTGTAACTAACCCGACTTTGTTTTATATATTTAGATTATTTCTTTCAAATCTTGAAATCTATTTATTTATCAATCTTGATTTTTTCTTACGTATCTTTTTGTTAATATTTGCAATATTTTATTATTTACTCACTTAGATGATTTCATATAATTGAGCATGAATTCCCTCAACGACCGGTCCGCGGCTGAGTTGGCATCGCGTTTGGGTCCCACCAGGACGTCGCGTCGCGTGTTCGATTTCTCGGCAGGCTAAGTCCTCCATCACGACATAGGCAACATTTTCAGCTTTGTGTGGTGGTAGTAGGAAGTTTTAAAACATTGTTGAGTATTCGTAACCCGGGAATTTTTGTATTTCTTTTTAATATATGTAATTTTTGAAGATAATATATATACATTCCCCAAGCCGAAACGCAAATTATATGAATTTCCCTCGATAGAAAAAAATCGCAAAGTATGCTGCGAAAATTATTATTTTGACGTCATTTCAGTTATTTTACAATTTGTATGAAAAAATTCATTGTTTCTTTAAATGCTGTTTTAGACAGTCCCCAAGAGATTTTCGCTCTATTTTAAACTAGTCGTGTTTTATTAAATATTTTCACAATTTTCGCTTCAATTTTACTGTTTTAAATATTAGCACACTCTTTCCAACATTCGTAAATACATATCTCTCCATCTTCTTCTTTTTGAGTGGGGATTCGACGCTTAAAGAAAAAAAATTCTCTTTATGGTGAGGAAAGGCTATTTTGATAATCCTTTACAACACTGTATAACATGTTAAAATGTATACTTATTGTAAAAAGCACACAAATATTAAATAAATAAATTTTAAAAAGTCCTTTTATATTACTCGTATATTGCTATTCAATATTAGTTCATCATCTCATCATTATTGTTTTTTTTTTTAATATAGGTTTTATTTTGGAAGTTTAATAATTATAAAAATATTAAATTTCGCATTGACCCATGTTAAATTGAAGATAGTAAGCACATGAAATAAACTACATAATAAAAAATATATACGTGTATAAAATAATTGTTATTTTTGGGGATTATAATTTTCCAAACCTAACATGGAAAGCAAATTACAGTGGTCTCATCACAAATGAAAGTGAAAACGATCGTGCACTTGAAATTTTGGACATGGTAAATAGAAATAATCGCTTATTAGACTGGCTTTATCAAACTATCCTAAAATGTCCATTGAACTCTCAAATCAATCACTCCCACCTATAGATAATCAAGTTCCATGACAATTGATCCGGCGACAATTAACCCGTCGACAGTTGACCCGCCGACAGTTGATCCCTAGGACTTATTTCTTCAAGTAAGTTTGCAAAGAGTACCTATATATACGGCCGTACAACCAAAGTCGATACACTTAATAGTCCAGTAAAGGAAGGGGTTGTAGAGTGCGTGAGCAGGAACCTAAGCGATTCTTTCAGGACTTGTTTAAGGTGCTTAGGGTGTGAACATACTAAAAGTCCTGACGTCTAGGTGGTGAGCTAGGGGGGGGGGAGGGGGGGGGGAAGGTCCCGATTTTCGGTTTTCTATGTATATCTCAAAAACGGTGCGTCGCAGAGGAAAACTTTTTAATAATAAGTAAAAGCTCATAAAATTATCTACAACTTTTATTCTATACGTAATTTTGAAAATCCCAGCCGTTTTTGAGTTATACGCTCCACAAATGTCAATATTTTCGAAAAAAATCATTTTACCTCACATTTTTCATCAAACATTCCTTCATATCGTCTAAAATATTCATCCAAGAAAGAAATTTATTTGAAAGAAGTTGTAAATAATTTAATTACCTTTTAGAATATATATACATATATAAGTAAATCTCTAACCAGTAAATATTTACAGCAATTTTAAGTTTTTTCGTAAAATGTCATCATTTTCAGAAAAAGCTGTTTTTTCTTACCAAATTATTAAGACGGGTTTTTTCTTCATGGGAAATTCCTTAGTAATTTTTGCACGCAAGAAAGCAGGTAAGTTGTTCTCGAACAGATGATTAGTGGAATTCATTTTATAATCATTATTATTGTAATGTGTGATTAGGTTAGTCGTCGGAGATGCTACAATAACGTGCTACGATGCTGTTCGAGTTGGTGAAAAGGCAATGAATGCGATAGTGGGCTTGACATTCTCAGACATCAAGTTGTCCCGCAAAGATCGGGCATTTCCAATGTCTTCTGTCAGCTTGTCGATAAAAATTCACGACGAAAAGGTTGCAGTTGACCCAACATTGCTGTTTCAGCGGATGTGTATAAGCAAACGATCAGATGAGGATTTGATGAAATTCTTTGAGTATGAGTTGGCCCCATTTCCCTTGGCACTGTTCTCAATAACATCATGTTACACTCTCAACTTTATGTGGATTCACGTTTTCATATCCTCGTTGGACGTGAGGGTCCTGGCAAGCGTTGTTCATCCATGGCATCGTCATTCTCAGTGGTGGATGTTCTTGCTGAAAGGGCTCTACGTCGTCTTCATCGTCGTCCTCGGCAACAGGCACGCTATTGAGGCATCTCCCTTGACAGTGAAGGCACGCTGCAGAACAGGTCAGCATTGCTTTTCGGCATTCACATTTGCCAATTGCACAATCCTTGGTACAGCGGCAAAATATCATTTTCAGAAGGACCACCGGTGCTGGAGGATCTTTTGTTGTAATTGGCGCCAGGGTGTCTCCTTCGTGTTTCCACCCCCATTCTTCAGGGGACAGCTCAATCCCGAGCCACTGCTGAACTTGGTGGTATGTCCGCCGGGAATGCTGTTTAGCTGCACTCTCTATTGGAGGGAGGGAGCTGATGTCAGGCTTCATATTTGCCACGGACCTTGTGAACGATTGGGAGCGGTACTGGTTAAGGGAGGTCTGTCTTGTTGGCGCCGCATACCATTTCAGGAAGCATTTATTTCCAGCCTCTTCAACCTTGTCGTGAGTAGAGGAGGGGTTGTAAAAGATCATTGCCGCTTGCTTGATCATTTCTGACTCCAAGTACAATTTTGAAAAGCCCACCTTGCTTCTCCTGAAAGATGCAGACGTTGTATCGCATCCGGTAAATGAATGTAAAAATATGATGTGTTCAAATCCACGATGCTGCATCTCTTGGGTGGACAGTGCCAATGTTTTGGTTTTCCCTCGTCCGGGTTTCAGCAACAGAATATCTTAGGTGGGAGGAGTGGAAGCAATCAAAAGGACAGTGAGGTCCACATCCTCACCAAAGACAGCCACAGAGTTGTGAAAGGATAGTTCCACAGCAATCTTCACGATAAGGACGTCAGCATCATCGGTGACCTGAAGAGTCTGTATCCCATTCTCCCGAAACTTTGTCTGTAGTAAGGAGATGAAGTTACTTTTGTTGGTAGGATTGAATAAAAAATCTTCTTGTTTAACGGGTATTGATTTGTTCCATGTCAAATTGATGTCTGCTGACCTTCTCAGTCTGTATCGTCGCATCTGTTCTTGTGATTTCGTACTATTGACTGGATTTGCGTACCCATCAAATACCACAGTGCGAGTCATTCCAGGATAGTGGTGGTTGACATAGGTGATATAACGATCACAAATTGCGGCAACGGAGGCATCTTTTTGTCAAATTACTCTGTATAATATAGATAATATGTATAATATGATAGAAATCCTCCGTCCACAACTTTGTTCATCTGAGACAGTAGAACAGTTTTTTTGGTAGGCTCGAATAAGCTATACAGAACAGATTTATTTGTCTTTCGCATCCCACTTTCATTGAACAGTGCCAAGGGAAATGGGGCCAACTCATACTCAAAGAATTTCATCAAATCCTCATCAGATGGTTTGCTTAAACACATCCGCTGAAACAGCAATGTTGGGTCAACTGCAACCTTTTCGTCGTGAATTTTTATCGACGAGCTGACAGAAGACATTGGAAATGCCCGATCTTTGCGGGACAACTTGATGTCTGAGAATGTCAAGCCCACTATCTTATTCATTGCCTTTTCACCAACTCGAACAGCATCGTAGCACGTTATTGTAGCATCTCCGACGACTAACCTAATCACCCATTACAATAATAATGATTATAAAATGAATTCCACTAATCATCTGTTCGAGAACAACTTACCTGCTTTCTTGCGTGCAAAAATTACTAATGAATTTCCCATGAAGAAAAAATCCGTCTTAATAATTTGGTAAGAAAAAACAGCTTTTTCTGAAAATGACGACATTTTACGAAAAAACTTAAAATTGCTGTAAATATTTACTGGTTAGAGATTTACTTATATTTGTATATATATTCTAAAAGGTAATTAAATTATTTACAATTTCTTTCAAATAAATTTCTTTCTTGGATGAATATTTTAGACGATATGAAGGAATGTTTGATGAAAAATGTGAGGTAAAATGATTTTTTTCGAAAATATTGACATTTGTGGAGCGTATAACTCAAAAACGGCTGGGATTTTCAAAATTACGTATAGAATAAAAGATGTAGATAATTTTATGAGCTTTTACTTATTATTAAAAAGTTTTCCTCTGCGACGCACCGTTTTTGAGATATACATAGAAAACCGAAAATCGGGACCTTCCCCCCCCCCCCCTCCCCCCCCTAGCTCACCACCTAGACGTCAGGACTTTTAGTATGTTCACACCCTAAGCATCCTAAACAAGTCCTGAAAGAATCGCTTAGGTTCCTGCTCACGCACTCTACACCTCCTTTTGGACCATTCGTTTACTGGACTATAAACAATACACGAATGAAATTAAAAATACACGAATGTAATAACTCATCTCTGAACCGGAATTGCAACTGCCCATGCCTGGAACAAGTAAACACTATCAAATATTTAGGATTAACCTTTGATACACACCTAAATTGGAAGCAACATATACTTAGCACTACAAATAAAATCCGCAAATCTATATACTTTTTCAAACAAACGCGCAATTTCCTTAACCTTCAACTTTTAAAAACAGTATATTACTCACTGTGCCAATCTCACATCGAATACGGAATTTTAGCTTGGGGTAACACTTATTCTAATGCCCTCGACCCCATCATTAAAGCACAAAAACTAATAATAAAAACAATTCTTACACTTCCTCTCACTACCAGCAATGATACGATCTTCAATACTTTCAACGTTATGGACATTAAACAGCTCTACGCAAAATCCATCTTTACATAAAAACAACAAAATCCTATACAAACTAACACAAATGATACACAATACCCGAGCCAAAAATAAAGAACTTCTCCAAACTCCCTTTTCTAAAACCACCTTTGGACAAAAACACTTTAAATACATAGCTTGCAAACTACACAATACACTACCAGTTACGATTAGACCATTAGACAAACCGGATCAATGACCAAATTCAAACTAGATGACTAGTGAGACAGGCATCGAATAATGTAATGTAAACATATCTTATATAGATAAATAAATAAATAAATAAAATAAAACTTACGAATATCTGTAAGAAACTTGAATGAAAATCCTCTGTAAAAATATTTTTACTAACAATAATTTCGACTCTCCGAAGGAGCATGCGGTGACGCTTTACGTCCGAATAATAAAATACGAAATACTTAGTATATGTGCAGTCGGTTTAGCAAAAAACCGCTAAGGGTTCCTACTTGCATTAAATATAACTTTTTTTTATCTGGATACCAAAACAAGAGTCCCAACTGCTACTAACCATCTGGAGCCAGTGAGACCAATTTTGGTATGTTGTGAGGCTGGGGGTAATAGGGAGGGGAAGTAGGTGTAGATAATGTACCTGACTATTCAGATCTAGTCAACAAACACGGAACGCAATGACGACGGGCGATCAGACAGGCAGTCACAAGCGCACTGACTGAGCAGGCTCACACGACCTCCGTAGTCCAGTGGCTAAGACTCTTGACTCACATTCCGGAGGTCGCGGGTTCGAACCCGGCATGCGCAAATAAATTTTATTTGATTAATTTGTGTTATTTCACAATTGATTCATTTAAAATAATATATAGTATATTTGCGGCATGTTCCAGAGTGGAAGATACTATCAGTATCGCCCTGGTGTAAGACCACCATTCAGAATTGAAACGTTGCTTGAAAATGGCTTTAGCCGTGTTTAGTGACCAGATCTGAATAGCCAGGTATTTCCCAACCTTTATCTTCCCCACCTCCTTCCCCTCCCCACTACCTTCAGCCTCACAACATACCCCAATTGGGGATGCCATAGTCTCACTGGCTCCAGACGGGAGCAGTTGAGATTCTTGTGCGGTATTCACTGTAAAAAAAAAAAAAAAAAAACACGCGCACGTGTGACGTCGACGGTCATGTGGCCCTCAAAAAAATTGTCATGTTCATACGGCCCGCCACCAAAACTAATTGCCGACCGCTGCCTTAGACATTTCATGAAATCATTGGAATTTATGTGCTATATCTTTACAAAGGTGACCGGACAACTCAGAATGAAACCAACTCAGAAGCACCTCAGAAAGGTCATTAAGAGTGATGATAAAAAACTATAAAAAATTGGTTAAAGAAGTTAAAAGTTAAGTTAGGGTTACCGGCTATTTAAAAAAAATTTATTCAAAGCTTTTAATGACCTTTCTGAGGTGTTTCTGAGTCGGTTTCATTCTGAGTTGGCATGGAACCCTTTGCAAATGGTATAATTGAATTAATATTACTCATAAGTACTATTTTTAATACTTTTACTGTGGGATTTGTATGACGGACGTGACTAACAGATGTATTGTAACGTATGAAATGCAATAAAAACTTACGGCACTCATTGTGAATAATACGACGTGGTTTTTCATGTGTTTATTACAAATTTCAAATAACATTTCAGTACGTAAGCTTTCACAATCATGGCGCGGGCGGGGTGAAAATAATATCCGGTAAGTTGATGTAAAGCGAGCTAAGTCATATTAAATGTGCGCAATTTGTTGCTAAGGCGTATTACAAGATTATAATAATTTGACATAATATCGTGGGATAATTACTACAACTAGGTAACCTCCGAAATAAGCGTTTTTGATTTACCTACACACTAAAATCATAACTCTATTTCCTTGTCAATGAATGCTACCAAAAGAAAAGTCGCAAGGCATTGATTGGAATCATCAAGTTATTTGAACATATTTGAGTGGGTATCTCCATTAAACAGTATCGTTCTATAAATTATAATCAGGTAACTGTATTCAACACAAGAGCTTTTCCATGTTTCAATTAAGCAACTAGACTTAGCTGGTTGTAGCACTAAAATTTGTGGAATTGCTTAAGAGGAACGTATGCGCGGCCCAATTCGGCCTGTTTCATACAAATCTTAATTTTGGGTGTGAGATACCCCAATTGGGGATGCCATAGTCCCACTGGCTCCAGACGGGAGCAGTTGGGAGTCTTGTGCGGTATTCATGTAAAAAAAAGATCAAAATACCCAACCAAACTGAAAATTTATTTTTGTAATCAAAAGGTAATCCTACTAATATTATAAAGGCGAAAGTTTGTATGGATGTATGAATGTATGTATGTTTGTTACTCTTTCACGCAAAAACTACTGAATGGATTTTAATGAAACTTTACAATAATATAGCTCATACATCAGGATAACATATAGGCTATAGCTCAGAGCTCTGGCATTATAAAATTTGTATTAAAAAAATTGCAATATGTGGCACGCGACCTGTTTGAAAAATAATTGTAACGGGTAAGGAAGGGGGAGGGGTGGATGGTGGTGACGGGGGAGGGTTTGGGAGGAGGGGGAGGGGCATGCTGTGAAGGGGTGGGAAGGGGGTAGGGGGGGGGTTAGGGAAGGAGGCGGAGTGGAAACCCCCTAATACTATGCGAGCTCAATACAAGGGACTCTCGTGCGGTATTCATATAAAAAAGGTAACGTAGTAATGTAGCACCTAAATAGGAACACACTAAGGCACTGCCTGTGTGTGGGTGATTAAACAAAAATGCTACCAACAAGTACAAAGTAGTATAAAACGTAAATTTTAAAGTAAAGGTAGAAATATAGGTATCTGGTAACAAAAGTGAAACATAAAAGTTTGTTGACTTTTTGTTATAGTTTAAAATGTATATGTTGGAAAAAAAGCCGAAAGGCAAGAATGATACAAATAAATTAACTTTAATATTTTTGTACAGATAATTTTTCAAGTTTATTGTGCATTAAACTACCTACTGAAAAAATATTAAATTAGAGTTCCTAGCGGGGTTTATACCTGAAGGGAGAAAATATTACGTACCCTGACGCAAATTTGCGAGAAAGTTCAATATTGCTTTATAAACTTCTGGGAAAATTTTAAATATGACTTTAAAGGTTCGCAATAAAATACACACACATACATTGTTTACATAAATACTCGTTAACATACACAACTTTCTCTGCTATATAAACATTCTTACTACAATGAAATATAAACAGCATTTAATGACAAAAAATTTAAAAGTTTATTTCGATCTCAAACACAAAAAAGTTTGACGTTTTCAACTTTTCAAAGCGTTTATCAGGTCATTTAATTAACACAAAGAAGCTGACTAAACTTTTTTTGTGATCATCAAGGCACAGATTTTAGAAAAATATTTCCTTTAAAAGTTGACGCGTTAAAAAAAATTATATTAAAAATATTTACCTGTCTCTTAATAAAATACCAAAAAATTCAGAAAATTGGAAACAAATTATTTTCATTCCAACTTTTTGTGAATTATTTACGTGTATTTAATAATAACATTGTAGATATCATTAATTTGTCGCTTCACGAGGAGCTTCTTGGATCCTGTCTTCGAAAAAATATTCATGTGAATAGATTTTCCAACTCGGACCATGGAAATGCTATTGAAAAATTAAATTTTTCACTACTTGTAATACAAAAAATCATGTATTTATCGAAAATGACTTTGTTTAGTGAAAGTTTTTTTTTTATATTTCTTTTTTATTATCTATATATTTATTCATTCACTGGTAATATATAGGTACTTTTACATCAAGTTAATACATGAAATCACAAGTATAGAATAAATAAGTGCGCCCCACGGTTGAATTTGGCAGCCACCTCTGGTCTGGAGCTCCAAAATACCTGAAAAATACCCTCGACTCTGTGCAGAAACGAACGGTCCGTTTGATAGATTCTCCCATCTTAACAGACGGATTGCAATCTTTAGAGCACATGCGTCGGGTGGGAATGCTATCCTTGTTCTACCGGTATTACAATGGAAGATGCTCCGAGGAACTAGCATCATTGATCCCTTCGGCACCGGTGCATGGTCGGGAAACACGCCAAACGCATACCCAACATTTGTGCACAGTTGACATTTGTCACATGAGAACAGGTCGTTTCTTCGACTCGTTCTTGTGTTCAACAGCCCGGCTGTGGTATGATTTGCCGGCCTCTGTGTTTCCTCCTTCCTACAACATGGATCTCTTCAAGACCAATGTTCATTCCTTCCTCTCCTCAAAAAGACCCTCCACACAGCATCCCAGATGACATAGGCCCTGAGGGAAATTATTTTCCTCAGGGCCTCCTGTGTGGAGTTAATGTAAAAAAAAAATAAAAAAATAAGAACATAAGTATACAGTCGTGGAATAAAAAAGGACATAAACATACAGTCACAGAATAAATACGAACAGAAGTACACAGTCAAAGAATACAGAATAATATATGTATACAGTCATAGAATAAAGAACATAAGAATACAGTCATAGAATGTGGGCGTATTTCGTGAACCAAAAGTTTCGCGATAAAATGCTTCATTTTGGACAAATTGCAAAATGTTTTCATAAATTATTACTGAATACCGTAGAACCTTAACCGAATACAATCATAATGCAAATAACACAGTAGATACCTACCAATGACGGGCAGTCCATAGAGCCTGAAAAGCTGTGCCAATCCTAAGAAAAACAAACCATAAACGAAACTTAAAAAATTGTAGAAAAATCCGAAAATTTTATGTAAGAATGTATTTTTCCATAATTTTGGTGAAGATCGCGCTCATTTATTCAGTTGGTCAATACAATCATCGGAAGATAATAAAATAATACGTTTGTAATTTTCAAACAAATAACACAAGTCTACAAAAAAATAAAAGTTGAGAGCTGTTTTGGTTTTTTTTGCGTAATTCTTATGTTTTTGGGTGTGCTGAATCCGAAAATGACTTTCATTATGTCACAGAACGTCACGTTTTCTGACAATGTAGGTATCTACATATGTTAAACACGTTATCGTCTTAAAATATAAGATAAAAGAATAAAAAAAAAAAATTTTTTTTTAATTGTCTAACAAAACTTTTTTTTTTATCTAAAATACATTGATTAGTAAGCACTAATCATATTTATTTTTCCCAGTGAGACTCCTTCTGGTACATTTTCGCTTGTAGGAAGCATCATTTAAATCTAGTCTCTTTCAACGGAAGCAATCTTCCGAACAGGCCCTCCATTGATATGCTTGGTGTAACCCTAAGTGACCAGCTCAGGTATGGGGGCTCCATCGAAGCCAGAGTAAAGCTAGCCTCCCAAAAACTGGGCGTACTGTACAGGGCCCGCAGATACTTTAATAGTACACAACTGCTAACCTTGTGCAAATCACAAGTACGCCCCACGGTTGAATTTGGCAGCCATCTCTGGTCTGGAGCTCCAAAATACCTGAAAAATACCCTCGACTCTGTGCAGAAACGGGCGGTCCGTTTGATAGATTCTCCCATCTTAACAGACGGATTGCAATCTTTAGAGCACAGGCGTCGGGTGGGAATGCTATCCTTGTTCTACCGGTATTACAATGGAAGATGCTCCGAGGAACTAGCATCATTGATCCCTTCGGCACCGGTGCGTAGTCGGGAAACACGCCTAACGCGTGCCCAACATTTGTACACGGTTGACATTTGTCACATGAGAACGGGTCGTTTCTTCGACTCGTTCTTGTGTTCAACAGCTCGGCTGTGGAATGATTTGCCGGCCTCTGTGTTTCCTCCTTCCTACAACATGGGTCTCTTCAAGACCAATGTTCATTCCTTCCTCTCCTCAAAAAGACCCTCCACACAACATCCCAGATGACATAGGCCCTGAGGGAAATTATTTTCCTCAGGGCCTCCTGTGTGGAGTTAATGTAAAAAAAAAAAAATCTGGAAGGCCTCTCTGAAGCGTCCAACAGTAGTCTGCAATCATTGAGATGCTCCATCTTCCCTGGTATCTTTTTTCCATCTCCTTAATATCTTGGTGAAATCGTTCATTTTGCTCTTCACTCACATATCCTAAATTTTCTGGAAAGTAGTCGAGGTGGGAATGAAGAAAATGTTCTTTTAAACTCATTGGGCAACCTAAAGCTTGAAATGCTTTTAACGATTTGTTTGTAGTAAGGGTCTTTGTTATTGCCTAAAAATTCAGGTTAAACCTCCCCGATCCCTAGTTCCCCTCCCCCCCTTTTCGTACATTCAGTCCCAGTACATTCAGTCTTCACAGCTCGCGTGCTACCTACTGTAATTTTTTTATACAAATTTCATAATGCCAGAGCTCACCAGTAGTTTTATACAAACCTTGTCTTGACGATAACGAACACAAAAAAAAGAATTATCCAATTTGGTGCAGTCGTTCAAAAGTTATGCGCGTTCATACATTTCTGCGATTCATTTTTATTTAAATAATTAATTTTTTGTAATTTCATGATGCCAGAGCTCACTATTGTATACAGAAACCATCGCGGGCATGCACACATCAAATCCCCAAAGTTTCATCTCAATCGGATGAATGGTTTAGCAATGTCTATTGCCAGAGCTCACTATTGTATACAATCAATATCTATACTTATATGTACACCGTTTAGCAAAATAACCTGACGTTCTGGAATTTTTTGTGTATTTTTCTAGTTTTCAGAACACCTAAATACCTACATAGAAATCAGTTGAAAACATCCTGACAGCATTTTTGTTGTAGACCAGTGTAATCAATTGACAATAATAATTCATACTGATCTTGAAACAGTCTACACATAGTCTACATTATTTGTTCATAGAGCAATGCACGCCATTCATTATAATATACCCTTATCTTTCCGCGAAATCACAAACGAGTTTTGATTTCATGAAAGAGTCGATCTTTGCTAAATTTATTTTTAACTTTATTTGATTTTATTTCGGCTCGTTGGCGTTTGCGGTGTTCGATCGTCGAGTTATTTGTAGAAGAGATGTGTGTATTTTTACGTATTCACGTGCTCAACATGATGGTAGATACATTTAGGTATTGGAAATATTCTTGGAAATCAAGAATTATCGCATAACATTGTCAATGGTGGATTAGAAAATTGAAGATTTTTTTAGTTTTTCCAAACGATTTAACAGGAATTATTAACGTTCGAATCATTTACGGGGCGACTAGACAAGAATTTTTTTAAATAAAATATCCTATGTAACTATCCTAAGTAACTCGCGATATAACATTATTATAAAAATACAAGGCAGTTCAATCGTGGTAAAAGTGAAATCATCAGAAAACTAAAGTAGACAAGAGTGGGGAGGCTACGAAGCACCGCACAAAGAGGAGACCGATTATTCTATCTCATTCTCTCGCAGGCTAAATCATATAGATGTACGAGTATGTATTTGTCTCTTTTTAGTGCCGCTTTTTCGTTTCTTTGAGTTATAAATCACAACGGTGCTAAAGAAGTTTTCACTTCAATAAAATACCGATTGGTAGTTAATTACCTAACGGTGACTTACGAAATATGCAGGGTGTCCGGGGGTAAAGTGCATTAACTTCGAGAGGCGATTCTACATGATAGTAAAAATATAATAAGTAGAAATTCCAACTTTTAGAGGTAGTTTTGTGATAAAAAGATAAAATTAGACCGGCATGTGCGGGCAGCATTATTATTACCAAGCAACGTTGTAAAAATCGCGCCCGGCAAACTAACAGCAACTTTACCGAGTAAGTTTTACCTTAAACTGAGGATTTTTAGTATGTCTTTCTGTATGGGAAAAAAAGTTGAACTTCAGAAAAAGTTATTAATCTTTTTTACTCCTACCATCGTGTAGAATCACCTCCCGAAGTTAATGCACTTTACCCCCGGGCACCCTGTATACATAAATATTAACGAATTCACAGGTGCATTTTTGGAAAAGCGTCTATATTACATGACCTATTTTAAGTATGTGTTGTGTGAGTAAATTTATGAATAATAAAAATGCCCAGTTGTTCATGTTCCTCGATTTTTTTAATGTGAATACCGCACTACAGTCCTGCTGCTCCCAACCGTCAGGAGACAATGCAAATATGGCATCAATAATAAGGAACTCCAGCCTCTTTTTTAATTTTTTCATCAATATTGTTGTAACTTAAATATCAGTATATTTTTTATTGTTATAGTTAATTTTAATGGATGAAAGTTTCGATTATTCGGATCTCCCGAAAACTCCTCAAATCTATTTTTATCTGTGTGACGTCACCATTCTCAAAAGCAACAGGTCTGCATTTTGTGAGGCGGCGTCGACAATGAGACGTTGTTTTTAATTTTCAATAGGTAAAATGCAGCATCTCATCAATATTGTTATTTTTTTATTTTTTTTTATTTTAATAAAACATACAACGAATTATAGCATTCCCATGAGTTATCAAAACTCATTAAGAGATCGCCAATTGGTACTTTTGAATAGTTAAACCCAACTCAGCCCAATATGCAGACACAATATATGAAGAAAAATTTTACAAAACATTTCAACAAAATTTTTCAACAAAACATTTCAAACAGAAGCAACATACATACACAACATATGAAGAATCACTTTTTTATAGTGAATACCGCACAAGAATCTCAACTGCTCCCGTCTGGAGCCAGTGAGACTATGGCATCCCCAATTGGGGTATGTTGTGAGGCTGAAGGTAGCGGGGAGGGGAAGGAGGTGGGGAAGAGGAAAGTTGGGACTTTACAAATATTTCACAGAAACATGTCTTATAAGATTTTATGAATTATTATAACCACTCATTTGATTCATGTACTGTTGGTGTCAAAAAGTTAAAATAAAGTATTCTCCATGATGGACCATAGAAATGCACAGAAAAACAAAATCAGGAAAATACAATAAAAGTTACGGGCTCAAAAATATCAGACCAAAAATATACAAGATGTTTACATACAAAATACATGACAAGATTTAAAAAAGATATAAACTGCGCCCATCATATCTGGATGTACAAAGTTTGGTACTTGGAGATAACCAGGATAGCTATCAGAACAGAGTTTGTACCTACTTATGACTCGTTTTCCAAATAATATTTGAAAAAATAGGATTTCAATATATCGTTTCGAGATTTGTTAGAGGCCTGTCTTAATTCTTCGGGCAATTTGTTATAGTTAGTGTAGGCAATGTATTAATGTATAGAAAATGTAAAACTTGACATGATCTTACCCTAAAACAGTCTGATAGGTACTTACCGAACATAATAGGCCACTCGCATCACATTTTTTTATTTTTCTTCCGGTTTAGGCAAATATTCTAAGACATTTTAGTATTTTTTTAATCGTATTTTTGAAACCTTGGCGATTTTTTGAAAATTTGATTCCTTAAAATCGGACCATTTTTTATAAACCCGAAAGACAGGACATAATTTTGTGGATGCGAAAAACGATAATTACGTAGTCGAAAATCATTTTAAAAAAACCGACGTTTTCCACACAAACGGCATAGGAGAATAACGAGGCATTCCAAAAATATTACATCTCATAAATATTTTTTTCTTTGATCCAATAAATAAACAAATTTTATAATAATTATTATAATATATTTTAAAATTTGGTTTTGTTAAAATCAGCACCATTACCATCACGCTTCTAAGATAGGTACAGAAGGCATAATATGTAAGGGGTTCTCTTCGTAACATCTGACAAAAATTCGCCGAAAATCAGCGTGTTGCCACATACAAAAATAAATCAGTGTGGAATTTTACAAAATTAATTGAATATTATCTGAGACAGAACATTTTCATGGAGTGACGTCACGAGCCCAAATAACGTATTTATTGAGTTAAAAATAAAAAAATAAAAAACTGTAAATTTCTAATAAAATTGAGTTTTCGTAATCTCAGTTGAAAAATCTAACCACACGATTTTTTCCAAGTCATTATGAAATCCATGCAATTGGTCTATTATAAACGTATTTTATAACAAACTACGACTTTACACAAGTAGTAAGATGATTTTCTTACTTAGAATCTTTTATTCCACTTAATTCCGCACTTACATAGTCAGTATAATACTAGAATAAAATAATCCTCCTTGTCAACTAGGTATGGGAAAATTATCCGAATGATTCCGATTTCCCTCATTTTTCGTTAAGGTTTTAATTATTAAGGGCCTAAATTATCTTTCAATTCCGGCAACAGTTTTTTTAAATACAAACAAAACCTGAGTTTCATTGCCTCGATAATCACACAAAACCACAATGAATTGTTGGCTTGTGGACTGGCTTGTGACGTCAGAATCAGCAAATTCAGTCGTACCAACAGAACAGTCTTGGTGATGGTGATTTATTCGTTTTTAACTGACGATTCACGTGATGGTGATTTATTCGTTTTTAAATGACGATTTATAAATTCTACGTAAATAAAACTTATCCATACAGAATAAGCGCTTCTTGATCTACTTGCATATATTTTTTTAGTAATATTTTTCAATGGAATTTCTTATTGGGATATTTTGTGAGGTTGAAGAATAGGTACGGGGTGGTGGGGAAATACTTGACTATTCAGATCTGGTCACCAAACACGGCTAAAGCGATTTCAAGCAATGATTGGATTATGAATTATGATTATGGTGTACTTTCAACTAAGAATGGGCGCTTTTAAAATTCCTACGGCAACGCCACAAAAAAAGCATAAAACCGTAAGTTCTTTACCACAATAATGCTGCAGCTCTTTCTTACACATTAAATAAAAGTGAGACAAACAAGGTACCAGTTTCAGTGCCGGCAACCCGGGCGTTTATTTAGTTTCATGGTTATTTACATTGTTTTCTATTCTTTTACCCGCCTCACTAGACAGAGTCTGTTCCGAGGCGAGTAAATCACATATTATGTTTGTTCCAAAAGAAATGTGTGTATTTAAACAAATATATATATGTATGTAAAAAGATAAAAAAGATATTTTTATTTTTATTTTAACTTTATGAGTAAAACCTCAAATTGTAATATTTAATTAAATGAAGACAATATAAGCGAAACTCAATCGAAAATCTGAAAACAGAAAAATCAGAAAAAGATATTGACACATCTGGGACACGATCGTGTCCCAGATGTGTCAATATCTTTTTCTGATTTTTCTGTTTTCAGATTTTCGATTGAGTTTCGCTTATATTGTCTTCATTTAATTAAATAAAAAAGATAAATTATATGTTGGTATATTAAATATTTACATACATACTTTGTTTTTTATATAAAATAAATTAAAATTTTGTGACAGTTGAATATAGCGGTTACATAATAGAAGTAATAATTAATAATTAGTAAACGACATACGTACGTATGTCTTCTTCCCCAAATAAAAAAATGCAATCATTATCATACATCTCCTCTCCATTTCCTCACTCGTACTGAAGAAATGAAACTCCGTTTCCGTTGCTACTGCCGTGCCATGAACCTGGCTTTTTAGGTTCATGCGCCGTGCCGTTGTCGTGGGAATTTTTAAAAGCACCTAATATCTTCCGCTCGTCGTGTTACCCATTCGTAGCTAAGTATTACAATGGGTTCTGTAAATATTAATAAGAGTGCGTGTTTCAATTATAACTTCGAAATAAAGTTTATTTTTTCAAAGTAAATCCCTTGAATTTGTGATTGTCATCAATTTCTGGCATTTTTATAGATTTTTTAAAAAATATATTTTTAATTACTAAAACGTTGTGGGGGTCTTAAAATCGATGCAATAGATTACATTTTTTTGATTTCAAAGCCGCCAAAATTCATGTCGTTCCAGACTACAGACTCCAATTAGATCGTAGGGCAGACAGACAGTCCAGTAGGAAGGGTGGAAGAAATACCTACAGTACCTAACATACAAAAGACCTGGCGGGTTTGACGTAAAGCTTGCCGAATATCGTGGGGATGAATACTGACTGTACCCTTCATACTCCATAGGTACTCATCAGAAGCATGTTGAAAAACAATAATACGCGTATTAAATTAAGCATTACAGTTGAAGTACAAACCTCTTGTCTTGGGCAATGTGGGAAAGGCTTAATGTCAACTTGACCCGGAACCGAAATATGTCACTACCATAACAAAATCTTGTTAAAAATTATTTTTTTACTAGTGCAAACCCGTGGAATATCACGGGATAGTCTGACAAATCAGTTAAAATTTTGAAAATGATAATTTAAATAATGTTCCGTTAAAAAAATTACGTGAAAGGTACTATTTTATCGTTTGTCCGAATGCTTCACACAATCAGATCAAATTTTTAAAATAACACTTAAATTAAAAGCAAATTTGAGTTAATTGAATCAGATTTCACCTCAAGTCATAGACAACAGAAAATTAGTAAGTTTGATGATTGATGCAGAATGCAGACTGATAAATATAAGAAATATATTTTTCTTCATATCAGTTTAAGAATTTTTAATGCCTTGCCTTTGTAGCAAAATACAACATACTACTTAATTAAATGAAGACAGTATTAGCGAAAATCGATCGAAAATGTGTAGACGGAAAAATCAGAAAAAGATATTGGCACCTCTGTGACTCGAACCCAGGACCCTTTGCTTACATGGCAAGTACTCTACCAGTTAAGGTGTCAATATCAAATTCAGTCACTTTTAACTATATCATACTTCGACTAAGAACTACCATCATTATCTTCATTTTTTTAACGCACATATTATTGCCTGCTTTCTTTATATATGACTGCAAGATTCAACCCGAACTAAATGCTATCTAGAAAGTCTCTGGATAAATTTTTATCCATTTCATTTTAAATATGCGACATCTATTGACATTTTCTGCAAGTCAAAAATGAATATTTATTTTTAATTTTTAATTTTATTAGTAAAACCTCAAATTATAATATTTAATTAAGTGAAAACAATATTTGGTAGAGCACTTGCCATGTAAGCAAAGGGTCCCGGGTTCGAGTCCCAGAGGTGCCAATATCTTTTTCTGATTTTTCTGTCTCTTCATTTTCGATTGAGTTTCGCTAATATTGTCTTCATTTAATTAAATATTATAATTTGAGATTTTACTCATAAAGTTAAAAATTAAAAATAAACATCATACGTTGGTAGGTACTAAACATATAATATTATTACTATGCATACTCGTATATTAAATATGTCTTTAGAGAAAGACAAACATTCCAAGGTTACGAATAATATACAATATTAGAAAATCTCCTACTACCATCACAGTAAGCGTAAAATTTTGCGCTCCATAACCTTCATCATAACCGCTCAACCAAATTGTCGTCTATAAAGACGACAATTTGGTTGAGCGGTTGTTATCAATCTGGTTGAGTTGAAGAAAAGTTGAACCGTGTGGAGATGCGTTGTGCGCAATAAGATTAACACCCAACGGTTGACACACAACCGTTGAACCAACCTAAATTGAATGGTTTGTAAGACCCATTAGCCAGCCGAGGAATTGAATTCACGACTCCTGGGTGGGAACCAGACGCGATGCCAACTAAGGCCACTGACCGCTCATTGTGAAGGAACTTCAATTAAGGCCCTTTAACCAGTAGCCGAGAATTCAAATTTCGTCGAAAGATGGTCTTGCGATCGTATCCTAGCAACTGTACAGGGCGGTTTCTATGATTATTCTATAACTCAATATTATTATTCAAAATTTGCTTTAATATACTCGTATCTACATATAATAAAAATGTTCATACGCGTGATGATAAAATTACTTACCTTTTTATAATAATGTCAGCAAAATAAATTATTTAAAAATTTGGTAATATGTTTGTTTGTAAGATCGTAAAAAATAGACAAACTGAAGTTTTTTAAGTTTAAATGCTTTTATTTGAACTAAAATTAAAATTCTGAAACGTAGCTTTTCTAGATATTTTATTGCTTTATTTTACTGAATGGTTGGTTATATGATTTGAAATGTGTGTTGTATAATAAAACCTTTTGTTTGAAAATTTAAAAAATGTGCCAACGAACAACGGCATCACATTATTAAAATTAAATAAACATAATTTTTCAAAATTTAAAATATAACTTTACTATATAAAATAACAACCTTTCGAAATCAATTTGTATTTATAAAAATGACATATTTGCGGTTGTGTCTGGTTATTCTCTCTTCATAAATAAAAAAGGTTGCTCATACCTAGTAAAGTTGTTGAGGAATGTCAGAAATTACTTTGTTTAATACTTAGGTAGGTAGACACTATAGTGAGTTTTCTTGCAAATTCTCAGAGATATTACGATAATTTTATGTCGGTAGCATTCTCCCAGCAAAAATAGCATTGTACCTTCAGACATGTGTTGTGTTGTGTAATGCACTCAGCATAATTTCCTCCCCGCGGAATAGGAATATGAGAATATCTAAAAGCATCTGGACAATGTTCTTTTCAAGGTGTCATTTTCTTGAGAAAACAGATGTCAACTTCACGTACAAACTAACTTTACTATTTTTATGCCGAAAGCTACAAAAGTTCTAGAAAACTTCTTCCCCGTCCTGAAGGTAATATTACACTACGTAGAACTTGAAATCATGATCACAATTAAAACTTTTGACATTTAAAAAATAACAATAATGGATAACTGATATCTACCATGATGTTTAATAGTGAGGCGTTGAACTGGCAGGGGAAAGAAGAAAATAGATTGAAAGCTGTGGAAATGAAACCCCTGAGGTAAATTAGATTACACTAACGGCCGCTGTTCCCAATTCTACTAAACCAAAACAGCTTAAGCATCACTTAATCTAGACTAAGTGATGATTAAGTGATGCTTAAGCAGTTTTAAACCTTAGTTTCGGCTTAGTAGAATTGGGAACAGCGGCCATAAGCATAGATGTTGGATGGTTTGGAAATGTAGAGCGAGTGAGCGAATAAATTAGTGTAAGAAGAAAATAATATGATTTAAAAGTGAATGACTGAAGAATCGGGGACACCCGAGGAAGATGTGGCAAGATTCGGTTTGTCAAGAATGGTATGGGGGCATACATTCATTACGTGAGCTCAAAGGGGGGAGGGGGAGTCCAGCAAAGTCTCGCGTCACTTGAAAAGAATATACGAAGGGGCCCAAATTTATCTCATTAAGGGGGGGGGAGGGGTCTAGATTAGAAGAAAAACTGCTCACGTAATTAATGTAATTAATAGAGAAGGGTGTCTATACTGTCTATGGTACGATATATGAATGTGAATTGTGGGATAATAATAATGATAATAACTAAACAATAATAAATAAACAATAAAATAATTTGACTTAGCAGTGTTAGAGTAAGACAGAAAGAGTTCAGGTTTTATAAGCGGTCGCACTTGCACAAGCTTCCTTCTTCAGATATCAGATTGTGTCTGGACGCAGTGGCGTAGCTAGCATGGATGGCACACGTGGTGGATAACGTGTCCCCCCCCCCAATTTCGTCTTCTTAAAAAATAAAAAACGTAATAACCCACTCCCCATCGGGTGGCACCCGGTAGTTAAATGAAATTTAACAAGGGTAAGGTTTGTCTAGGTCTTGGAGGCGGATGACCGGGACTCACTGAACCCTAGATTCCTACCCACCCCTTAAATCCTTTTCCTTCCCAGAACTCTCCCCTCCTTCCTTTCCTTGAAAAACCCTCCACACAGCATACCCAAAGATGACATAGGCCCTGAGGGAAATTATTTTCTTCAGGGTCTCCCGTGTGGAGCTCATGTAAAAACAAAAGCTCTACAATAGGTAGGTACTAACTCGTTATTGTGCAGTAGACCCCGTTGGTCTACGAGAAGAAAGCATTGAAAATTGCTGACAGTGACTAAATACTTGTAATTCATTTACTCTATCCAAAAATAGGGAAATCAAGTGTGATGTTTACTTCTCGTTTTTGCTGCACAAAGGGGTATTATAATGTTTGCAGATCTGTTAATTAGACCTGTTAGAATATTTACAGACCCTTCTAATCCATAGAAATTATCGATGCAGTCGGTAATGTACGACCATGTATTTAGAAAAATAAAATAAAATTGTTTATTAGTTTCTGTGAAAAGTCCGTGCAAAATAAAGCTCGATTAGGCTACCGCCGCCGCGCCGCACTGCGTACCGTCCCATACAGGCTATAAGGAAATAAATCACTTTGGAATTCTTGAACGATGACGTCATGGGGGTATTAACAGGTAGTCAGTGTGACAAATATGCATTTTAGTTGTGTTAATTAATAAACGGGTTGCCCCAAAGTCAGATAAATCGGTTAATGAATTGATCAGTTGCTTTTATTCGATTCTCCCCTCATGATCTATTAAGATTGTTGATGAGTAAGTGTTTTGTTTCAGTTTAAAAATAAATGGAGGTTACTTTGGAAGGTATGTTATAAGGTTTTTTCTAAAATTTTTACATTAAGCATTTCAGATTTTTTAAATAATATTTAATTTGCATATTTTTACCGTGGTTAAAAATATTTAATTCCAATATATTCATGAATTTATTTCGGGAGTATGTCAAAATCGCACGAAATTTTTTATTTTTTTTTAAATAGAGCAATTAATTTTGTGTTCAAACCCGATTCGATATCTTTCCACGAACTTTCCACGAGCTTTTTATGTAATTTTATAGGTACCACATTTTTACCAAAAGAATTTCTAGGCAGGTTTTAGATTTTATTGAGTTTAAGTTGTTCTGAAAAAATGGAGCTTTTTTGAAAGGTATGTAGTATTTTTTTTTGTTAATCGTGTTAGATTTTTTTTTAAATAACATCAACTAACTTGAATGTTTTTATATGTTCTAAAAAATATTACATTTCTAACTTACCGAGAATGTTTCTCGGAGAGCATTTCAAAATCGCACGATAATTTAAATTTTTTTAAATAGAGCAACTAATTTTTTATTCAAATCAGTTTCGATATAGTTCCAAACGAACCTGCATCAAACTTATTTTGTTACATTAAAGGCACCACATACAAGATTTCCAGGCATGAAGTTCATTACATGTAAGAGTTTGACCAGTTTGCCAATTAAAAAAAGGCTTCAGAAAATTAATAATAATATTTTAAATATTTTTGAACTTGAAAAGTTCAGAGGTGGGCCTAATCCTAAAATGTATTTTTCTGATTACTTGTAAATACTATAGGTACAGGATCAAAAATGCGCGTAAATAAATAATTTTGTAAAACATTTGAACAAAAGTTAATTTAGATTGTTATAAAAATAAATTAATAATTTTAAAAAAAAAAATATTGAAAAATTAATTTATAATTTTTTATGAATTTGTGTTAAATACACCCCTGAGGCGGGTTACAAGTATTTGATTGATGTTTTTTTCCGTCCAGCTTGTACGAAACGATACACTGTGCGCCGCGCCGTGTGACCATTAGTTTATTTATATACGCCGTGGTAGACACTTTTTTGTTCTTCCAATGCCCAGAATTCTGCCTACCGGTAGGAAAAAATACCATTTTTTAAAGTAGGTTTCCCGGCTTCGATTAAGATTTCAATTGTTTTTGAAAAGCAAGTAGCTATGTGGACAAAAAATGGCAGCCTGTCGTATTATTGACAGATAAAATGGTAGAAAAACAATTAACCAGATTTAAAACCAGTCCCGTTCGAAATATTTAATTTTTTATGCCCTGAATTAGAATTAGGTGATTAGCTGATGAGACGGCCAATTTTGTTCATATCTCTAACGAAGACAAAATAAACAGCAAATTATAGATACTATTTAAACAACACTTCTCGATATTGTATGGTTATAACCAAAATTACAATAAATGTAATTTTATCAGAATCATAAAATAAATATCTTCCTTAATATGTTATAGGTATGTATGCAAATAATAATCAAGAAAAGGTGGTATTTTATGAACATTATTTATTCAATAAAGTGATACGATGAAGATACTTAAATATAATTTGGATACAGGGGTAGGTGGTATGCATATTTTATTTTCAGTCACTTTTAGTACAAAAAACAGAAATAATACATTCAATAATCTGATTCCAGGTGTTTCTTAAGCACTATTGCACACAAGATGGTCAACATAAACCCAAAAACAAAAAGAAACCGGTTCATGATCGAAGCTTCTTTCTGTTGCATTGTGAAATTCTCCATTTGATTTGAAAGCTTGTTCATGTTGTTTGCATAGACCTGCATAAAGGTGATAAATTTGTCCATGCCACCTGTGAAATTATCCACGCTCTTTGAGAATTTCTCCGTGTTTTCTGTGGAACGATCCATGTTGTTCGTGAGCTTGTTCATGTTCTTGGAGAATAGGTCAATGGTACTGGAAAATTTCTCCATTTTAGAAAATTTTCAAATCTTATAGTTTTCTGTTCAAATTCTTCGTATTGGTGAGCTTTTGAATAACTTGTTACGTGGATTTTTGAGATGACTGGAAGTTGATGCAGCTGCTGTAGAGAAGAGTTTAAATTCGAATAGATTTCCGGTCAAATTCTTCGGAATCTTCTGGAAAAATTACGTACCTACAGGGAAATTTCTTGAGGTTTTGAACGATTTGTTAACGGGGTTCTTGAGATTACTGGAGGTCGGTGTAGCAGCTGTAGATGGTGATTGTAAGGCCCCCGGGCCTGCAGGGAGGGAACGGAGGGGGGCCACAGGGAATGCAGGGGGCGCAAGGAGCTCCGCAAGCGGGTCCACAAGGTCCACAAGGTCCGCAGGGTCCGCAAGGCATTTCTAATAAACAATAAGTAAAACTTGGCGATTAACACTGAAAATTTTATAATGGTGACTGAATTGGATGGGTTCGAAAGGAGAACTGAATATTTTACAAAGATTTTGTTTTAAATAAATATGTTGTCAACTGTTTTGGAACTTTTCAATTTCTTGTGTTTTCATTGTTCGAAATCTGGGCAGGTTTCAAATATTTGTAGTCACATTCCTCAGTAGGTACCTACCTATCTACATAATTCTCTTCTTTTAAATAGTCTTCTGCGATATTGTGTAATGCCTACGATGAAAAGATACTTACGTCGACAAATTTTGATCACTCTTATTACATCTGAATTTAATTAGAACATGTCGATGAACAACAGGAGACACCGAGATTTCTTCAAGATTACCTGAATAATTACTTAAATTAACTAATTTACTTATAAAATTTTCATTACTAATAATTTAGACACGTTTGAAAATACGCGGTCAGTGACTTTTCAAAGTAATTTCAGTGATTTTCAACAGATGTCAGTAGAAAAGCAAAATAATTAAATTATATATTTTTTAAATAATTTACAATGTTTTATTAGAACCAATAATTGCAATAGGATGATTTCGATAATAATTTTAACTGTGTAAAACAACTTTATGTGAATTTCACAAATAATTAATGAACTGGGAATTTATTCTCCGTTGAACAGTGACATTATTTTTCCCAAAATAAAAATGCTAGTCAAAAAGTATACATACCACATACACACCATTTTGGTCTTAGCTCCACACAGCAGCCCTTGAGGGAAAAAAATCCTCAGGCCCATGTCACCTTTGGGGATGCTGTTTGACAGGTATTTTTAGGGAAAGGAAAAAGGTATGAGGGATGGATAGGAATCGGGGGTCAATGTGTCCAAGAGTGACGGATGTATGAATCCATCCCTCCCACTGCGGTTCAAGGGTCGAGAGGGTCCGGCTGGAGAGGTCTAGGTTAAGTCTCTCCCAATCCAGCCCACCACACATTACGCAGGTAAATGCATTTACTGCCAACACCTAGACAAACCTCACCCCATGAACCCTAGCACCCATACTAAATCACTTTGGGTGACCTATGGCAGGGGTGTTGGTAATCCAATAAATGGTTCCCAAGGCGATCGCACCCATACCTGCCTCCGAGATCTTTCAGCAATGGAATCACATTGCAAAATTTAATGGTTTTGTAGCAAAGATGATTAATAGTAAATAGCAATAGAAAAAACATCTCAAATTCAAAAGCTGCAGGCATAAGGGACAGAAAAGAAGAAAAAAAACATTTTATTAAAAATAGTTTATTGAAAATAAAATGCCATCATTTTACATGCATATATCATTTCAAAATTTTCATAACAATCATTCATACTATCACATGATTTATTATTATATTTTGTCCTATAAACCAAGAAACAACAAAACGCAGCAATGTTATTAGCAGGGCCCGGATTAATATGTAAATACATATTTTTAATTTACACGATTTTCGGTCTCGTATGTGTTCTCTACCTAGATTATCATGTATAGATTGTGAAAAACTAATTTTTATTTTCCATATTTCATGGTTAAGTCCATATTTTACAAAAAATATCACAATTATCCATATTTTCGATTTTCATATCATAAAACATGAGTTAGTTCACAAAAATTGATATAATTTAATAATTTTATGTGTTTGCATTCTCGCCACCACACGGCCGCGCGTGTTTTCTTTCTCTCGCGTATTATTCGTCGTAATTTGATTTTTGATTCTCTTCCTCTACTTGCTTGCAGTTGCTTGCGCGTCTTTTTATTTTTACGTACTCAAGTCACCTACTACTACTGTCTAGGTACCTATCAGTTTAATTTCAAAATGCCCAAGGATAAACAACCTTTGCGTATCAAGTAAAGTATATTTTAGACAAAAATAAAGGATTTGAAACCCCAAAAACGATTAATAAAGTTCTAAGCGGAAGCTTTGAGGGTACTACAGTCGTTCCTTACACAATTTCGGGACTAGGCGTCTTTAAATACGCTCCCATTACATCACGTGACGTGGAAAGATCTTTCAGCCAATATAAGGCTATATTTAGACCAAATCGACAAAGTTTTAATTTCGATAATTTAAAAAGCGTGTGATTGTGTACTGCAATCTATTTAATAAGACAGATTTAGAGGAAGATGAATAAAACCTAATTTTTTTATTTGAATTCCCTGAACATTTCGCTATCTTTTTATAATTTTTTTAATGTAACTGTTACTGCATAGTAATTTTTCACAATAAACATTGTTTAATATGAAAGATATTCTTATTTTATACTCCATACTTTACATTTTTTAGTCCATATTATATGTACATATTTTGAATTTTTGAATACATATTTATCCGAGCCCTAGTTATTAGTATGTATGTTTAAAATTCATTAGTCAATGTTTACAACTTTTTTTTAACATATTATTTAAAACACAAATGTTTCATCTAACCTGCAGATTTCTCCTCTTGTTATAAAATTTAAAAGAAGACCAAATGAATACAATATGTAGTATTAATTATTAATATTTCATTTTTACAAAAACAATATAAAAGTTTAGTCCACATAAAAAATAAATAAGGAAACAATAATTGAGCCTTTACGCGGAAAAGTGGCATTATACAGATAACGCTGTTTTTGTGCAGATCCATTTAGGTTATGCACCATACATCCATCTTTGTTCACAGCTAAAATCATTTTAAAATCTCAACCACAGATGCCAGCGCAACACCTATAACCCATAGTGACGGCCGGTAGTGTGATCGGTGATAAATAATGTGATAAAGTCGGCCATTACATTGAAACTGACGGTTTGTGCATTCGGCATTTGGCATACAGTGAAACCCTCAAGAAGTTCTTCCGAAGTTTCGTGGCGTAACCCGTCTGCTTGGTTCAATATATTCGCACCTCACAATCTGGAAGCCTCAGTTTCGCGCGGAAAATCAGAAACCGTCACTTTGGATCGAGATTGTAAAATATCGATGCAAGATAGCTTTCATATTTTAAAGACAATAAAAAGCATTATTTCGTTCTCTTTCTGGTCAAAAGAAAAAAAACATATGTTTGCATCAGAGGAAGAGAGATATATAGCTTTTAAAATGTAAGGTCACTCGGGACATTTTTGGTCTTATGAAAGTGTAACGCGATTACGTGTTTTGAGATGTATTTATTCCTAAAAAAGCAGACGGGTTAAGAAGTTTGAATTTTTCGGTACTTCAGCTCAAAATTTGCCCAATTTTTCCCACATGTAAGGTTTTCCTGCTTTAAGAAGTTTGTTTTTTCCGGTCCCTTGGAAAATTTCTTAAGAGGGTTTACTGTAATTGTTATTATTATTATGGGGATAAAATTTTATATTTGCATTGAGTTATTTGTTAATATTTTGCAACATGTCTCCAAATTTTTAATTTTATGGAAATTTTTGTTAGTAAAATGAAAAAAATATTGATTTATGGAAAAATAATAATAAAATAATTTATTTACTTATAAAATTTTAATTACTAATTTGGACACGTTTGAAAAATACGCGGTCAGTGACTTTTCAAAGTAATTATTTAATTCAAAAAGTAATTTTTTTAAAGTAATTTTAATTTAACCCGGACATTTAAATCTGGTGCGTAAAAAAAGTTTTTTTGTACCCAAACTTATGAATAAATTGATTAAAATACATAAAACATGTTGTCTATTAGTAGAAATATTTCAATGAGTATATGAGGGCTGCAGTCAAATGACAAAACATAAATCTCAAAATTCACTTTGGTAATTGTTCGGAACAAACGTCAACGGTTAATACGCACTTTTTTTTATAAAACTTTTAGATTCTTCTTAATTACCATAAAAGACAATTATTTGCATTCGGGGAGGTTGAAAATGTTACATTTTTAATTTTATTTATGTTAATTGAAAATTTGCAGAGGAATGCAGATCCCGCCAATGTGGGGGATTTTAATAAAAATGCACTTTCTAGATGAGAAAAGTGTGGAAAAGTTGAATAAAAAAGAAATTAAGGTGCGCTCGGCAAAATTGAGGGAGATACAGCCGTTTAAAGTATGAATAAAATGTCACTTCATGAACCGATACTGTCAGCCATTTTGTAAACTAAATATTACCTTAAAGTTGGTAAAACTCGTAATCGTCCTCTATGTTTGTGTAACATGGTTTATGTAACATGGTTTTTGCCCCTTTATAACGCCTACTCGCGTCAACGCAAGAAAAACATCCCAGTAGTTTAGCGGCTACGCCAGGTTTGTGTAACATGGTTTGTGACCATTATTAATTCTGTTTTCCATAATTACACCTTATTATATATCACACGAAGTTGGCTACAATTGTATCAACCTTCGTTTAAAGCAAGTCTGAGATACCAACATAATAGTAACAAAATGGCATAGTATAAGTTCACGAAGTGTCATTTTATTCATTCTTTAAACGGCTGTATCTCCCTCAATTTTGCCAAGCGCACCTTAATTTCTTTTTTATTCAACTTTTCCACACTTTTCTCATCTAGAAAGTGCATTTTTATTAAAATCCCCCACATTGGCGGGATCTGCATTTCACCCAAAATTTGCTTTCATACTGTCAAATCACTCTGTTTGCAGTTCGGAACAAACGTCAACGGTTAATACGTACTTTTTTTTAATAAAACGTTTTAAAATTAAGATAATATACACAAGCCCGCTACAAAAACCCTGCTTTGCCAGACAAACCATTCAAAAACGTAGGCTGTTTTTTAAAGTAAAGATAACATACACAATCCCATTACATAACCGTTAACGTTTGTTCCAAATATTTACCCTCACTTTTTCCCATAATGATGTTTTTCCGCATAAGGGCTCAATTATAAATGAAATAATTATGAATGGATGTACACACATACTTGGGTATAAAAGTATAATTATGAAAGAATAATATCAAAGGACTTTAGCTCATATACTGCGAGTACTGTAAAGAACAGAGGAACCAAAGAAGGAAACAAAAAATGAAAATTGAGGTAAAATTAAAAAGAATGCTTAAATTATTCTAAAAAAAAAACAGAAGCATTTAATTCATTACACTTTTTTGAAGAAATTCATCATACTTTGTTGCTTTCCTTGGCCTTCCTTAGGGGAAGTTTTCTTTTTTGCTTTGGACTTTGCTTCAGGACTTGGTTTTTTTGATGAACTCTCAGATTTCCCTTCTTTCTTTTTATTTTGAGAAAGCGGAGTAACTTTAGGGATTTTGACTTCAACGGGTTTTACTTCAGCAATTTCTTCTTCTTCATTATCTGAACAACTTTCAAATACCTCTTCCTTTTTGGTGACAATGTATCCATCATCGCCCATGAAAGTTTTATCGACGAGCTTCTTCCGTTTTCTAGAATTCAGCGGTGCTCTGTTACTACATACGGCTACTGCTGGAGTTGGTGGAATGATGTCTTCATCATCATCAGAGATCAAAGGAGACCTCACGGGTTCGGGAGAAGATGGGGCGAAGATATTATCGATATTGTTGTCTTCTTCACTGTCACTATCCAAGGTTTGAATTCGTTTACGTTTCTTTGCTGGCTCTTTTTTGCCTTTGGACTGTTTACTGTAGGTTTTAAGTGAACCGTTAGAGGCTTTAGGCGGTGGGCTTGCTCTTTTCAGTTTCTCTGCAGGTTTTTTATCCACTTTCAAAGGGCTCTTTTCTTGTTCTTTAACAGGAGACTTTTCAGGTGAAATCTCCTTCTTGATTCCATTAGCTACCGGAACTTTAGTAGGGGAAATTTTCTCTTTTTTAGGCTCAACAGTCTCAACTTTTGGAATAGGTTTGCTCATCTGTTTGGAGAAAAAGCCAGCAATACCGGCTTTACCCTGTTTCTGTTTGTTAGGAGGCACAACAGGAGTACTTTTCTCAGCACCATTTTCAGTTTTAATTTTTTCAGGCTCTTTTTTAACAACAGGATCTTTAAAGAAACTTTTATTAGGGACGGGTTCTTTAGCAACAGGATTTTTATTTCCATTTACATTAGGTGTAACGGCCTTACCCAATAAACCTTTAGGATAAGCTCCCAAGCGTAGAGCTGCCAATTCATCAAAGGTTCTTTTGGCAATTGCACTGTTTTTAATTGTACCTATGCAAACATCTTCGTGCTCTCCTGCTAAAAACAGTGTGTTTGAGTCTGTTGATGAGGTGCTCTTATGAATACTGTAAACATGTTCTGATAAGACAGTTTGCAATTTTTCCTTGAACGACGTTAAATTCTCTTCCTTGACAACCGCTGAAACCAAACCTTTGTCTTCCTTGAGAATGCCAGATATGTAGAACGTTTTGACGAAACACACATCGGAATTCTTAAATTTTTGTTCTGATAAGAACTTATCTATCAGTAGCTTAGCTGCATTGATATGTATTGATAAATTGTTACTTAGCCATTTGTAAGTAACAATTTTACTTTCGTCAAAAATGTAATCCTGAAGATTTTGCATGTATACATTATTGGAATCGACATCCATTTGACAGCTTGATTAAAACAAATTCGAAATAAGGATGATCTATTAATTAAATCACAACATACGAGCAGCAAAAATAACGAGTTTTTGTGAAATAATCGCGGGCAAAGCACACAAACCACACAAACGTCAAAATCGGTAGACAATTTTACACCATAGAGTATAGAGCAAGAATAGATCTTTAGAGTAAATTTGTGTAGAAAAAGGTATCTCAAACGAATTTTCATAAAGTCTCGATTACATTGAGCGAGTTTACGAGCTACAAGCCGGCGAATTCACTATCTGCTAGTAAACTCGCTCAGTGTAATCATATATAGGTACTAGCTAACTAGAAGATTGTACACTGAACAAGTTTACCAGCGGATAGTAAATGCGCCGACTAGCAGCTTATAATCTCGCTCAATGTAATGCAATGCAATCCCCGGCATTAATAAAATATGAAATGGTTACCACATTTTTTAAATTTCCTTTTGGGGTTATTGTCCGGAAGTTCTGACTGTTACTTGAAAATTACATATTTGGTCCTTACATATGAAATTGGCGTTTTGTATGGAAGGAACATAAAGTCGATTTTTTAAAAATATAATATATTTATTTAATCAAAGTATGTACCATTGCTATCTATGCACTTTTGCCATCTCATTGGTAGTTCATCGATCCCTTTACTAAAAAAACCATTAGGACGGGAATCAATAAAATCTTTGAAGGTAGTTTGGACTGCCCCATCGGAGTTGAATTTTTTCCCTTGCAAGAAGTTATCTAAATTTCGAAAAAAATGGTAATCTGTTGGGGCAAGGTCTGGAGAGTACGGTGGATATCTTAGACATTCCAATTAAAGCTCCTCTAATTTGGTAGCCGTCTGTTGTGCAGTGTGTGGTCTAGCGTTCTAATGCACATTTGTTGATTTGCTTCACTCAATTCGTGAGGTACCCACCTTTCAAGCTTTTTCACCTTCCCAGTTTGCTTCAAGTGGATTAAAACAGTTTTATCACTAACACCGCAGCCTGCACAGCTAACTCGGACGTGGTTTGCGATGGATCCGCTTCCACAATAGCCTTCAATTCTTCATTATCAACTTTGGTCTCCGGCCGTCCACGGGGCTTGTTCTGCATGTCGAAATTTCCAGAACGAAAACGTTGGAACCAAAATTGCACTGTGTTTTCTTTTGCGGCACCGTCGCCATACACACCATTAATCCTTCGAGCCGTTTCTGCAGCACTGGTGCCACGGTGGAACTCGTACTCGTAAATAATGCGATATTTCAAGTTTTCCATTTTGTAAACTAAGTGACGCAAAGAAAAAAAACAATTAAAGAAAACACAAATGAATTATAATTTTCGAAACCCAAATACATGAGTAAATAGCTGTATAAATTTGAATTTGGAATTCCTAACCAAAGAGAAGATATTTGAGATCAAAGTTGCCAAAAGTTGGTAAAACACCAATTTCATAATATGTAAGGACTAGGGAATGCAATCCTGGTATACCGGGATCCCGAAATACCGAGATCCCGCAGACATTTTGCGGGACTAATCTCGGTCGAAAATTTTGCGGGATCCCGCTGGACTGGCGGGATTACAGAGAAGCGTAGTTCATATGTGTTATATAAGACAGAAGTCAATTTATTAATGTCGATAACACATTTAGTCTACCTTCAAAAAGTGTAATACGCAAGGCAATCAAAACTATAGTTGAAAGGCTAGAAATATACACGGACACGGGTAACAACGCAGTAGCCACTGCTCCTGCTGACGCTGATGATCCTTATGATCAAGGGCGGATCCAGCTTTGGCGCCAGGGGGGGTCACATAGCGCCAGGGGGGGGTCACATAGTCGTGGTCAAGTCACAAGAAGTTATAATTTAATTTTTATAATAATAGAATTGAGTCCTGGACCCAGCCCAGGGGGGGGTCATGACCCCCCCCTGGATCCGCCCTTGCTTACGATGACGATGACGACACTCCTCTCGCTAATCTGGAGACATACGCAGCAGCAGCAGCACCAATGTCACTTCAAGACGAACTCGAACTTATTTTGATTGGTATGAAGAGTTCGAGATCAACAGCCTAACAACCTAGATCTGGCAATATGAGCAACCTTGAGATTTTGATAAAGAAGGAAATGAATTACTTTGAGTCCGGTGGATTAAAAGGCACATACCTTCAATTCACTTCCAATGAGCTAATGACTATTGTGCCAACCAGCGTGGAAGCTGAACGAGCTTTTTCAGCCGCAGGCTACCTTGTGTCCAGTAACAGAAACCGTTTATCAGACGACACAATTAATACTTTAACTTTTTTATGAAGTTATTTCCAAAATAATGTTTATACTTATGATGCGAATTGTACAAGAATATTGTTTATCGTGTGAATGTTATTATTTAAATTTAAGTTGTTATGTAAATTTATGTCTTATCTTATTCTTTGCCAATTTATGACTTAAACTTTACCTATGCCTAACTAGGTATATTAATAAACCTTTTAAAATTTCCTAAAGAACTTGTTTGATTAGGTATAAATTTAAAACTCTAAAAACAAGGTTGGTAGATCGAGGTATTAGGTCTTTATTATACGATTGATTAGATATCTAAGTCCACCCTGGTGGATCCCGCAAATACCTGGATCCAGCGGGACTAAGATTGTTCAGTCCCGCAAATACCTGGATTGACATGGTCTTGCGGGATTGCATTCCCTAGTAAGGACCTAATATTTGTGTGCAAGGATTACCTTAATAAAGTATTGTATATTTTTAGTAACTAAATACTATTAAATAGTGACCGACCACTAATTTGGTCGATGGACAGTCCTCAACTAAATTTTTAAGCGAGAATTCGGAAACCGAGTTGTCAATTTTAATAGGTAAGTTAAAAATACTTAAATCCTCGAAATTGTGCATCTTTATTTATTTGTAAGAGTTAGTTAGTTGGTTTTCTTGAATAAAAGTTTTAGCGCTTTTTGGTCAGTTGTTGTTATGCAAGGGGTCGTCTATTTCACGTGATGTTTATTAGCAACTTTTTAACACCCTCCCCCCTCTGGTGATATATGGTGAGGTTTTAGACTAACCCCCCCCCATACCAAAAATCACGTGTATTTTTTTAGTACAAAGTATATTGAAATTTTTAGAATATTATCTTTAAATACAGGTATAATCTGATTAAATTTTGGAAAATTAAGCATCGTGATAAACATTTCCAGACAGATATTAGGGTTGCAGGTTTAGATAGAACTAAATGAAAACAATGAACTCATTTTTATTAAAACATTTTATAGTGCCTCGAATAAACAATATATTATGTATACAAAACTTTACTAAAGTTGTTTATGTTTATTTTTATTTAGTAAAAATCAACTTAAAAAAGTCACGTCAGTACTGACGATGGGTCAGAGAGGCCCGCAAAAAAAATTGAAATGAATTTACTTACAGAAATTTAACTTAAAAAATTAAAAACTTACGGGTCTGGCGTCACTAAATCTAAGCTACTGGAAGCGAAGTATGCGTCACGCGCGAGGGAGGGGAGTACTTCGATATTATTATTATTGCTGGGCCTGACCGGCCCCACGTCAGCAGGTAATAGAAAAAAAATGTCATCAGACAACAAAATGACATGCACATTTTTTACTCCAAATATGCTCAGGAATCCTATTCCTGTTACACTCTGTATATATAAACAAACCCAGTCACTATTCTTTAACTACACCTATAAGAATAGATGGATTACACATTCTTTGAACTAAACATAAAAACTTGTATAGAAGAGCTTCTTTTAAAAAAATATGTAAGTTATTGTAGAGGCATAAATTCGTGCCCGAGTATAACCGAATGTGATCTGACAGATTCCGAAACATCGTGAACACAGGTTTCAGCTAAAGATTTCTGCATTACATATGTTATTCACTATCATCCGCCTCACATTATGTTTGAACCTCCTTAGTCACAACGGTTTTTGTATTCATCACATTGTCTTTTTTTAAATTAGCTCCACACTGAAGGCATCAGGGCCTATGTCATCTTTGGGGAGGGTCATTTTAAGGAAAGGAAGGAGAGGAAGTGGAAAGAGGGTTTAGGAATTAGGGACAGTGTGTCCAGGAGTGATGGACATGTATAAAACAAACATGCATAAATTCATATCTCCCACTGCGGCCCAGTGCGAGAGTCCTGCTGGTGAGATCAAAAGGTCTCCTTCAACCACACTCTCCTGATAACTTATCGTGCCACAACCTAAATAAACCTCACCTCACCAACCCTGCTAAGTCACCAAACGTAGCAAACCATTTGGAGTGATCTATGTCACCCCAAGTGGTTCACTATGTTTACCCTAACAGAAGTGTTGGTTATCTGTTAAATGGTTCCTGGGGCGACGGTACTCACATCCGTCTCCCAAATCGATACCTTTTTACATAAACTCTAATAACACACAATATTATATAGTGCAGCAATATTATAAATTTGATAATTCTCTGAGTCGTTTCCTTATCGCTGCGGATCATAACCCCACTCCATTCCACGGTGGACAAGCTTCCTACACCCCTCGTGGTGATTTTGATACAGTGAAATAATAAAATTTCAAACTTTGGTCAAAGTTACCCATATTATTTATTTACAGTTTCGTTCACCAAATGAATAACATTATTTAGAAATACTTCAAGTGTAAACAATAATATCTTATAATATCTCAAATTTAATAATAACAGTAAAGTTTAAAACAACATACATTCACATACATTTAAAATATCACGGATTAGAAATTGGCTGTTCACATTTTATAATTACAAATACGTGATGATATGATGCTAAACCATCTTGGTAATATATAAATTATAATCTATCCAATGTCATACTTCATCAATATCTGATATATAAAAATGAATCGCTGAATGTGTTGTTAAGCGCATAACTTTCGAACGACTTCACCAAATTGGATAATTTTTTTTTTGTGTGTTCGTTATTGTCAGGACAAGGTTTTTACAAAACTTCCGGTGAGCTCTGGCATTATGAAATTTGTATAAAAAATTGCTATTGGTGGCACGCGAGGAAGCGGCTATTGCTATGGAAAGCGGGAGGGAGGGAGAGATGGGGGAGGGGAATCAGGGAGGGGGGTTCGCGGGACGGGGGAAGGGGGGGGGAGTGGAGTGGGGAGAGGGAAGGTGGAGGTGACGGAGTTGGAAAGGACACGCAGGGAGAAACAATTTCTTTATTAAGTGGCATAGCAACGCATGCCAGGACCAGCTAGCATATTATAAAAGAAAGTGTTTGAAAGTGTGCGGTTCGCAAAAACTCAGAAACTAGTAAGGGAGTTATACGGTGGGGTAGATCTCTTTCCCCCCTCCAGGATGACGGTTCCAGTTTTTACCTAAAGGGAGTGCTTTTGAATGTATAAGGGCTGGAAGTTTCACCTTCTTGAAATTTCTAAAACAGTCTTCCGGAAAGTTCTAGAAGGTTCCACAGAGCTCTAGAAAGTTCTGGAAGGAATGGCGGAGTATATCACGGAATGTTCGGGAATAGGGAACATCATTGTGGAGCATTCCAGAACACTTTCAAATGTTATCCTGAGCGAAGCCGGGTGACCCAACTAGTTGCTTATAAAATTCTAATAAATCAGATTGAACAAAATTATAATCATGTGGAGCCAACTTTATAATAAATATTTTATCATATTACATAATTAAACAAATAAATTTTTTTATTTTAAGTTATTCTTTTATACATTTCGATAGTTTTGAGAAATTCAAAACTCAAAAAGTTAAACTTAAAAAAATGTTAAAGTCAAAGATCAAAATTATTCACTTAGAAACACCTCACTTTAACAATGTTGTTAAATTCAAATAATTTCTGTCAATTTACTCCGAAATTATAAAGGACATAATAAAAATAAATTGATTTTCCAATACCTGAAGGAAAATAACATAAATAGATTGTATGTAAGTTGCTTCATCACACAATGGGTTCGGAAGGCTAAACAGTTGTTATTTGTAATAATAATCACAGCATAACTTGTTAATAAATTAACTGTTTTTTAAATATCTACTTAAATAAAGGAGAATTGCAGTGGATTTATACAATTCAATTATTTGGAGATTGATGAAATTTTGCACACCTGACTGTCAAAACATGAGGGAGGTAAGCTATATGAAATTTAGAAAAAATTCTGGACTTCAGCCAGTTGTATATACAAAATCTATAATTAAAGTGGTGTTCTATAAATTTAACTTTATAACAAGACAAAATCCAGGAAAAAATGCTCTATTTTAATCACTAAATTTATAGGTTTCGGAAGATTTCTTCACTTTTTAGGACAAAAGTTAAGTTGACAACAAATACAGAGAGAAGCTATAAATAATTACTAGGAGGCGGCTGGCAGAGGCAAAACGAAAATCCAGAGCCGCTCATTATTAAAGGCAAAACAATTAAATTATAAATAAATAAAAAGAAAATACTTTGTTTCACGTCACTTATTGTTATTTTTTTCTGTCTACCGGTTTCGGCACCTCAGTACCATCATCAGGACTGAATATAAAAAATACTGACAAGTACAGGAGAATACACATATATATATACAAATTGTGAAAGAAAGAGACAGTAAATTAGAGTGGGACAATGCGTCATTATCTACCATTATCCCACTCGCTCCTCCCCCACTTCCCTCCCACAACTGACGCACTGTCCCACTCTAATTTACTGTCTCTTTCTTTCACAATTTGTATATATATATGTGTATTCTCCTGTATTTTTTATATTCAGTCCTGATGATGGTACGGAGGTACCGAAACCGGTAGACAGAAAAAAATAACAATAAAGTGACGTGAAACAAAGTATTTTCTTTTTATTTATTTAAAATGTCAAGTCACAATGTGTTTGCTTCTTTTGAAAAATTAAATTATAGTTATTTAACCTGTCAATTTTTTTTATGGGTCCAACAGACTTAGCTATAAAAGATCATTTGGTTTTGGCCTATTTCAACATATCCCTTGTCATATATTCCCAATGTTTTTGCCTCTGCCAGCTGACTACTAGTAATTACCAAGTGGTGGAGTGGGAAATAAATAAAGGACAGTGGTGTTGTGGGGAGGGGCGGGGGGTGGGGGGGGGGGAGTTAGAAAGGAAGCATGTGGTTAAAACAAAACATTTAATTATAGAAGACCACAATGATTTTTACAAACATCATGACATTTTTTACATACATGCATGGCATTATTATAATTTTGAACAAGCTTCATTGCAATAATTTCTTACATAATTGGGATTCTAATTGGCATTGGATATTCTCAGTATCACCCTGGTGCAAGACCACTATTCAGAATCAAAATGGGTTTGCTTTAAATGGGTTTAGCCGTGTTTGGTGACCGGATCAGAATAGCAAGGTACTTCCTAACCTTCCTGCTCCCCACTCCCTTCAGCCCTACAACATTCTCCAATAATTGGAGACACCATAGTCTCACTGGCTCTGGACAGTTCAGATCAGTTTTGGCTCTTGTGTGAGATGAAAAGTTTTGTGAGGTGATGGTGGATGCGACAATAACATGGTCCAGGACCAGTAAGGTCTATTTCTTCGCCATTGTTTCTTGAATGCTAGTGCGTTTTCAGTGTCCTGAGGGTTTCACAAAGTACTGCCAAATTGCCGACAGTGAGGTTTTCTGCCGACGAGCACAAACATTTCATTGAGTTTGTACAGAATCATGTGATACTCTATTCTGAAAAATTCGGAGTTTAGAAATTCCATGAAGAAAGACCTGATCTGGAATGAAGCCGGAAAAGTTCCAAAGACAATCTTTCTCTTCTTTCTTTTCTCCATTTTGTGAAACTGACGCGCTGTTGATATGCCAACTGAATATACTACGAAAAACGTCGCTTAATATATTTCACGTTCTGGCCGACTTAATAAAGCGAATTCGGTTCCTGCTGCGAAAAAAACCTGTCGCTAGGAAAACAAACCTTCAAGGTTTCAATTATGTATTGAACAGGTAGTTAATTTCATCGGCTGAATTTGAAAAATCTCAGGAGAATTGACAACCGTTTTCATTCAAATCTTTATATATTAAATCCTGTTTTACAGTCTTGGTATTTTTTTTTACATGATTTTGAAATAACACGGTCAACAAAGCTTAATGGTAATACATATTAGCCCTTTTAAGAATCCTAGATTTTTTCCACCACCGTGCTTACCCAATGATGGTGTAGGAATAAAAAATAATGTGTTTAATTTTCTGTACGTACTATATAACTTATCTCACATTTTCCTACACATAATGTACCTTTTTTTTTTACACGGTATGGGGCATTTCCCCCTCGAGAAAAAACAGAATTTAGTGTATTACTTCAGTGGTTAGCTTCATTGTCAAATTATAATTTCAGAAAAAAAGTGGAAAATACGTATACATTCTTGTTTCACGGCACGGCACAGGAAAACAGCATTTTGCTACTGCAATCAGGACAATAGGGTAGGGTGGGGCAAAGGTCCGCAATTTTAGGTTTCAACCTTTTTTCTCACCCAATAAGTAAAAGGTCCTGCAGGTTTTGGCTTCACTGGAAATCTTAATTTATGTGCTACAATATACCATTTTATTACTAGCGAAATAAGCACCATTTAGGAAAAAAAAGGAAAGGTAGACAACCTTGCCTTTGCGGACCTTTGCCCCACTGTTTGGGGTAAACGTCCGCAGTCATTTTCGTCATTTTGTAAACACAAACTAATCTAAAAACAAGAAATGCGCATTTGGCCAAATTATTGTCCATAGATCGCCTTTCAAAACCTGAATTATGGAATTGAACCAGTAAAAAAGTAAGCAAAGCGTATAGTAAATTACATTTTCAACTGAAGATGACCTACGGATTATTACATCAAAACAAGTAAAAAGAATTCTAACCTCATTGTTTTTGTTGTGCCGGTCGGACGCCATGTAACTTTTGTGAGTCGTCTTCTATCAATGTTGCCAGCATAAAAATGTGTCTAAAACCACGACAATATTAAGCGATCATTTTAAATTGACGGTGCGGATCATTTCCCACTGCGGATCTTTGCCCCACCCTACCCTAGTTATTATCCACAATCATCATTAATCAATTATTTGTGGTCTAAACTCTGGGAATGTCAGAGAAGTTGGACCTGGCCATTACAGTGGGAGCAGCAGGCGATGTTGGGCGTCATTCCAGTCTTGGTGTAGGCATGGTGGACGAGAGCAAGCGAAGGATGATCATTCTTGCCGCAAACTTCCAATGGTTGGGCCAGCAACTGAAAAAAATGTTTAAATTGAGTTATAAAGCAAACATTTATAAATAATACTGCGAAATGTTGCGATTACATATATTAGTATTTTAGTATGTACCAGTCAGCACTAGGCTTTGCCCGAGTTTTAACCAATATATTCCGTCACGGTGTCACGCGGTTCGTTTTGACACAATGCATGTGTTTTAGAGAAACTTCGTAAATCGCATAATATGTGACATTCATGTACGGGAATAGCTGGATGATGTCATATTTCTTTTTTTTTTGTAATTTTATTAACTTAAATTGAAAAAAATTAAAGTGACTTTTATAAAGCAAATTTTAGGAGTTGAAAATAGTAAACATAGAAATTCGAAACAGAAAAAGCGGTGTATATGTTACGATGCCCATCTGAATTCACTATTTGGTATATTTTAGTGGAACATAAAAACTTAAAGTTCTTGCTTTATAGTAAAAAATCTAATGTTAAGAATGCAACATAAATAAATTTTAACCTTTTCAGCTATATTTTCAGCATCCGTATTAGTCGGCAATTCATTCAAAACTGATGTAAAATCATCCAACTTCTCTACAGCATTGCACAAATTCTCTGAAAACTTGAGATTGACGGAAGACAGCTCCAGGATGTTGGAGGATTTGGGTTTACTGGGGTCCAGGTTGATACTTCCGATAGGCGTTTGCTCTATGATACCAAAGCCGCCCAATTCATTCAGACTCGTGTAGTACATCTCTTTGGAAGCCAAATTTGTCAGCCAATTTTCGTGGAGACTTCGCAAGTTCCTGTACGTGTGTATGAGAATGTCACGGACTCTGTTCCTCTCCTCTAAAATCAGTCTTAGTGATAATTGCAACTCATCAGTTCTTTGTGTGAATGCAGTCTTTAAACCTGCTAGCTCTTCCACCATCAAACTAGAAAGAAAAGTATATAAAATAATGAAAAGAATGCTATTAAAATCTACAAGAGACACATCATTGGATCATTTACACAACTTTGTTTTAATGTCAATCACGATTACGGTGATTTACGGTAGTGTCGATCTCGTCTAGGGTGATTTACGGTAGTATCAAAATATAAGTTAATAAGATTTTTAAAATCCTTTCCTAGTACATAGTAAAAGATTTAATATAGAAAACCTCACCTGCTAGCTAAAAATTTGCTCCTCCAAACTTCACACTGTCCCGCTAACCACTCTGTTTGCTCCTGAAAATAAAATAAACAAATTAGGTTCCCACTCACATCCTTACCACAAAATCCAAAAGAATGAATTATTAAAAAAAATATATCTGCAAAATCGGACATGCCTCAATAAATTTATATTACCTGATGGGTTGAGAGATGCTGGGCAGAATTGAGCAGAGCGCTGGTTAGCTGCTGTTTGTCATCAGTGAGCATCTGTACTGTAGTTTTTAAATCTTCTCCCATAGATGCCACAAGCATCGTCTTCAGTTCCTTATTAACCTGTTTAAAATTAATTAAATAGTTATCAATATGAATGAATGAATTAATTATTAGTAGAATGTAAATTTACTCAGTTCTAGTATAGTAGGAATCTTAACTTCCCCATCTATTGCTAAACGCCTCCAATTTATCCAGTGCGGATTTATGAATGTGAAAAAAAAGCTAAATGAAACAGCTTTTTCATCTAATTTTTTGGCTAAAGTTCGGTTTATGGGGGAAATTCCTAAAAAATAAAACTAGTTATTTTTATACTAATTTTGGGTCTTGGAATTACACGACTTTAAAGTTTTCTATACACGCACACATGAAAATAGTCATTTCAACAACATTTTGACACACGAAGTACGAAAATCATAGAAAAACAAGAAATGTAGAAAAACATGTGCCGGCAGTGTTACCAAGTCTCAAAAATATTTATCCCTATATTATGAATTACGACTATCTCAACGGCCGTATTCTTAAACCAAAAGTATGAAAATTCGTAGTCTTAAAAATGCGTAACCTAACCTAACCTAACGCTAGGTTTGTGTAACATGGTTTGTGCCCCTTTATACCGCCTGCTCGCGTCACGGCAAAAAAACATCCCTGTTTTCAAGTAGTTTAGCGGCTAAAATGCTTCCAAAATGACTATTTTCCTGTGTGTGTATAAAAAATTTTAAAGTCGTGTAACTCAGTTAATATTGCTTGCCGCCGCCTAATTCTTTCAGATTCGGATTTTCCGGCCCATAATTAGTATAAAAAAAAAAATTTTTTTTTTTGGACCATCCCCCATAAACCGAATTTTTTACAATTTTTTAATGAATAGTTAAGACAGATACACTTAAGATTTAATCCACGGCTGATGCATACACATACATAGGTCAAATGGTGAATTTATAGGTCAAATGATACCTAAGTCAGATTTATAATGTCAAAATGTTGCTTATCATTTATTCCATTGACATCTTTTGTTGAAATAGTCCACCCTCGAGGTGACTTTCCACAAAAATGGCTCCATAAAAATCATCCAAATACAGTAGAATCCGGATATAACGACCCTCAAGGGGCCAGCGATACTTTGTCGTTTATTTAAGCTTGTTTTTAAATGAGACATGACGAACTCCTCCGTGAGGATTTCATTTGATTCACCGGCTTCTAAACGGTGTAATATAGCACTGAAATTGAAAAACACTTTCGCTTCACAGATCTCATTGTGTCGAGCTTTTAACCTAGTCACAACAGCTGATAAACACGCGTAGAGTGTGATTTGCGCGTACTAATAAGGACAGGTGTTAAGAGCGCAGGGAGTAGCCGGGCACGGGGAGTGGGCGAGGTGCGGGGCGGCGAGATATTGGTGCGTAGTTTTGTAAACAAAACACTGAAATTAACTAATTATCATTAAAATAGGTCGTTTAAACCAAACGAATCATAATTAAAATAGGTCATTTAAGCAGTTGGTCGCTTTAAACGGAGTCGTACTAAATGGATATTTTTTCCTAGTGCCTAACTATGAAACCTAACTTGAGTTTACATTGTCGTCGCCGCTAAAAACGGTAAGCTGTTGTAAGCGAAGTCTTTATATCCGAATTCTACTGTATTATTATTATTAAAAAATATCTAATAATACTTCATACAACGAAATGAAAGGGGGCATACATTAATTACGTGAGCATAAAAGGGGGGAGGGGGGGGGGGGGTCCAGCAAAATCTCATGTTACTTGAAAAGAATATATGAAATGGCCCAAATTTATCTCACCAAGGGGGGAGGAGGGGTCGAGATTGGAAGAATAACTGCTCACGTAATTAATGTATGCATGCCCACAAAAAACAAAGTCCCCAATTCTCAAGTGACCGGGAGCCACCCCCCCATCATGGCGGGGCCATTTAGTCCATAAGTACATATATATCGCATCAATTTTGTTTATTTAATTTTATATTTTGTCTGTATCATAAATTATATCCATAATTATAGTATGGTATGGTTCCATAGCTTACATGCTTACGTTAAGTAATAGAAAGTTGAAGGTTTTAGAACTAGATAAAAATTATAAATAAAAAATGCCAAAATCGAGCAGCGCACAGTGGATGTCTGAGCTGATTTGTTGAGCGGTGAAAGGGTTAAACGCGAGATAGAATAGATTGGAAAATTAATGAACAGTGTTATTATGCCTGTCACCTAAAATCACCCAAGCCTCTGAGTTTGACATGCTTGATGTACTAACTGTAAGCAGGAAATAAAAATTTGTGGGTTAGCTATATCAATTTTCAGAAGACGTAAGTAAAAAAGGAATATCTGTAATCACAATGTCTTATCTTAAAAGATATTTGACTAAACGTTTCTGATTTCCATGACATACATATTATAAAGTGCAATAAAAATATTTATTTACTTTGCTGAACGCTGGTAATAAATTATACTAAAGCTAAGGCAATTAAAAAGTCACGCATTGAAAACTTATGGACATAAAATTTTTAATCACAGTACCATTGCTTGAATTCGCAACATATTACACCGTCAGGGAAAAAAAAATACTCTCATAATATTTACGTTATTTGTTTTCGGGGTGTTATGCCGTGTTGCGCTACCTCCTTCTTTAGCCAACGTTTCGGATAGCGTTGCAGTGTCCATCATCAGGGCAGATCCGGCAAATGTGTAAGAAGGAGGTAGCGCAACACGGCATAACACCCCAAAAACAAATAACGAAAATACTTTTGGCCGTGAAAATCTTAAATCGTATCTCACTATCATAATATGTATAAAAATGTGGGAGGAATGCAGATCCTGCCAATGTTTGTTTTTTGCCAAAAACCATGTTTTTACCGCGTTTTAAGTTGGGCACTTTAATTTAGAAGGTGAAAAAAAGTGCGGAAAGCAATAGAAAAAAGTTTTGAATAATTTTAATTTTTAATTGCGAAATTTCACTTCGCGAACCGATACTACGACAGCCCGTCCGCTGCCGCCCGCCATTTTGTCACTGTTATGTTGGTATCCCTGACCTGATACAAACAAGAGCCTAGATACGATTGTAGCCGACTTCGTGGGATACATGGCGCGTAATTATGAAATTTGTCTAGCGGGCTTGTGTATGTTATCTTTACTTTAAAAAACAGCCTACGTTTTTGAATGGTTTGTTTGGCTACGCAGGGTTTGTGTAGCGGGCTTGTGTATATTAATATTATCTTTATTTTAAAAAACATCCCAGGATTTGAATTGTTTGTCTCCATTCCAGTGTCTGATTAGAGGTTCGTTTACATTATATTATTAATTCTGTTTTTCATAATTACACGCCTTATCATTTATCCCACGAAGTCAGCTACAATCGTATCTAGCTCTTGTTTGTATCAGGTCTGGGATACCAACACAACAGTGACAAAATGGCGTAGTATCGGTTCGCGAAGTGAAATTTTATTTATACTTTGAACGGTTGTATCTCCCTCAATTTTACCGAGCGCGCCTTAATTTTTTTTTTATTCAGCTTCTCCACACTTTTCTCATCTAGAAAGTGCCTTTTTATTAAATTTCCAGACTTTGGCAGGATCTGCATTTCACCCAAACTGACTATTCTACTAACCTAATAAATGCACAATACTGCCTCCATGGGTGGAACCAGTGTCCTCCTTGAGTCTCAAAGAGAAGACTGTGTTTCTACTTATGACGGCAGAATATTGCACTAAAAATATGTGAACACCTCAGCCCAGGCTCTCCTAGTGAGGTGTTCACAAAACATTACTACTTAAGTTTCAACCATTTACATACAGTTGCTAATTATATTTCACTCTACCATGTTTTATATTAGGAACATTTTTTGTATTACTTGCACTTTTCATCTATGTATCTATGTAAACTGTATGTACGAACACAGAAGGAAATAAATTAAAAAAAAAAAAAAAAAAACAAGTTAACGAGACCATCAAACACCATTATTTTTAAGTGTTTTTTTAAATAAAATACAAGTGTTGAACCCGGCTATGCCCGAGATTTCAACACCCTTTGTGCATAATGAAAAAATGAAAAATATGGAACAAGTCATTTTTCAGACAGTTAAATTAATATTTCAATGATAAATTAGCTCATAATTGAAATAAGATTGTAAGCTGAGAGTAGGTACTTGTGTTGACATAGAGATTGCACACAGACAAAGCCGTTTGAATTTTAAGATATCAAAGCTCACCGTTTAATAGTTTTTACTACTGCAAGTGAGTTTAAATTCGACACTAAACTTACATGTGCTTGCTGTTTGATTTGGTCCATAAGTGAGCCGTTTGTGCTCTTCAGACTACGGATCTCATCCTGCATCTTGGCCTTCTCTAATTCCCACAACTTCTTTTCATTATCGGTTATAGTCTCAACGGAAACCTTTTTTTCGTGCAGTATTTCATTCAATGGCCTTTTGCTACTCTTAAAAGTGATAGGATTGGTGTCAATCAAAGACATTTGAGACACTAACACACTGAGATCGAGATTATTTTTAGATTTTCTCTTCTTTGTGTTTGTAGCCCTTTTCTGAGTAGGTATAATAGGCTTAATAGCTGCTTTATACGGTTCATAAGGTACAAATTTCGGCTCCCTCGATAAACTGTTTGATTTGCGGTTGACGTAATGAATCTCTTTTGGAGTGAGGTTGATTAATTTATCCATGGGAAAATATTCATCCGGGTAAGATTGGCTGACATGAGTTGTAAACACAATACGTTTTTTGGAATGTTTGGTATTTTTGTTGAAAGTAGGTGGTCGATCTCCAACAGAATTGTCTCTCTTGTTTTCATCAGGTGATATGGTTTCCATCCCGTCTCCCTCAGTTCTTGTTTTGAGCGACATCCCTAAAAATTGTATCACAAAATGATTGCCAACACAACATGACAATACAAACTCCAAATGAAAGAAGGTCAAAGAAGTGAGTTCGAATACTTTTAAATACTTTAAAAACAAAATTAGATCATTAAAATGTTAAGTAATTACCTGTAGAATCTTTGGATATCCACGCCATTTTTAAATTTGACACAGTTAATAAACCAGACAGAAAATAATTAAATATAAACAATGTTTAAATCAGTAACATGAAAAAATAAAGTAATTATTTACTATGCAGAATGAGAAACGTCGTCGAGCCGTCAGTGATGAATTCGATGAATTTCTTCTATGATTATAAATTTTGACAGGGTGGGGATGCCATCATGCCATATATATTATTTAAATATTGGGAGCTGAGTCGGTTCTTACTTACTAATTTTTTAACTATTTTTTTACTGGCAACATTTTGATCTTCACGGGAGAAGTAAACATTTAAGTAAAATTTATCTTCCTCAAAACGTTCAAGATGCGTTCGAGGTTTTCGTTGGAATCACACGAAGTTCATTGTACTGAATGTACATTTATTGCGGTGAAGCGTAAATTGCTTTATAATTTTTAAAAATGTTTTTCCATAAAGATAGCATTATTTTGACAGTTTGACTTTACCACAGAAACAACAATTTTACTTGAAAGTTGAATTTGACGCCGGTGAGGAGTGTGGATACTTTTTGAGGTCGCATTTAGTTTTACGAAAAAGTGGTAATTTTATATCGACAACATGGATAAAAACAAAGAAAACGATGACCAGAGTATCATGGATAAGTCCATGAGATCTGTATTCGGTACGTTGTAGAAAATATAATTTGTTTCATCACGGTACACATTTTGTAGAAGATGTATTTTTCCTTTTTTATATAAAGAACTGTGGTGTGCGTATTTCTCGGAACACTCCTGTTATTTTAAATAGTAATTCTAACTTTAAAATTCCAAGTAATGCAAGCAAGGGGTGAATTAAATATTAGTCTACTTTTAGGTTAAGTTTTAATGTTTTTTAGGTTGTACTTGGTCAACATAAACTTGCAAGCCTTTGTCAGTTTGTGAAGATTAGAGGATAATTTTGGTAGATATCTACCTATCTTTTAGGCACAAAAGATGGAAATTACACTACGTTCCAACTCAATTACTGCAAGAAAAACATTAATTTTTGGAGATCGCTGGCAACGGTTAATATGCACTTAAAAAAAAACCTTTTGATTCACCTTAATTACATTAAAAGGCAACTATTTGCATTGGGGGAAGTGGAAAATATTTCATTCTAAATTTCGATTACGTAAAATTAAAAGTAGCTTTCGTCCTGTGAGATTGTACGCCATTAGCTATTAGCTCATTCGCTGTCACTTTGGTATGTTGGTATTCCTGATACACTTGAATGTATAACGAACGGCTAGAAGATTTTGAAGGTACGGGGCACTTTCTTTTGAATCACAAACCATGTTACACAAACCTAGCGAAGCCGCTAAACTACTTGAAAACTGGGATGTTTTTCTTGCCTTGACGCGAGTAGGCGTTATAAAGGGGCACTTTCTTTTGTATCACAAACCATGTTACACAAACCTAGAATTCCCATGAAGTCTGCTACGCTTTGCTCTAGCATCTTTTCGTACAGTAAGAAGAATACCAACATAACAAAATGACATTTGAAAATAATGTTTGAAAATGGACGGTCTCGTTTCACAGAATGAAAGCTAATTTTAATTTTACGTAATCGAAATTTAGAATGAAATATTTTCCACTTCCCCCAATGCAAATAGTTGTCTTTTAATGTAATTAAGGTGAATCAAAAGATTTTTTTTTTAAAAAGTGCGTATTAACCATTGCCAGCGATCTCAAAAATTTACCGAAACAACTATTTGCATGCAAAAAATAGGTTATTAGGTTTTTCGTTTGGGTTATTTAACCACTCGGACTCATAAGCTTATTTTCAAGCTATTTTAAGGTTGCCAGATGTGTATGACGTAGAGAGCGTACTTGACTTTTTAAATAATTTGGGCGTATTTAGACCAAACTTTCGCAAATGTCATAAGATCGATCGTTTTGGAAATTTTGAACTTTGATTGAATGAAAATTTTACTTAAATGAGTCAGGTACACTTCCTGTGTCGTACGTATGTTTGGCAATAATAAATTATTGTGAAAACAAGCTTATGGGTTTGAATGATTAATGCATCTTTTACCATTTCTCCCGATGTAAATAGTTGTTTCTTGGAGTAATTAACTTGAACCGAAGTGTAATTTCCATAATCTGTGCCTATTGCAGTGGTTTGGTAAATATTTTCCATGTTCTTTATTATGCAAACTTGAATCTTACATACATACACACATCTTCCGCGTGTTCCTATTTGGGTCAGGGATCCATCATATCAATAAGATGCCTTCAGGCGTCTCTCTCCTGCACTACCAGCAGCCTCCGACCACAGCAGGCTCAGCCTTTCCTCAAATAGCTTCTGTGTTTATTTCTCCCAACTGTCTGGGGCAGTCCACTGGAAGCCTTCCCTCTGGAATAGCACTCAGAATTTTTAGTAGAACTTGATTTTTGGCATTCTTCACATGACCGAGCCACATCCATTGTGACTTTTCGATGAAGGGTAACATAAGTTGGTTAATTAGCTCATCGACAGTGGCGTAGTGAGGGGGCGGACCGCCCCCGGGTGCTACCCGACAGGGGGGTGACACTACCCCCGACGGGAGGTGACACCCGACCGCGGAAAAAATTTTTACGAAGGATACTGTCACTGTGTTATTTATATTTTCGTATCTCTATGGCTCACCGTGGAATGTCCCAAAACGGGGAGAATTTTGTGCCTGATGGTCTTTTTATGGACGAAGCCCAAAATGGGGGGGTGATACTATGTTATCCACCCCGGGTGCCACCCATGCCTAGCTACGCCACTGCTCATCGAGCTACATCATATGAATTGATGAGTTCCGAAACCCGCCCTAATGGATTTTCTTCCTTTCGAGTAAATCAAGAAAAGCATACATAGTAGGCTGATGAGTTTTCATGATTCCAGTTATTTTATTTTTTTGCACTTTAGAACGATCTTGTAATAACTTGATTCAATTGTTATTTTGTATTATTTGAATGTTTAATATATAAATAAAAAAAAGCATTTTAATTATTATAGGCTCATATTTAACACGATTTATAAAGAAACTAGCAGATTTTTAGAAATAATAACAATGGCATCGCGTTTCTTGTGAGAAACCACATCAGATGGCATTCACACCTAATTTTTGACCAAAATTCATTAGGGCGGATATTGGAACTAAACGATTCATACCTAATACTGACAGCATAATTTTTTATTTAATTTCAGTTGGTAACATCCCGTATGATGCAACCGAGGAGAAGCTTAAAGACATCTTCAGCGAAGTTGGGCCGGTCTTGTCCTTCAAGCTGGTGTTTGACCGGGAGTCGGGGAAGCCCAAGGGATATGGCTTCTGCGAATACAAGGACCAGGAGACAGCCCTGAGCGCCATGAGGAACTTGAACGGCTATGAGATAGGCGGTAGATCTCTGAGAGTTGATAACGCTTGTACAGAGAAGTCCAGAATGGAGATGCAAGCTCTGATGCAGGGGCCTCTGGTAAATATACTACCAATACATTATTATATGGGCAGAGACTATAGACCGCAACACATCTCTGTCTTGGCACGCCCCTTCCTTCAATCACATTCATTCATTGTCTCATATATAATTTTCTGTTATTCTGACTATTGACTCATGTTGGGTCATCCCAACTCCAGGATTTAGTTCACTTTTCGGATCTTCACATTTATAACTGGTCAAACATGTTTTTTTTTGTTATAGTCTCAATAAAACAGTTGATCACTGCTATATTACTAATGTAGAAAAAAGTACAGTAAAAGATAAATGGTTAAAAATGTATGTCCATAAACAAATAGTAGAAGTAAGTACATGATACATTTACCACGCACATGCCTCAGGGATCTCATTTCTACAGCATTTTTATTATCCCACGGATATTGAGTCGAATTCTGAATGGAATTTTTATAAAATCTATGTAAGCCTTCATGCTTCACTTTTACAATTCTACTGTAACTTCAAGACTAACTTTATTTATCTTCTTGAAACCGTAACAAAAAAATCAACTAACTTGTATGTGCCACTTTGTTACTACAATATTTCCAAAGATACATTACCTTTGTTTTTAAACTTTTCACTTTGAAATTTACATTTTTTACTTGTACCGCCAACTTATTGGTGTAATTTAGCACTTTAGTTAATATTACCCACGCACAGGCAGTGCCTTAGTGGGTTCCCATTATCTACTTTTGTCTTATATATATTTTTTACTTTTTCACATTATTTTTATCTTGTGTTATTTTATATATATTTAGAAAATATGTAAAAATTATTTTTGAAATGTATCAAGATATAATGGGAAAAAATGAAGAAAAAAAAAAGTTTTTTTTTTTACTTAAAAGTTTACTTATTAATTTGGAAGGAGTTAAATACGTACCCCATTTTAATTGAACTGTGAATAAATTACAAAAGTCAGTTTAATCTCTTTGTTTTTTAGATTGAAAACCCCTACGGAGATGCAGTGGCACCTGAAAAAGCTCCGGAAGCCATCAGTAAGGCCGTGGCATCTCTCCCCCCGGAGCAAATGTTTGAACTTATGAAGCAAATGAAACTGTGCATTAAGGTACCTAACTTAAATTGGTCAAGTATTATGGTTTGTTGTGTGACGATCATCATCATCAGGGTACATCAGGCTAAATTCCAATGTAGTATTTGGCCTCCTTCACAAATATTGTCCACCGGCAGCGGTCTCTCATCCTCTAATCCTTTTCCGTGCAGTTTATCCACCTCTTCCTCAGTCTGCCTCTGGGTGTGGTTAAAACGAACATTCAGATCCTTTGCAGAAAAGTCCCACAATGGAGTGTGCTGCGAACCATTGCCTTACTTTAACCAACTTTACTTTTCTGAGCAGGATCTGGTTATTTCATGTGCGCTCTTCGGCGGTTAACTTATGACTGATATCTTGGTTTATTTAAAGCTCTTTCGATCTATCCTGGTATCAAAAATATGGTCATAAGATTGGCTATGGTCATATTCTTTGCTTCCAGCGCATTGAAATTATATCCAGATTTTATGATAGGGCAAGTTTATCAATTTTTTTATTCCAGTTAAAAGAAAATTACGTTTTCACTCTTTTAACTAGAAATAATTATACACATTAAGATAAACTAAATATTTCAATACAGTGCTATTCTATTTCATTATTTTGTTTATCAAGAATAAATATTAATAATTTTTTTTTAAATTTACCCAGCTTCTTTTCGTTTTTAATGTCGTTTGGGAGGCAATTATATAAGTTGCCCCCCTCGTAACCAATGGATTGTTTACGATAGTTAGTGTGGATGGTGTTTAAATGTATGTGTGTTGTCTAAATGTATGTATGTGTGTTGTATGTGTGTTTAAATGTATATGTGTTGTCGTTAAAGGTGTTTGTGTACTTAGGACGTTTTTATGAATTCTGTGTTTGGGTGTACGAGTTTATTGTTTATTTTGTATATAAGGAGACATGAATTGTATTCATATAGTTTTCTTCGTTAATAGTTTTGTTTCCATATATAATTTTTTTGTGGATGTTTTGGGCTTGTAGTTAAATAGTTTTTTGATTAACTTTTTTGTGTTATCTGTAATTCATTTATGTATGTTTCACATGCGTTTCCCCAGATTTCAATCAAGTAATTTAAATGTGAGTGTACGAGACTATAATATAAACCTTTTTTAAATTTATTTGGCAACAGATATGATAGCCGGCCAAATACGCTAATTAAGAGGATGATTTTTTGATGTCTATGTGTCTCATGCTCTATAAGATTTTCGAATTCACAATTCGTCTTTATCCTATAAGATCCGTTTTAAGACTTTCTGTAGAATCTTCAATCAAAGATTGCTAATTTGATTTCTTCAATTTGGATTAGGCACCATGTCTCAAAACTGTAGGTGATAACTAGTCTTATTAGCCGTTTCCTTCTTTTACTAAGTGTGATGACCGTGGCCGGTCTCTATACATTACTCCTGGACTCCTGCTGATGGATCCAGATTCCTCTGAATAGGTTGATCTCAGTTCAGGGTGTTGCAATAATAATGCGTAGGTAGTCTATTATTGTGTATTTAATCCGAGATTACTGTACAAGGTTCTTCTTAGGAGGCTGATAACAAGAGAGGACGAATGGACAACATTCACGCCTTTTATACTTTCCGCATGCTGTCTCACTCATACACGCATGTCTCTTTCATACTGCAAGACATACGTTCACTACACTAAGTATTTTCAGACTTGCTGATGCTACCAGTCCCTTATGGGAATGGTAGCATCAGCATCTAGCAAATAAGCAAATTTTTAGCGCCATGGTAGTGTTTTGTATGATGTTGGCGATTGTAATAAATATTGTATCCTTTCCAGAATAACCCAAGTGAAGCAAGGCACATGCTTCTCCAAAACCCTCAACTGGCCTATGCTCTGCTGCAAGCTCAAGTTGTTATGAGGATTATCGACCCCGCTACAGCTGTGGTAATTTAAAATTTGTATATATTCATTAATTATTTTATTATACATTTTTTAAAAATGCAATGATTATTTTATTTAAAAAAATATAGTATTTAACCACTGGAGCGATAGCGCGATTTTTATTTTTTCCTCGGATTGCTCGTGATGTTTTGGTGACCGTTTTGAATATTTTCCGCCCACCTTAAAAAAACATACCTCCGAATTTTAATATGGAGACGTACAAACTGATCATAGTTCTATATATTAGTCAAATTCACCTATCTTTGGTTGATTATAAACATTTAAAATGAAACTATTCTCAGGATTTTCTGTCTATAAATTCGCCTAGGAAGTTTAATTTTGCCTTAACATTAAATGTTTTCTATTAGGTTTCTTTTAAATGGTCTAATTTATAATCACAATCTACATATGTATATAAGAAAACTGAATTTTGATATGTTGTGAACTGTTTAACCCCTCCGAATTTTCGAGAATATTCGCTTTTGGTGTCTCTAACAAAATGACATTTTACGAAAACTTTTTTTTATTACCGCTTCACAATCAAAGCTCTATAAATGAAACATTTCTGAACGTAGCCGAATAGTAAAAACTGTTTTAGAAAGGTTACAAAATAGGCTTTCAAATTATTATATTACAAATAAATATTAGCATTTGTAAATATTAAAATTTAGAACGCAAACATTAAAAATATGTAAAAATGACTCACATGATGTTTTTATGTGAAAACGGTACTAAACTCACAGAAATCACAGATTATGTAAACAACAATACTTGTTCTATTGTATATATATGTAATAAACACTTTGTCACCTCACTTTTTTATCATTTCATTTAAAAATATTTAATAAAAATTTTAAATGTGGAGCGCGGTGGAGCAAATTTGCGCGGATAAATATTTTTGTCAACTACACGACTGACAGCTGATTCCTGTTATGTATTTCCATAGACAACTTGATAGGGATGTGCAGCTTAATCTACTATCGACCTTTTACTTTTTGTTTTAGGAATGTAACTAAAACAATAACGGAATTAGAACAATTTCTATGGAAACACACGCGCTGACGTATAAACACGCTTATTGTACTTGACTGCTGTCCTATTTTTAACGCTTATATCTACTTACGTTGCGGAGGGGTTAATGTTCCCTTTGAACAAACTTTTGACACAAATTTAGTCGAGAAATGATGACACTTTTAACCTTTGGGCGGGCACGGTTAATCTGTGAGATGATGATCTGTTCTTTTTGTGCCAAAGGTTAAATATCGCCGATCTTGGGGCGTGGCCTCGTGACTTTTTCTCTTTCATCACTACTAACATTTTAGAAAAAAAAATTTTTTGAAAGATTCAAGGGGAAAATCTATTTTAATTTGTTTTTCTATGATGTAATCTCACAGATGAATTGCGCCCGATCATGTTAGGATTTGCATTGCGCCCGACGGAGGGTTAATAGACTAAAATGGAATTCATAAAGGACTCGCCCAAAATAGCTGCAGTACATCAAACAGATACAATTTCAATTATCTTAAATCAACAATACCAATTAACATGATTATTGGTTTATTTATTGAAAATATTGCATTGTCAAACACAGTCCTATCAGCAAAAAAATAGGAAAACATAACCACAAAACTTTTGTTTTTCAAATAATCACTGAATTTTTTAAGTTTTAAACACGTTGAAACAGTTGAATGCATTACTAATTCAATCATTATAACACTGGTATACAAATATGTTAGAAAAATCTACTAAAACACGATAAAATGCCGCATTTTACACTGACACATTCCGATAGTTTAATCTTTTAGAGAAATCTACAAAATACGAATTTTCGTTTCAATATATTTCATACATAACTAGTGTACACTGCCATCAGTTGAATACGAATATAAGTAGTATCTTTCCACCTACTAAAAAACGTCAAAATAAAACCGCGGGCGTATTTGAAAATATTAATAAAAAAAAATTAATGCTAATCTAGGGAAAATTTGCTGAAATTCAGCAGAAAAGCGATCCCAGGTTTTTTAAATCGTGCTGAAATTCGGCAAAAAGCATTCTAGTGGTTAAGCTACTCCCAATTAGAACTCACGCCATCATCAATATTCATCCTTTTTCTTCTCAAGCATCTTGTTTGAAAATGAAAAAGACAGAAGATGACGGTACTACGTCTTGCCGGGACTAGTATACTTTTTTTTTTTACTTGAGCTCCACACAGGAGGTCCTGAGGAAAATAATTTCCCTCACAGCCTATGTCATCTTTGGGGATGCTGTGTGGAGGGTTTTTTTTAAGGAAAGGAAGGAGAGGAGAGTTCTGGTAAAGAAAAAGGTTTAAGGGGTGGGTAGGAATCTGGGGTTCAGTATGTCCTGGTCATCCGCCTCCAAGACCTAGACAAACCTCACCCCATGAACCCGGGCACCCCTACTAAATCACCAAACGCAGCGAACCACTTGGGGTGACCTATGGCAGAGGTGTTGGTTATCCAATAAAGGTTCCCGGGACGGCGGTACCCATTCCCGACTCTTAAATTCTAATCATATTTTGTGTGTTAGAAAGAGAAAACGTCACGCTTTATACTTAAATCTAAAAGCTAACCACAATGGACAACGGATATTCACTTATCTTGTCCCTACCATATTTAATAAGATACCAGTGAACATAAAAATCGAATCAAATTGCACCACCGATTTAAAAAAAAAATTAAAAAATGGCTAATGGATCAAAACTTTTTATACTGATATTGTTTGTAATCTTATGTATAAATATGACTAAGAGTAATTTGCCTGTGTTATATCTGTCTATCTGTTTATTTTATGCCTTTGTATTGTAGCTATTTAAAAGTTATTCTTCTGTATCTATTTTGTATATTGTGGTTTCTTGTTATATTTGTGATTTAATGTTATATTAATATTGTTAAATTGACCTGCTGACAAACTGCTTTGGCAGTTTAGCGGGTGCTTAAAATGAAGAATAAAAAAAATAAGTAAAACATACACCTTTTTGAAACCAAAGTCTCAGATCAATTTGAAAAAAATTTATGAAACATTGGGAAATTTTTATTAATTATTTTTAGACGGAACGACAAAAAAGTGAGGTGAAGAAACGTATATAATACATTTGTGCAATAAAATATAAATGTGTTTTTATATTTTTTCGTTATCAGAAATTTTAGTTAGAAAAAACGTAAGGCGAGGCATTATTTTTAAAACTTTTTTTTAATGTAAAATTTTTATACTTCAGAAATGATATGTTTATTTTGATTTAAATCTTATTTTATGACCTTTCAAAAGTTTTTAGTTTTCGGATATGTTCAGAAATATTTAATTTATTTGGTTTTTATTGCAAAGTGGAAATATTTTGACTCTCTGACAAAATATGGACGAGGCCTAATGTACATGAGAATTCTAATTGAAACGAATAACTTTCGATAATGCTGTGGAAAATATACTCTTGATACACAGTTTTTTTTTTTTTAAAAGAAAGACAAACATTCCCGGGTTACGAATAACCCAACAATCTTTGAAAATCTCCTACTACCACCACAGAAAGCCGAAAATGTTGCTTGTGTTGTGATGGAGGACTTAGCCAGCCGAGGAATCGAACACGCGACGCTCGTGTGGGACCCAAGCGCTATGCCCACTCAACCACTGACCGGTCAGTGCTTTTTAAAAGCTACATTTAAAACCATTCAAGCAATAGCAGCTCCGTGATTTTTTTTTCTTGATTTTCTTGGCAGACTGGGCCTGTTGACATGTAAACAACTGTTATTTGATAAATATTCTCCCTTGTAGACGATGTTGCACCCCATAACCCCAGTCACCAACCTGCAGGCGGGGCCGGGAGACAAGCCCACTACTAACCTGGCGGGCCCACTCACCATCGGGGGGGCGGGGTCAGCGGCCATGGGGGGGGTCGGCATCAACCAACCCCCACCCAACATGGCCACCCCCACCTCCATACCACCGCCCTTGCCGCAGCCTGTTCAACAGTCATTTCAAGGTACATTATTATATATTATTTTTCATTTGTTTTCATCTCCTGAACCGTGCAGAGTTGAGTCCAACACAGTACCGTATCTTAAGATTGTTCATTTCCCAAACAAATCCTACAAACTAACTCAAGATTCTTTTAAACTGCATTGTAAAGTTATGCTCCTGTATGGTTCAACAGATTAACAAATATCTGTCAGTGAAATATAGTCCTAAGTGAAATAGAAAGATATATTAATTCACGATGAACGTAAGTGAAAGAGAAAGATGCATATGTAAAAACATACATGCGACAGAGAAAGGCGTGGGCGAATGGATTGTACCATGTTCAGGCCGGTCTTAAAGTTTGGCGTGTACTTATACTAAAGGCAACAACTCAAAATCCTAAGGGAAGTCTGTTAGATTGGTAAAACCATAATTTTTGTGAAAGTTTGAAAATTTTAGTCCTAATACGCCAACTCAAAATGAAACGTGTGATTCAAAGTTTATTTTTTTTTGTTATCAGTGTTATCACGCAGCAAAAATGAAGGGAGGCGTCTACTAATATCTACAGGAATTCCAAAAACTGAAAAAATCTAACTAATATTAATCTAATTTATATTATTTTAATAACTATGCTAAACAAATAACAGTTACTAGGTTTTAAACTTTTTTATTTTATTTTATATTCTTTTTGTTCTTTTTATTTCATCAATTTTCTTTTTTTTTTGTACAAATACAAATCATGTTCCATTTTACCCATAATAATTTGACTGTCCTAAAACGGGAATACTCCTAGTTAGGCAGTCAAAAAAATTAATGAATTATGTATATACATGTGTAATCTTGTACTAAATAAACAAACAAATAAATAAATATCTTTGAGAAGGAAAGTGTTGACGAATATCTACAGCTCAAACTGTTGACGAATATCTATGAGAACCAAAGTGTTGAAGAATATCTACAGCACTGGCAGAGGTTGGATTTGCAATTATGTATAGCATATTGGAATAACGTAATATTGCGTATGCGGTTTAAAAAACTTAATTTATGTAAGTATGTATGTAAAAATCCCTAATATCGGACTATTGGACACATTTAGCTGATTAATCCAACCTACGCTCTGTAGATATAAGTCAACACTCTGAAGTTCGTAGATATTAGTTCAACATATGAGCTGTAGATATTCGTCCGACATTCAGGCTGTAGATATTAGTATCTGGAGTCAAATGAAGTACTTCGAAGGCATTAGAAACTAAAAACTTTGAATGTATAATTTTAGCATAAAGTTAGAATTTGGAGCAAACTTTAGGCCCTGTGCGCAAACTGAAGATCATTGATAGCATATACACAACTTTTGAGCCCTATTAGAAAAATGATATTAAAAAAATTGACCTTTTTGGCCAGCCCATGGAACATGTTGTAGAAGAAAAGAATTACAAAAGCTCCGCTTTCGATTTGCGAGCACATAAAAAAGCCTAAAAACGAGGGAAAATTTCAACTGTATACAAATATTGGCGTGCGTTTAGCTGCACTAGTGTCGTCATGAATGGTGTTAGTTCTGCAGACTGGAGACCTTCCACAATAATTTGATAACCGTTTGTTTTATCTTGCACCTGTAATCTTTATGTAGGAGTTGGGGTGCAAGATGTGGACCTCCGTTCTCTGGAACCGAGGATTCCTCCCCGCGCCCCGCCTGCCCTCAGCATGGACCAGGACATGAGGAGTCTCCCTCCTCCCACAAACGAGTAAGAAAAATTCTTCATTTTTATATTATAGTTGTAGATGCTCTCGGTATCGGCCCCGGTGAAAGACTACTATTTAGAAATGTGGCATAAAATGGCTCTAGCCATATTTGGTGACTAGATCTGAATAGTCAGATACTTCCCAACCTTTCTCTCCCATATCTCCTTCCCTTCCCCACTCCCTTCAGCCTCACAATATACCCAAAGGGAGGAAGACAATCCTACCAGTTCACTACATTTAAATCTTTTATACAGTTAGGACCTACTGGGCAGTAGCGATGTGTAGGTTCAGCTGTAGTGGGCTCTTGAACTCGGGTTCTTTGCGGGAAGTGGACCCCACTCCTACTCCTTTTTCAAATCGACTACTCCCAGAGATCCCGGTCCAGGACTCGGACCCAAACCCGGAACTCTGAGTCAGGCTCGGAGCCGGATCCCAAATGCTTCCACCGGTGTCCCCGTGTTCGCAGTCCGAGCCACTTGCAAGTGGGCCACAGATCCCGGGTTCGAGTCCTTTTGCGGGTTCCGGCTCTGAGGTCCGCCTCCGGCCGAAGCCATGTGTCCCGGTAGCCACAACAGCACCCAGTACCTAGTCCGCACCCAAGAACTCAGACCCGGGATCTGCTTCTAGAACTCGAGTACTTTTAAAAGGAAGCATGTCTCGTAGGCCTGCAAAATGCAGAACTTACCCATCTCTACTAGACAGGACTCCATTAACTACGTTAACTCCACACAGGAAGCCCTGAGGAAAATAATTTCCCCCAGGGCCTATGTCATTTGGGATGCTGTGTGGAGGGTCTTTTTGAGGAGAGGAAGGAATGAACATTGGTCTTGAAGAGACCCATGTTGTAGGAAGGAGGAAACACAGCTGTTGAACACAAGAACGAGTCGAAGAAACGACCTGTTCTCAAGTGACAAATGTCAACCGTGTACAAATGTTGGGCACGCGTTTGGCGTGTTTCCCGACTATGCACCGGTGCCGAAGGGATCAATGATGCTAGTTTCTCTTCCATTGTAATACCGGTAGAACAAGGATAGCATTTTCACCCGACGCCTGTGCTCTAAAGATTGCAATCCGTCTTTAACAGACGGATTGCAATAACGATGGGATGGGAGATTAATTAACGATGGGAGAATCTATCAAACGGACCGCCCGTTTCTGCACAGAGTCGAGGGTATTTTTCAGGAATTTTGGAGCTCCAGACCAGGGGTGGCTGCCAAATTCAACCGTGGGGCGCACTTGTTATTTGTACAGGGTTAGCAGTTGTGTACTATTAAAGTATCTGTGGGCCCTGTACAGTACGCCTAGTTTTTGGGTAGCTAATTGAACTCTAGCTTCGATGGAGCCCCCATATCTGAGCTGGTCACTTAGAGTTACACCAAGCAATTTGTCTAATTTATTGCCTTGTCACATTATTAGTGAAAATTTTCAGCATGATGTGTTTCTTTGTATTTTTATAATATAGCAAGCATTGATTGATATTGAATATGTACATAGAATCCAGGTAGTCAAGTTAGGATCGGTACTGAGAAAATAATGTCCAGAATATGCTGTGCATACATAATAATAATAATAATAATAATATTTGGCTGATTTATAAAGCGCCGTTTTCATGAAAAATCATCTCAAGGGCGCTGTACATATAATAAGCATACAATAAAATAAAATGAATACGATAGGCTTACAACTAGGATTCAAACTTATAACTAGGAACCTACATTTAAGACTTAAATGTAGCTAGTGACTTACAACTGTACATCGATTCTGATTTTCCTCTTTTCCAATGTGTACATAATCCAGGCACTCAAGTTAGGATCAGTACTGAGGAAATAATGTCCAGAATATGTTCTACATACATACTTGCTTACTTAGACCACTATGTACATAGATTCTGATTTCCGCTATTCATATGAAACTCTTAAATCTGTGTGCGAAAGTAAAGTTAGAAAGGGATAAGTCAGTACAGTTCCTATTGAAATACATATAAATGTGTAAGTAAGTGTAATCAATTTCGGCATATTGAATATCCTTGTCCGTTTCAATAAAATTCAGACCACTTGTAAGTGTAATCAATTTTGGCATATTCCTTGTTCGTTTCAATAAAATTCAGACCACTTGTAAGTGTAATCAATTTTGGCATATTGAATATCTTTGTTCGTTTCAATAAAATTCAGACCACTAATTTTTCCTTGCAACATATTGTAACAAAGGGGTTAGTTTTTAACCCGTTTCGATGTATATTGCGGACACAGACATTACAACCAAATAATTAAAGTAATTGTATTTCTAATAGCGTTCCAATGGATATTATTGAAAAGTAAGTCTGTTTAAACATTGAGTTATCATTTTAGTAAGGTTATAACATTTGTAGTTTTCAGTAGTCTTTCATTTTATGTAATTCTAAAATCACAATGCATTGTTCATTATTAACCCCTCGGTGTAATTTGTTCGGTTTTCGGAACAACTCATATAGGCCTCATAGAAATCCTTCTGTCTTCCTTACTATCATGGTTAGAAATATGATCTAAACGGTGTTAGAAAGAGAAAATATCATGCTTTATATTCTAATCTAAAAGTTAACCGCAAAATAATTAAAATGTTCATTGTAAAGCCGGGTACAGACTGCTGTAACGTAACACGCAATGTAACATGAAAGGACCATTTCATAAGTGTGGACGCAGTGCTCGCACGAACCGAGCATGTACCTACTCGCATCTGTTTCCGGCATGCGCACGGCGAACATAGCTCAGTCTGCCGAGAACAAGTCCTCCATTGTTCGCGCGCGTTCTGCAGTATAGACATAAACAACCCGTCCACACTGACGCTCCGTGCACACTACGCGCCCCTTTGTGTTCGGTGAAAAAACTGACACTTGGCGGATTGCGGCGCGCACGAATTTAAATGCTCTGTTCGTGCACGCAAGGCGTCCACACTATGGGAATTCTGTTACATTGCATGATACATTGTGACAATGTGGACGGCAAGTTCTTTCATTGCGTGTTACATTGCATGTTAAATTTCTTAAGTCTACCCGGCTTAAAAATAACTAAAATTGAAAAAGAATTATGAAACTTTAGGAATCTTTTATTAATTATTTTTAAAATATTTTTAATTATTTTATCAACTATTTGTTTGCATTCAAAATATATACATTAAAAAAATATATGTTTATTTTGAATTATAAAATGTGAAAGCATATTTCATCACCTTTCAAAAACAGTTTTTAGTTTTCGGAAATAATTTGACCTTTTATTAAAATAGGCCCGAGGCGTGAGGGGTTAATAATTCCACATGATCACCTTTCCTGTTCATTATCCTAAAATCATATCCATAAACCACTTCCCAAAACATTTACAAATACATATTGTATCATTCACTAGAATCCCAAAAGTTATATCGTTCATAATGGCACCAGATTTTAGTTCTCATAATGTTCAAAAAGCAAAATTCGACCAATGACTTTACAAAACATGGAGATCTCAAAGTGGCAAGTAAAAGATATGATAATTGCAGTACTTTCTATTTAGTACTAAACTGTCATGCATCCCTTGAAGTTGTGTGCTATCTCTAACCAAAATGCCCTCATGCATTTTGAGAAAGTGTTTCCATAACACGGAAAACACCAGTGAAGGCCAATTATTGTAAATAATACAATTATTTCGATTGTTTCCCAAATATTTTAAGCGTCAATCGAGAAAGTGAGATAGCGAACATAACAACAAATAAGTATAAGGACAACCTACTGGCAGTAGAAGCAGTCTCATACAGCTTTCCGTATTTGTATTAGTGTAAGTGAGTAAGCATAGAATGACTAGAATATCTTGATGTAGAATGTAGTATTTGACACAAATTTTAAGTACACAAAACTGCCCGGTCCTATATCTATTTTGTTCGTACACACATATCCTTTGAATGTCTATCTTTGTCATACATGACAAACGTTTGAATTAAGAATTTAATGGAAACGTTAGTGTGCTTGTTACTTGCCACATTTTGTAAGACAATAACGTGTCTGCACGTTTGTAATGTCGTTGCATTTGACTGTATTTTTATACATACAAGCAACGTCAAAAACGCACTCAGAAGACAGTATCATTCTTTCATAACAGTGTACATATACATACCACGCCACTGAAGAAGTGAACCGAAAAGAATGTTGCAGTCGTCTCCTTGTGCCGGAAGTAAGATCAATTTTGCCTTACTTCTGGTAAAATTGATCAAACATTTTCAATGCCGGCCCAAAGAGAAGTAGTGCGCGTAACACGGTATCACTTCTACATACATGAACACACATTTTACCATAATCTGCACACCTTTCCTGATGATGGACACTGTAACACTGTCCAAAACAGTGACAGCTAAGGAAGGAAGAAGCGCAATATGATGGTGTAATAACCCAAAAATTAAACAAGAGAAACATTTTCACATATTGAAACTCTTTCTTGAGTCAGTTTGAATCAGTTTCATTGGACTATCTGTGTCCTGGGAGTCCAAAGGTCTTATTTAAATTAGAGGCATCAGTTTTCTTTCAAATCAGTGTATGATTATATATACTACTTGTAGAGATTATCAGATCTGTTTAGAGTTCTGAGTAAACCTTTACAGTGAGGTTTAATGTTTCTAACCCAAATATTTAATGTTTACAGTTTCAACCGCGATCCTCGCCAAACCATGGGAGTCCCTTTCCCGACGGATCCTCGCCAAAGACCTTTAGACCCTCGCCAAACAAAGCCCCCAGGTTTGTCCAACTTATAACATATTATGCAATATCTTTGTTTAATCACAACTATTTATTCATATTTTTTCCACAATAGTATACAATAACTTCTCCTTTGCTATTTCACTATTTTATGTGTTTCTATATATATAATATGTACATACAGTAGTGGTTCCTCACAGGGGGGATGGTGGGGACACACCCTGCCAGATATTCCCGAAACCTTTTTTTTTTCAATTATTTCTGGCTTTCACCCTACAAGGGTGTTCTAGGCCATCATTTAAAATTACAGAGAAAGGTAAAGTGAATTTATATATTAATTTTATTTAAATGGGCATATTTCAAAATTATAATGAAGATTGTAGTAGAATTAGAAGAGATGAGATGTTGAATGGAGGGGAGGCAATTTTACATAACGCTTGATGAAGAGAGGATATTTGTTTAGATAGGGACAACCAAAAGATCTAAAGTTCCCACATCTAGACCACAGGATGTACAATCGGAGTCAACAATGTGAATTTTAAAAAGGTGAGAAGGAACGGAACAATGTCTGATTCTCATTCGAAAATTAAGTTTGATGATGGTCTTGCAAGATATTGCATTTTTTTTTACGATACTATGTTGTAAATTGGAATTGCATAGCGTCCCAGGTCGTGGTATCCGGACAGTCTGCAGTCAGGCGTTAACTGAGCTGCCTTTGTTAACTTCTTTCGTTTCCACGCCAAGGAAACGTACAGTGAGAGAAAGGTTATGGTTTGAGGTTATCCTTTTTGTAAGTAAAAACACTTTACTTGGATATTGTTGCAAACTTTGTTTATTCAGTGAATGAATTTACAGAGAGAGATTGATTCGATTCTGAACACTTGACTGGCGATTTGTAGGTAAGAATTGTGAAAGTAAATCGAGAAATGTAGAGAAGAAGAATGACTGGCTAATTGACAACACGCCATTATATAGACAAAAAGTGAAAGTTTGTTTCGGCGACAGACAAAAGCGATCATAGACACAAAAAAGTATTGCAATGTTTGAGTAGAAGGTGACATAGACGCGAAACTTTAAGATAAGAGAGTCTATACATAGAGATTTAGTAAATGATAAATTAAAAGTGCTCAGTGCTAAAATGAAGTTAAATATGAAATAAGACAATCACAACACACAACATCCAACAGGAAAAGGGGGAGGAATGCAGATCCCGCCAATGTGGGGGATTTTAATAAAAATGCAATTTCTAGATGAGAAAAGTGTGGAAAAGTTGAATAAAAAAGAAATTAAGGTGCGCTTGGCAAAATTGAGGGAGATACAGCCGTTTAAAGAATGAATAAAATGACACTTCGTGAACTTATACTACGCCATTTTGTTACTATTATGTTGGTATCTCAGACTTGCTATTAACGAAGGTTGATACAATTGTAGCCGACTTCATGTGATAGATGCGTAATTATGAAATTTTTCTAGCGGACTTTTTTTCAACAATTTTTTAAACTGTTTTATCACCTTCCAAATTAAAGTAACCTAACCTAAAACTACGCTAAACATGGTTTGTGTAACATGGTTTGTGCCCCTTTATAACGCCTACTCGCGTCAACGCAAGAAAAACATCCCAGTTTTCAAGTAGTTTAGCGGCTACGCCAGGTTTGTGTAACATGGTTTGTGACCATTATTAATTCTGTTTTTCATAATTACGTGTATATCACACGAAGTTAGCTACAATCGTATCAACCTTCGTTTAAAGCAAGTCTGAGATACCAACATAATAGTAACAAAATGGCGTAGTATAAGTTCATGAAGTGTCATTTTATTCATTCTTTAAACGGCTGTATCTCCCTCAATTTTGCCAAGCGCGCCTTAATTTCTTTTTTATTCAACTTTTCCACACTTTTCTCATCTATAAAGTGCATTTTTATTAAAATCCCCCACATTGGCGGGATCTGCATTTCACCCGGAATATGTACACCTAGAGAAAATTTAATTTATTTTGTGTTTAGATGGTGACTGAACAACTTAGAATCATGCAACTTCAACGGAGGCATCTACTAATATTCCAGGAATTCCAAAAACTGAAAAAATTGAACTAATATCTATGAGAACCAAAGTGTTGACGAATATCTACAGCTCAAACTGCTGATTAATATCTATGAGAACCAAAGTGTTGATGAATATCTACAGCACTGGCAGAGGTTGGATTTGCAATGTATAGCATATTGGAATAACGTAATATTGCGTATGCAGTTTAAAAAACTTAATTTATGTAAGTATGTATGTAAAAATCCCTAATATCGGACTATTGGACACATTTAGCTGATTAGTCCAACCTACGCTCTGTAGATATTAGTTCAACCTACGCTCTGTAGATATTAGTCAACACTGGGACCGTCATAGATATTCGTCCGACCTTAGCTCTGTAGATATTAGTCAACACTCTGAAGTTCGTAGATATTAGTTCAACATATGAGCTGTAGATATTCGTCCGACATACAGGCTGTAGATATTAGTATCTGGAGTCACTTTAACACCTCCTGTAAAAAGTCATTAAAAGTGATGAAAAAAAATAGGTTGCGTTGGGTCAGGTTATGGGCTATTTTTCATTTTTTTTTTTTTGTAACTTTTAATGACTTCTCAAAGGGGTGTTGAAGTTGACAACTCTGTCATGGAATCGTTTTTGAACATTTTTGTTTGAAAATTTTTATATTATATTCTCCAGGTAGTGAGATCAAAATGTCTGTCCCCATCTTCGAAGAAGTGCCCGAACTGTCCATTTATGTTAATGTTTTTAAAAATATTATTTCAGTTCCCGCCCCTGTCGCTCCTCAGCCAAACCTTCAGCGCCCTCCCATCACTGGAATCCCTACTGGTGCTTCCGATCAGGAGAAGGTAAATATACAATTGCTTATATTATGGGCCCACATGACCAAGTCCACCGTCCAATTTGCATAATTAAAGAGGTTTCACAGAAATCGTTGAGTCCCACGTACTATCATGGTGAGAAATATTATCTAGACAGTGTTAGAAAGAGAAATCACAACGCTTTATATTAAAATCTAAAAGTTGACCATGAAATAATTAAAATGTACACCTTTATGAAACCAAAGATTCCGACCGCAAATTGAAAAAAAAATTGTAAACCTGTTTTTGAGAGTGATATTTCATGGTGGAATTCCATTATAATATATTATAATAAAACGAATATAAAACTTTATTCCACTTAATTTTATTAATTTTAGTCGAATAAAATTAAGTGGAATAAAGTTTTGTAAACCTGTTTCTTTTCTGTGACTTAATTCATAATTTTTGTTGTATTTTCTAGGCCGCCTTGATCATGCAAGTTCTGCAGCTGTCGGATGAGCAGATTGCCATGCTGCCCCCGGAGCAGAGGACCAGTATCCTCGTCCTCAAGGAGCAGATAGCAAAGAGCACGCAGCGATAGATACTTGACTTATTTTCTTAAATGTTCAAAACAATTTTCTTCAATAAATATTTTTAACATAATAATGTAATTGTTTTTTTTATTAGGTACTTTCTAATTATATTCTACCCACTCCAGATTTTAACACTCTTTTGTTTCGGATTCTTTTATTAACAATATTATTACATTTTCAAACATTATTTGATAAATTGAGGCCCCTAGAAACAAAGACGGAAGTGTCCATCACACGTCAAAAATGAGTTGAATATGCAGTTTCATAGAGAAAAGTTCATTCTTTCTCCATTATATATCTGTTTGTAACATAACACAACCTCATTATACCATACTATTTTGGCTTTAAAGTTTTGTTTTTGTAACAAATACGGCAGTGTCCACATCCTTCAATCAGGATGCTCTATTCATAATGGCCGCCATACTTTAAATCATACAAACTCCTGCAAAAGCGTCAATGAATCGTACACTGGTAAGTTATTTTTTGGGTTGTAATAACCATTTATTGTTAGTGGACGTTACATATTCCAAGAATGGAAGCTTTCCCCGATATTTTGCCACCGGAATCAGCGAGGAAACGTGTCAAACAACCACACAAATGGAAGGCAAACATTACCAAGAAAAAAGGTAAATCGCCGTTATGTTGTAGGCAAATGTCTAAATATGACATTTATCTGAATTTGTTCACATTTTTTTTTAAGGATATGGATCGAGTCAGCTAGGCCATGTATTTTGACAACTATACCTAAATAAATTATTTGAAAAAATATTTCAAATTAATAACAACTGAATATTTTTTTTAAATATTTGTTATAGATTCATTCAAGGATCAGCAGAAATCTTGTCAGACTCATTAATGATTTAGTTAATTTTTGTTTTATTTTATAATTTTGTAAAATTTTCATTAATTTATGCACAGATTACGGAAATTATACTTCATTTCAATAATTATTACAAGAAACAACTATAGGCCAGTGCAATTAGCGCCAAAAAGGGGGTCGCGATCGGAATTATTCCAGTAGTCCCAATTTTTTTATATGTTTTATATACTCATCTCCTGATGTAAAATCTGAGTTTTCGACCTTGGGTCACTTGAGCTTTCGCCGCCATTTTGAAAAAATAAACCTAGATACGTAATTGCGATAAAGACATTAAACATATACCTACGTCTTTTAAGAAATTTTATTTTCTACAAAATTCATATCAATAATTTTTTCACAAAATTGTACTGAAAAAGAGATACGCACAAAAAACCAAACGAAGTCGGGCAATTTACGGTTTTTGTAAACTTTTACACATTTTTACGACTGCATATCTCGATATTTAATAGAGATAGAAGAAAATTCTTCAAACAAAAATTGTAGGTAATTTTATATTCTACGAAACTTCTAAAGCTACTTTATCCGAATTTTTTATTGGAAACGAGATATTTGAGAAAAACTAGATTTTGGCGCGATTTCGGCTGGTTTTTTCAAAATGGCGGCGAAAGCTCAAGTGACCCAAGGTCGAAAACTCAGATTTTACATCAGGAGATGAGTATATAAAACATATAAAAAAATTGGGACTACCGGAATAATTCCGATCGCGGATCGCTAATTGCACTGGCCTACTACGAGTATTTACAAACACAAAATAGGTTATTAGGTTCTTAGTTTAGGTAAATTAAGTCATTCATCCGTTTTTAGTTTGAAATTAAACTTCGCAAATGTCAAATCCACACAAAAAAACATGGCCGTAATGGAGATGGTGATTTTTAAACTTTTAATGAAAATCGAATTTTAATGCATATTTTTCCGTCTATCCCGACTGAAACCGATGGTTCTTGTGGTAATTAAGTTTAAAAGTAGTTTACTTATCTAATTTTATGCCTATTTAAAGTGTAGCGACATGCGGCGGCTTGTCCATACTTTACTAAATTTTCTATTTCATAGTGGATGTAATTTCATTATTTAAAAAAATCTAACATCTATTTCTCGGAATTTATGAATATTTCTAAATTTGATAAATTCACTAAGTGAACTAAGCTGTAACATATTATTTCGATTTCAAATAATTTAAAAAAAAAAAATCTTCTTTTCAATATTGTTTTCTTACATTGACTGCAACATCTTCGAAAATCAAAACCGGCAGTGTCCAGCTGTTTGTGAAACAAAACAGCAAGTACCAAATGATTGAAACAAAAACGGAAGTGTCCATCAAAAAAATGCATTTTTTAAAGAAACTAGGGCATTCAGATACATGCAATGGCGTGCAAATGATTTGAAATATTATTCTTAAACCGGTTTACTAACATAATATTAAATGTTCCTTCCATATTGATGAATAACGGACTGATTAAACTTTTTTTTAGTTTGCCAACAATTTAACAAAGTGGACACTTCCATCTTTGTTTCTAGGGGCCTCAATTGGAAAAATAATTAAAAAAAAAACTTAAAGGAAATATTGTACATTGGTAAATGCTGTAATGAAAAAAAAACAAGTGTGCTTTAGACCACACGTTAAGCTATAAGTTAGTGAAGTACTTCACGTGAAGTGAAGTAAAACTTCACTAACTTATATATCCCTCTCAACTTCCGTTCGCCTTGCCCGATCACACTTTTCGTCACGCATTCACCAGCTTACTCCCCAAGTCAAGCATGCATGAAGAAATTTTACTTCAAAAATTAATTACGAGGTGTGGTTGTAAATAGTGAGGTGTATATTGTGTTATTCTTTTACATTATAAAGTTAACTACTTTTTTGCTTTTCCTGGAAGTAATATTCAAATAAAACATTTTTTCGATATGTTATTTTTACAGATGGACACGTCTGTTTGGTCAGATTGGTCTGTTGGTACACGTCTGTTTGGTCAGAAATTATAATTTTTCTTCACGACTTGAACTGATAGATGAGTATTATAGATACATCTGTTTGAATGTAATGCAACCCGAGCAGTACAAACTTTATAGTAAAAGAAAAATTACAAAATAAATTTGATAATCACATCTCAAAAAAAAAAATTATCTGGGACGTCAAGGAACATTGCAAAATCGAGGTACATATCAATTATACGTCTTTTAGCTGTTTTTGACTTGAAGTGATTTATTTGGCAATTTCCAAAGCTAATATTTTTTGTCATCGTCTAGTATCTTCTGTCTTTCGTTTTCAAACAAGAAGCATGAGAAGCAGTGGCGCCGAGGGCGCGCGCCCCCCCCTTGCCCCTGAATATAAGAAAATCTTTCTTCAATCATTCACTCTACATGTCTAAACCATCTAAGCGTCCCTTTCTTAATCTTACTTATTACGCTTGCATCAGCCTTGCATTCTTTTCATATTTTTCTCACACTATCATTCATGGCTTTACCACACATACGCCGCAGGGATCTTAATTCTATAGCATTTAGTCCTTCCTCTGCCAGTTTCATGCTTCACTGCCGCATATCAGGGTTGGTGCCAGCACTCCATTGTGGACTGATAGCTTCGCTTCTTTCGACAGTTTTTTGTGAGCGCCAACGGCGTTCATTCCTCCATAAATGCGGAGTTACCTACATTTACGCTTCTATCAATATCTCTATCAGCTTCCCATCTCTCGTAAACATACTTCCCGAATATACAAACTCATCCACTGTCATTTTTGGGTAACTATTACAAATTGTCTTTGGAGATGCTATGTGAAGGGAAAGGAAATAGTGGAAGGAAAAAGGTATGACAGGTGGTTAGGACTCTCTGGGTTAGCTTGTCCAGGAGAGATGGACGGATGAACCTTTCCCTCCCACTGCGATGCGAGTCAATGGGTCGAGAGATTCCTGCTGGAGAGGTTAAATGGTCTCCCTCAACCAGCCCTTTCCAGCTCGCCTCGCAGTACGTGGGCAAACGCATCCGCCGCTACCTTGAAAAACCACATTCCATGAACTCAGACATTCCTGCTAAGTCACAAAACTTAGCGATCCACTTGGGATGACTTATAGCAGAGGTGTTGTTTACCCACACTCGCCTCCTAAATTGAAACTTTTGCTTCATTCACATTCATACGTCGTTTCATGTAAAGGTACCCTTAACATGGTCCGACTCAAGTATTTGATTCCATTGATCGTGTAATGCAGTCCTACTGCTCCCTGTGGCCAGCCAAATTTTAAATGTGCGGTCCGCCTTTTATTTATTTATTGAGATGAAAACTTCTTCAGCACTGTTGTGATTTGACAAATACATACATCTATATGTTTAGCCTGCGAGAGAATGAGATAGTATATAGTCGGTCTCCTCTTTGTGCGGTGCTTCGTATTCTCCCCACTGCTGTCTACTTTGTAGTTTTGTTATATCTTTAGCGCCCCCCCCCCTTGAGTTTTTTCTGTATCCGCCACTGATGATGACGAGGAAGAGGACGACCTCGCTGGGTAGTCCCAACTAATTTATTACATTGCATCAAAGTCTTGCGAAGGTTTCTCTTGGCACGAAAGGCGTAAGTAAGAGGTTGGTGTGAAATATTAACCATTCCGACCCGTAAGCGTGTTTACACGACAATACAACAATAGTAGTCAAGTACAATAAGCGTGTTTTCACATTAAAGCGTGTGTTCCCACAGAAATCGTTATAACTCTGTTATTGTTCTAGTGACAACCCTAAAACAAAAGTAGAAGATCCATATTGAATCACTTCACATCTCTATTCAAAGTTGGCCATAGAAGTATATAAAAAAGACTTTTTTTGTAGAAACAGTTTTCACCCGCCAAATCAACTACGTCCCGTTAGACATTGTTAAATTTTTGTTAAATACTATTGCATTCTAAATTTTAATATTTACAAATATTAACATTTATTTGAAATATAACAATTTGAAAGCTTATTTCATAACCTTTCAAAAACAGTTTTTAGTATTCAACTACGTTCAGAAATGTTTCATTTATAGAACTCTAATTGCGAAGCGGAAATAACACAAAGTTTTTATAAATCTGACAGTTCGTTTAAAACAAAAAAACTTGCACATTCGTAAAATACCCGAGTGGTTTACAGCACTATTCAATTATTTAAAGAATATGATAACACGGCATTGAAAACGTTTGTGCCTTTTCAGATGGATGCGCTCTACAAAATAATTCTATTGTAATAGCTTATATGGCCTACAAAGGTGTCCACACTAGCGATGAATCGTTCACGAACGAGCTGTACAATTGAGCTAGCTCTTTTTGAATGGTGACTTTTTTTCTCCTTTACATAATTTTTTTGTTTTACAAAAGTTAAATTATTTACCCCACTACGACTATAAACTTTGTTTCCAAGAATACCCAGAATACCCCCAGGGGTCCCCAGGATCATTCAGGGGGTCTGTTTAAAATAAAAATTGATTTGGGGGGTCCCTGAATGACGTCAGGGGGTCCGCGGCAAGGTTTTGACACATTTTATTCATATGGAAGTTTTGTCCGGGGGAGGGGCGTTATGGGATGGGGCGGGATTTATTTCATCCCACCCCGTATCCCATTTCGCACCCTCCGTTGTGGCAAATATGCTGTCCCACCCTATCCCATATTCACAAAACAGTTTGGAAAAGGGGTCCGTGGGCCAAAAGAGGGTTTGGGAACCACTGAGCTAAACGAATGACGCAAATTTCACGGGAGTGGTCATGAAAGAAAAAAATTGTTCCACAACGAGCAGTTCCATCCTCCGAACCTTCCACCTTCTTTTTTTTACAATAACTCCACACAGGAGGCCCTGAGGAAAATAATTTCCCTCAGGGCGTTGTTATCTGAGATGCCGTGTGGAGGGCCTTTTCGAGGAGAGGAAGGAATAAACATTGGTCTTGAAGAGACCCATGTTGTAAGAAGGAGGAAACACAGAGGCCGGCAAATCGTTCCGTAGCCGAGCTGTTGAACTCAAGAATGAGTCGAAGAAACAACCCATTCTCATGTAAAAATGTCAACCATGTTGGGCACGCGTATTGTGCGCGGGCGGCCATGTTGGGCGCGCATTTGGCGTGTTTCCTGAGTATGCACCGGTGCCGAAGCGATCAATGACCCTAGTTCCTCAGAGCATCTTCCATTGAAATTCCGGTAGAACAAAGATAGCATTCCCACCCGATGCCTGTGCTCTAAAGATTGCCATCCGTTCGATAAGGTGGAAGAATCTATCAAACGGACGGCCTGTTTCTGCAGAGTCGAGGGGATTTTTAACCTCCAGACCAGAGGTGGCTGCAAATTTCAACCGTGGGGCGCACTTGCAATTCGTACAGAGTTAGCAGTTGTGTATTATTAAAGTATCTGGGCCCTGTACAGTACGCCTAGTTTTTGGGAAGTTAATTTAACTCTAGCTTCGATGGAGCCCCCATATCTGAGCTGGTCACTTAAAGTTACACCAAGCATATCAATGGAGGGCCTGTTCGGAAGATTGGTTCCGTTGAAGGAGACTACATTTTCATTTTGATCCCTTTTAGACATAATTGGGTCTTCGAAACATCAAATTCAACGAGATTTTTTTTTACCCCAAGAGAAAACTCTCGGAATAACCGTCCATTCTTTGTTTCAAAGCCCTCCCACCTATTAATAAACAAAAACTCTAATAAAGAATTGCTACATGATAGGTAATTAGTTGACCCGGCCACGCATTGCTGTGGCTTATGAAACGCAATGCCAACTACTGGATGGTTACCCAACCTTTATAACCAAGTGTTATTAAATCACACCGCCATCTGTTAATTTGCATACAAATCAAATCTTGTCCATCACGTTCAGACATTCCCTTTAATTATATATTTCAACCAATTTACACAAAACCTTGACAAATTATATACCTAAACCCTCCTTATGAATCACTCTTATCTATTGGTGAAAACCGCATGAAAATCCGGTCAGTAGTTTTGAGTTTATCGCGGACAGACAGACGCAGCGGAGGACTTTAATTTATAATATGTAGAGACAATAACTCACTAGAGCAGTGTTTCTTAACACTAAACACTGCTCTAGTCAGTTATTGTCTCTTAACCGTATTGAAAGAGACATTGTAGTAAGAAATCCTTTTGCGCAATGGATTTCCTACTACAAATAAAAAATGATGAGAAGTATAAATAAAAAACACATTATTTATTACATTGAGATTGACTATTTGCTTCAGTTTAAATTTTTATGATTATTATTTTTAATTGATAAACTAACGTATAAGACAAGATTTTTATGCATAGCACAAAGGGTAACAATTATTATAAGCAATAATTATCAGCCTGAAACACTCATCTAAACAAAAATCTTCCGAGAAAAGATACATGCCGCCAACGGGACTTGAACCCGTGTCCTACTGATTACCGATCAGGTGCTCTACCACTGAGCTATGTCGGCTTATCTAATACCCGCCAAATAATTCAATATATACTAGTGTTTCATTCAACAATTACTGCTTATTACATTTTTCCACCTGAAAACAACCAACTTTATTTTTGTGAGAGAGGCATTGTTAGTGCTAAATCTCTCGCTAGGTGGCGTCTAGACAAATTATGTCTACATTTTTTGGTGAAATACTTTAACTTGTCAAATATTAATTATTATTTTTAATTGATAAACTAACGTTTTAGACAAGATTTTTATGCATAGCACAAAGGGTAACAATTATTAAAAACACTAGTATACAGGGTGTCTGGGGGTAAAGTGCATTAACTTCGGGAGGTAATTCTACATGATATTGTAAGTAAAAAAGATAAATAACTTTTTTCGAAATTCCAACTTTTAGGGGTAGTTTTGTGGTAAAAACGTAAAATTTGACCGGCGTGCGCGGACAGCTTTATTATTTTCCGCTGTTACGATACGGGCCAGTCACCACCATTTATTGTTGCCACGATCGCGCCCGGCAGGCTCCCGGCAAGTAAGATCGTACCTCACACTAAGGATTTCTAGTAGGTAGATCTTTTTGTATGGGGAAAAAAATGTTGGAATTTCGAAAAAAGTTATTAATCTTTTTTACTCCTACCATCATGTAGAATCACCTCCCGAAGTTAATGCACTTTACCCCTGGACACCCTGTATATTGAATTATTTAGGATGTATTAGACAAGCCGACATAGCTCAATGGTAGAGCACCTGACCGGCAATCGGAATTATTTGGGAGGTATTAGATAAGCCGACATAGCTCAATGGTAGAGCACCTGACCGGCAATCAAAAGGACATGGGTTCAAGTCCCGTTGGCGGCATGTATCTTTTCTCGAAAGATTTTTTTAATGTAGATGAGTGTTTCAGGCTGATAATTATTGCTTACAATAATTGTTAAATTTAATGCGTGAAAGTGTAGTTTATAACTAACAGAACTTATCAAATCGTTGCACCTAAAGAAAGTGTGTCAATGTATCAGTGTGTATAGCTCGTAAATGAGCTTATTTTCTATGTTGATACAATGTCCACTCAAACTTCTGCAGCGCCTCTAAATACCAAAAATTTAAAAATGCCTCCCCAGACCTTCAAAACGCCCACAAGGGGGCGCTGGCACCCCCGTTAAGAATCACTGCACTAGAGATTCTAACAAAACTCATCCCATGAACCCACGCTTCACTGCTAAGTCACCTAAAATTGTGAACTACTTGGGGTGACCTATGGCAGAGGAGTTAATAAATGGTTCCCGGGGCGGCGGTACCCATACCCGTTTCCCAAATTACTGATACTACCTATTGTGCAAACTAATAAATATGTCAATCAAACTGAATATTAATTAGATGAAAACAAATAACTTTGTAATACACCACTATTTAATCAAAATTATCATAAGGGCTGTCCGTAAAATATGGTCTCCAAGGTGCTGCAGTCGCGAGGAACAATTTTACGCGACATCCGGTAACACTGGCGTGGTGCCTGGTTTTCCTATGCCGGATCCCCACCACGCTGCACTCTCTGCGACACTTAGTCTTGGCGTGACAGCCATTCGCGATGGAGCTTCCGCTTGCCGCACCCACCAGGTATGAATTACGCTCTATAATATAGTTTTTTTGTGCAAAGAAAAAAACCCCGGTAGAAATTCATTCTCAGCTACTTGAAGTGTACGGAAAACAGTGTATGAGTGCCAAAAGGCGCAAATGGTGCAGAGAATTTAAAAGCGTGCCAGACGGCCAACGGTTGCAGACGAAAAAATTGCCAAAGTGGAAAAAACAATGATTGCAGATTGACGGTTCGGGAGCTCTGTTATATGATCCCTGATGTCAGTAAGACCACTATTGACAAGATTTTGACAGAAAATTTGGGAGATCACAAAGTCTGCCCAAGGTGGGTCCCAAAATGCTCACCGAAGATCACAAACAACAACGGGTTGAAGTAGCCCGCGAATTCTTTGAGTGCTACGACATCAATGGCGAAGAGTTCTTGGACTCAATTGTGACTGGGGACGAGACCCGGATACACTACATCACACCAGAGACAAAAGAATAATCCCAGTGGCCTTATTCAGATACACTGAAGCAAAGTTTAAAAACTAACATAAATACTTTTATTTTATTTATTGTTATTTTGTGAAAATCAAGAAACTAGAATATGTGGAAATAAAAATCAACACCCATTCAGCAACATACAGTCTGCCTCGGAACAGGAATACCTAGTGAGGAGGACTGTAAACAAACCACTTAATTTTGTATTTTTAATTATTTTGTAATTTACTTTATCTTATATTGTCATTAAAATAAAAAATAAAAAAAATTATAGAGCGTAACCCACACCTGGCGAGTGGAAGTTCCATCCAGACGGCTGCCATCAAGGGCGGATTTAGGGTGGGGGCACGTGCCCCCCCCAGACGGTATTTTTGTGTACTGTGGAGATTCCATCACAGTACAGAAAACTAATATTCCATCACAGGTACAATAAATCAGAAATTATGAAAATCGTGGACTCTTTGATGTCTGATTTCACCTCGCTCGCTTTAGAATTGAATAGTGTAAAATCTCGAAGTGCCACTATTGATGAAATGATGAACGCACAGGCTGAAATTTCTAATAAAGTTGACAAAATCATAGCTGCATAGACATCTATTCCGGCTGTAATGGATTCCGGTGTGATATCACAACCAGTGAGATTGTACGCTGGAATTGTGGCTGGAGACCGATCTGCTAAGTTGGTTTTTGGTGGAGTTGAGCGACCGATAGTTCCTTTACAGCCCACTGTACTTTTTACCCCAGTATTCCGGAAGGTAAAACTTCCGATGAAACTAAGAAGATTATCACCTCCGTTCTGAACCCAGCCACTGATGGTTTTCAGGTAGTCCATTTGAGAAAAATAAAAGGTGCAGGAATTCTCCTGCAGACATCTAATACTGTTGGTTTGGATAATATTAAAAAGAACAATGAAAAATTAAGTGCTTCTGGCATCAAGGTAGTACAGCCTCTTGGCAGACTACCTAAAATTGTATTATATGATGTTCCCAGTTGCGATATTTCTGGTGACCCCGAACTTTTTAAAGAAATTTTTGTAAATAATATTGAGGGTAAATCTATAATTACAAGGAAGGATCATTTGAGAACGATGCGGTGCGTTTCACTCTTTGGGAAACGTGGCCAACCTACCATGAATATGGTGGTTACCGTTCATCCTGAGGTTAGAAAGGTTCTAATGGATAGCGGTCATTGTGTTCTTGGGTGGAACGCCTGTCGCGTTCGCGATTTTATTGGAGCCATCAGATGTTTCAAGTGTCATCTGTATGGTCATGTAAGCAAGACTTGCATTCAGGGCGTAATTGTGCCGATTATGAGGATTGCCCCAAAAAGGCAGAGGCCGCTGTCTGTGCTACTTGCAGACATTTTAAAAAAAAAGATGTCCACCCCACGGGTGATAGAAACTGTCCTGCACAGCGAGCCGCTATTGATAAACAAGTCAGGATGACCGATTATGGTTGTCCTTAATTCTCCTTTCGAGTTTAGGTATGTAATATAAATAAAAATATATTTCTTTTTTCATTGTTTCTTATTGTGATCTTTCTGTGTATCACTTTTTTTTTCATTTAAATTTTGTGTAAAAAGAATTTTTTTGTTATTTTGTTTTTTATTGTGATATCGCTGTGTATCAATCTAGTTATGTTGATTTTGGTTGTGCAAAGTTTCTAGAACTTTATATATTTTGTTTTGTCTACTCCACCTCAGTCCCTGTATCTATCAGGTGACTACTTGTAATCTTAGTATTTTTGCAGTCATAATTTTTCCATTGTTTTTTTTTTTCTTATATTTTTTAACGCACTTTTATAAAATAATATTAATCATATTCTCTGTATTATCTCATATTATGTTCATCATTCATTACACTAACTCGTCATCCCATTTCAACTCCTGTTTCAAAACAATAGAAAAATTAAATGTTTAATAAAGACAGTTTTCTGTACTTGAGGTAATCCAACCGCTTTCCCGCCCCGGTATAAATAACAGATGGTTACTCCTTCAGGTCTCTCACAAGGACTCTAATTTTTTTTAATAATCGAAGCTACACTTATGATGCACGAAACTATAAGTACCTATAACCCTCAAATGTCCCTTGACATTTGAGGGTTATAGGTACTTTAAGTTTATTTCCAACAGTAATTGTTGATTTTTTTGCCCGTCCGCCCCTCCCAGAAAAAAATCCTGGATCCGCCCTTGGCTGCCATGCCGAGACTGAGCGTCACAGAGGGTACAACGTGGTGGGGATTTGGCAAGAGGAAACCAGGCTCCTCGTAATTAAATGATCAATTTGATCAAGTAGTAGTTTTTCACAAAGTTATTTGTTTTCATTTAATTAAATATGAAACCACAAAGCGCATTTGTAAAGGGAGCGTTCAAGTATTACGTAACGCAATTTTTGAAGATTTTTGACCCCCCCTCCCCCCATGTAACGCGCCGTAACGTTTTCCTGTTCAACCCCCCCCCCCCCCCCCCAAGCATTACGTAACACCCAAGAAACAATTTTTACCCAGTCACAATTAAGTTGCGCAACGTACTGAAATGTCGCTTAAATACCCTTTTTCTTGATTTTATCTGGTTTGCGGTAATAAATAAAACAAGAGATTTCTAACACGCGATACATTATATATATTCATATTGTCATTTTGAAAAAAATTGAAAATATTATTATTTTTATCGGCCTTGCATTCCTTCCAGATCTCCACAATTTAACATTGTCTGACCTAGAATAAACCTACATGGTTTTACAACACATAGGTACTTTCTTTAACATTAGCTTTAGTGAGGAGGCCCTGAGGAAAGTAATTTCACTAAGTTTTCCCTGTAGGCAACACTTTACTCCACTATGATTCACAAGCTGACTCATAGTGGAGTTAAACCTTTTCCACGTCCCGAATGCAGTTATGCAAGTTCTCAAAGGGAAGATTTAAAAATCAACAGTATGATTCACAGAAGAAAAAAACATTTTCATGTCCTGACTGCAACTATTCGTGTCATCTAAAGAGATATCTAAGAAGTCACTTGCTGACTCACGGTGTAGAAAAACCGTTTTCATGTTCCGACTGCAACTATTCATGTACTACGAATAGAAATCTAAAAATTACCCACTTATTATGTTTACCCACAGTGGAAAAAAATCCATTTCATGTCTCCTGACTGCAACTATTCTACTTCTCGAAAAAAAATATCGAAAACGGCACTTGCTAACTCACAGTGACGAAAAACCTTTTTCTTGTCCCGATTGCGAATATTCATGCGCTACACAACGGTATCCAAAAGTTCACGTGTTGAACCACACTGGACAAAAACCTTTTTCATGTCCCGACTGCAATTTTTCATGTAGTGCAAAGGAACTTCTTAGAAATCATTTGCTTACTCAAAGTGATACAAAACCTTTTACATGTTTCTACTGCACTATTCATGTTCTACAAAGAGTCATCAAAAATCACATGTTAACGCACAGTGGACAAAAACCATTTTCCTGTCCAGAATGCTGTTATACAAGTTCTCAAAAGGACAATTTATAAATCCACCGTGCGATTTACAGAAGAGAAAACCATTTACATGTCCTGACTGCAACTATTTGTGTTCTTAAAAGGGATATCCAAGAATTCTTTTGCTGACTCTACTCATTGTGGAGAAAAGCATTTTTCATGTTCCGACTGTAACTATTCAGAGAAATAAAAAAATCACATGTTTACTCACAGTGGTGAAAAACCCATTTCATGCCCTGACTGCAACTATTCTTCTTCTCGAAAAAAAACTAAAACGGCACTTGCTAATTCACAGTGATGAAAAACCTTTTACTTATCCCGAGTGCGACTATTCAGGCGCTACAAAACGGTATCTAAAAATTCACATGTTTACCCATACTGGACCAAAACGTTTTTCGTGTCCCGACTGCAATTATTCATGTTGTACAAAGGAACTTCTAAGAAATCATTTGCTGACTCACAGTGCTACAAAACCACTTACATGTTTCTACTGCAACTATTCGTGTTCTACAAAGAGGCATGAAAAATCACATGTTTACCTTCAGCAGACAAAACTATTTTTTGTCCCAGCGTGGTTTTTCAAGTTCTCGAAAAGGGAGATTAAAAAATCCACAGAACGATTCAAAGTGAAGAAAACCTTTTTCATGTTCTGAGTGTAACTATGCATTTACTACGAAACCTAGCTTTAGGTAATATTATTAAATTTTAGCAGTAAACTAACCTATGTGTAATAACTAAAAAGCGTTGTTCTTACTAAAAACTTTCGTATAACATCATTCATATGTTGCATAAATTTTTATTTTTTTTTAATTTTTCTTTTGCTGTCTTCCAAATTTGGTTGGCATTTTTTGGTTGCGCTGCGCTGGCAAGTCAGCATGAGAGCCTTTATAGGCCAATAACAGCTGATGATGTAAATCTCCCGGTTTGGAGGACATTATAATTGCTAAAAACTCACATTAACAACACTGACTACAGCAAATTGTGTTTATGCGTATTTCGTGTTTAAAACACTAACGAATACTGACAACGAAAATAAAATGAAAATGACGCACAATACAGTCGAGGAATTCCCCGTACAACATAAACTAAAAGGCTTGCCAACTTGGAAGATTTCAATTCCTTAGTTTTTTATTTAAATAAAGAAAAACATGTTACGTAACGCGTCCTTCGATCCCCCCCCCCCCGTAACGCGCCGTAACGTTTCACCAGACCCCCCCTCCGCCCCAAGTGCGTTACGTAATACTTGAACGGCCCCAAAGAAGTGAATATTAATTACTCAGTTAAAATACAATTAAAAAAAAAAAAAACATTTGAAAAAATATTTCTTTATGTATAGTTTGGCAATTAAGCCTAGAAATTTAATAAATTGGAACTGAATGTTTTCATTACTATGGCAGCACCATATTACTCGCTTTGCTGGTGATTTTCCACGAAAACGGCGCTACATAAATTAGCCAATTATTATTATTGCTATGACGTTTCCCATGGCTGTCATGTTATCGCATGTTACGGTCGATTTATTGTCTTAAATCTGAGTAGAAGATCGCTCATTTAATAACATTTTTATTCATTGTTTGAATTTAATTAAAATGAACAAACCAATACGTAATGATGCAAGAGGGGTCATATACTGCGTTTTTCAACGATGCCTAGCCGAATATCAAGCGAAGAAGCTTCTGTCTAATTTAGAAGATGTTTACAAACGAACTACAGAAATGACTGGTACGTAGTATAGTTTGTTAAATATATTTTATTAGTATTACAAGATTTATGCCAATTTTCGAGCGATTATAACCATTACAATCTGATTTGAGGTTATGCCTAAAAATCCGAATTTGACACTCTCATTTGACAGTTCATGTGAAGCCATAAGAAAAAGTGAATAACTCATTTAAAAAATAATATGCAACTTCTAACTCATAGAAAGGTAACTTTTTTCTTAATTTTCTCTTTCTTTCCTAATGAATATTATCTGTGTTTTTTTTAAATACCTTCTATAATAATATTTTTTACAATGTTTTTCACACACAGGTAAATCTCAATCAACTGTAAGGCGAATCATCAAGGAAGGGGAAAAAGCAGATGGAAAATTTGAAACACTGGGAAAACGGAAAATTGGGCGCCCTAAAAAAGAATTGGATGATTTTGATATTCGTGCCTTTCATTAAAACATTCATGTTATTACAATTTGGAGTAGGAAGTATTGATGTTGGTCTAAGATTTGTTATTTTTAAAGGGTGCAACTTTATTTTGAATATTATCTTTATAAATTTTTAATGCTGCATGATTAAAGTATAATGCACTTAATTTTCTGACCTTAAATTGTTTGAATAAAAGTTCTGACGAATATGAGTAGGTTTTTTTTTTAAATTCTTTTTATTATTAGCTTTTGTGATATTTAAATTGTTTGTGTTTGATTTGCACATGTACTGCCCCATCCTATAATGCCGTATTAATATTATTATTACCTTATAATGAAATAAACGCCCACTTAAAATTTGTTTTGTTTAATTTTACTTACATTAAATTACAATTTTACTTCTGTTATTTACTTCTATTAAATTATAGTTTTTTGTGAAAAATTTTTGAAAATACAAATACGTTACGAAATATGCATTTTGACCGAAGTGTTTTTTTAAACATACATTCATTGTCTTATGAGCCATCTTGGTGTCATTTAAAACCTAAAAAACGATCCGCAGCGCCATCATTTATTTTCTATACTTAATTGCCAAACTGTACGTATCTATATTGTACCTAATTATGTTTACACATTTCAATTGTATGTATTTATGTTTATGCACTTCGAAATATAAGCTACAAATAACTACTTATGCGGAAAAAAGCTGAAACCTAGAATTCAACATCAATTTCATCTGAACCGTACTATAGACATCGTCAACTGCGCGGGATATGCGGCTTACAATGGAATGAATTTCATTCTAAAAACGTCCCATCACGAGGCCATCTTTTGAATTTTAATTCTCGGTGGCTGGTAAAGCCGTCTGGAAAAAAGCTGGTAAAGCAGAATTCTGTATATAAACCACGTTATCCGGTAAGACGGTACAATTCACAAAGAACATAATTTTAAAAACAAGTCATTATGAAAATAGTGTCAGTTGGTGCATGGCGGGCCGGTTGGAATTTTAGCTGGCACACTTAGGATTAATAAAAGACTCAAATTTAAAAAAATATGTTTTATTGAAACTTTAAAGGCAGAAATATAATTAATCATGTGGTTATAATAAAGATGTAATACAAACAATAAATCATTGAACATTATATTTAATCCCGAACCTTCTCCTGAAGGTTTTCTGTATTACTTCAAGTAAGTGAATAAGTATTTAAAAAAACACTCGATTAACTTGGGTGAATTTGATTTAAACATTAAAATCATGACAAATCTATGTTGGAAATTATGGCACCATAATATTATAGATACCTATTACATAAATAAATAAAAATCATAAAAGGGAATGATACATCCTGGACTTAGCATAGCATCGTGACTCTCCAACACAAATCTATCATGTACAGTTTATAAAAATAGGAATAAACACAAATCAGAGAAAACATGTATTTTAGGAATTAAAAAAAAATTAACAGGCTCAGTTTGACCTCTCGTCCTCAAATGGGATTTTACTTTCCCTTCTTGACATTAACAGACAACATAACATTATAAGGAAAGTACATATCAATAATTGTTCATTACATGTAATATCTAGCTGGGCGCTTGAGATTTGATGTCATTTGAAGTATTGCACATCCCACAAAATGAGAAGGAACAAGGTTCCAAGAGCTTCCAAATGAGTACAGTATATGTACAATTAAGAATGAGAATAAGTTGACTCATGTAATGAATGATTTGGTATCAATTCATTTTTTCATGGTTACCACTGCAATCACATCTAAAGCATGAATATTTTTGTACTATCTATTGAGGATGGATGGATTTATTGGATCACCGACATCTCCAGGCATCGGTTGAGGTTGTGTAGTATCTGGGTAATGTTCTGTGGATCAGTATATTATACAAGGTGTCCGGAAACTCGTAGTACAAGCGGGAAACTGGAGAATCCACATCACATTTGGAGTCGATTTTGTGGTTAAACTTTTTTTGATTTGGGCTTTCGTTTTCGAGTAAATCGGGTCCGAAGTTGGAATTATTTTGGTTAAATTTGAAAAAAAATTTCACTAGGGGGTTGATCTCAGCTGTGTAATGTCTTATAAAATGCAACGAAGGGTAAACCGGGCTCAAAAATTTTTTTAACCCTTTAGTTGCCGAAAAAATGGAAAAATAGAAAAAAAATAATATTAAAATCCAAACTATTAGATCGAAAAAAATAAGTTTTTTGGGTTCTCTACGTGATGTAGATTCACCAGTTTCCCGCTTGTACTACGAGTTTCCGGACACGTTGTATAAAGTCTGTTGAGATTGAGTTGTTCCAATTCTTTCATTTGCACATCTCCAACACAATTGCAAGATCACATCTGTATCACCCATGTTGCGGATCAGCATAATATATAGTCTATTGAGCATCAGATGATTTTTGTAGTTCAATCATTTGATTCCAATTCAGTTTTTCATCTCCAAATTGAAGGAAACTAGGTAGATCTTCAGTGGCCTCTACTTCAATGACATCCGGATCCGTAAGGTCTTCTGGCTTTGGTTGAGTGAGTGTCTGGGTAATGTCATGTGGAACTGCATACTTAAAGGAGAGCAACAGTTCACTCAGGTCGTGCAACCGTCCGAGCTTTAGTGCTATTGGTATTACTCCGTTGATTGCCTCGCCCATGACGGTTACTTGGCATTCTTTCTCCACAACATTTTGATGGACAAAATCGCCAATTTTGGATTCCCAGACATCGCCTTCGACCGGTTTGACATTGTACAGTTTGCACTTCTGTGTCTGGATGGGAATGTGGTGACAAACCACATCCTTCCTGAGGGAGGAGATGGGACAATCTTGCTTGTTTCCGTAATCCACAAACAATACCTCGGCTTTGTTATGGTGTTCCGAAATGGACAAAACTTTTGCCCGGTAATATTTTTGATCCAAATCATATTTTGTGATGCATATTTGACCCGGAACCCAAAACATGTCGTGTGGTTTGGGTTTGGAATTGGTGAAATGGGATGTGAGGGTTCTACTCAAGAGCTCCATGGTGGCAGTACTTTGTTCCATGTCATATAGATATATGGTGAGATCTTCTTCCACATACGTGCCCACAGCCATAAACTCTTTGGACTTGAGAGGTTCAGCCGGGAGCCAGTCCTCGTGTCTAACGGGAGTGCTATTCTCTTCGCCCAGGTTTAAGGTATATGGGGTGCTATCCAGGCTTACAACTTCCAGCTGCTGAGGTATGGCACTTGAAGTGCTGGGAGCCTCTACGGGAGACGGTTTGGATTTGAATATTCTGTCTGGGACGGCCAGACCTTCCTCCAGAATCCTGGTGTTGACCTTTCTCCATTCCTTGATGGTGGGAGTGAGTGCACCTCCCGGAGTGGTATGGTACACCCACAGTTCGATTGGCAAACTTTTATTACTTATTTCACCATCTTTAGTTATATAGAATTTATGATACTGCTTGCAGATATCTTGTAAGGTTTCACAGGTTAACATGGGCCACTTGTCTCCCGAGGCAGGAATGATTCCACTCAGGTGGCACTTCAGGGCGCCGTCTCGTACTTTCATAAAGTTTTGGCCCAGCGGTCTCAAGTTGTCTCGAGTAGTCTCAGTCATGCGCGCATGGTCTTTCAGAAATACTTTGACCATCTTGGAGTTCTCGTCCACAGATTCTACAATAGCCCGACTCCACATTTCGTTGATTGGCAACACGGCGCATTTGTCACCCTGTTTCCAAACAATACTATCATCTGGCTGGGAATCAGCATAGAAAATTTGCATTTCTTTGTAAAGGTTGCGGAGACCTACTTCCTCAGAATTAATAGAAATATAAACATCGGAGGGAGTGAGCGCTGACAGGATTTGAACTTCCAACTTCAAGGGTCCATTCTGAGTCACTTCTGCATCTTTATCAGTCTTCATATTAGAAACAGTCGGTTTCACAACGTTCACTTGCTTGGTCAGTATTTGTACTGGTGCCTGACTGCAAAAGAACATATACATCAATTTATAACATACATAACACACATACTTATATTTTTTATTAAAACCACATAAAAAGTAAACTGAGTAGAAAATTAGTAAAAAAATTGTTAATTAATTCTGTTTATCCAGCATTCTATTTGAGTGGTTTTTTGTTGTATAAATAATGATGGCTTTGACATTATAAGATTCCGAATATTGTATAGTTACCTGACTGCCAAGTCATTTTTGACCAACTCATGGTTCAAACAGACTTCATCCCCATCTTCAGTGTTAAGATACAGTAGAACTTTATTTGAGGTTACATGACGTTTATGTTTATGGATGTCAGTATGTTTTAATGCACAGTGTTTTATTCCACAGATGGGATCATTTTTTAAAAATGATTTCATAAAGGCAGTTGCTTCAGGCATCCAATTGTTGCCGAAGGGCTTGATGTCCCCCAATGCGCAGCGGGTGACCTGAAAATGACAAAAACAAAAGAATGATACACTTGATTCTCCAATATTAGGCACACATTCTCTTAGCTGAAAACATACCCTCCAACCTTTGTCCGCCATTGTGGAGAGCCGTTAACGCATTTAGCGCGGATGTCACAACATATGTGACACATATTACACACAAATTTTATTTAACGTCTTCTGTGCTGTTTGTCACCCGGTGGCTGCGGCAATTTGAAATGCAATTTTGACCCTTATGTAAGAAAGTGTATGAAGAACAAGGTCAGAAACCCTTGCTCTATTCTCGCCCTTTACCATAGCGAAACCTGCAATGCGCCTAGTCACTCGGAATAATTTATATTTAATTTACCGAAGCGCGGGGTTTGTACGCATGCGCGTGAAAAAAATACGTTTTTCTGCGATTTTGACCCTTCTATGTACAAAATTTGTATAAGGACAACGTCAGAATCACTTGTCTCCATAAAGATGTGTAAAAATTTCATTCACCTTGCAACCCCAGAATATTTTAAAATTATTTTTGTCTGTGGCATCAGTGGCATAAAAATGTCAGATTTGCTGCCATTCTTTTTGTCAAATGCATGTCATTTGACGAAAACATCGTAAAACCTATCAATTTACGTAATTAACGCAAGTAATGCTATTTTGGTACATAGTTAATTGTTCTAGGAATGTGTTTTGGTCAATAAAATTTACGATAGCTCAAAATTAATCCACAAAACATTCAATTCAAATTCAAGGTCGTGAAATTTCCGTGTTGTTCCCTGGCATTCAACGAGTTAATGTATCATTCTCCGGTACCTGTCATCTCTTTGCCACAATTAATGTGACAGTGCAGTATATTTTATGTAAGTTTGTAAATGAAAGGACAGTGTGGGGAGCCCTCTCTATGCAGCACAGGTGCCGGGGGGGGGAAGGGGGGGGGGGGAGGGGGGAGGTTACGATCCCCAGCAATGATGCAACCATTCAACAAGAAGACACAAAAATATAATATGCATTGGAAACTTACCAACTCATCAATCTTGATGAATTTCAGCTGAAGCGTTCGAATGCTGGAGCAATGTACAGAGGTTTTACGGCCAGTATCCACAAGCAACACCTCCAGGTTCTTCTTTTCACTCACGTTAGTCACCCTGGCCCTCCACCAAACATCATCCACATAGCAAGCCACGCACATACCTGAAAATAACCAAATTAATAAGTTAGCGGGTAGGCGTAACCCAACAAATTACAATATAGGTTATACAGTAGAATACCTAATTTCGAATTAAAAACATGTTATAGGCCCAGGATACGTCAATGTCTTTATTTTTTTGTCACTAGTTGGTGGTACAATTGTAATCGCAAACATCAAAATATAACATCAAACATGCGTTACACAGTCACAGGTCGGAAATATTATATTAAGTAAAACAACCAATTATGTTTGTCTTCAGATATTACCTCTACTAGGTTAGTTAAAGATGAAAATTAAAATATTTATCAAGTACGGTATTGTCTACGTGTTGGCTTTAACAAAAAATTCTGCCGACTCGACTTCTATAGTTTCTTCACAATAAAACTGCAGAATTTTTTTTTTTTGTAGAAATGCTCAAATTGAAAAAACTCTGTCCCAACAGTTTCCGGAGATCGCGTACAAGTGTTTTGGTTTGATTTTGAAATACCATGATTGTAAAATATTAATACATACATAGTATATACACCGTGTACGGAAACTCTTAGTAAACTGGGAAACTGGTGAATCTACGAGTCGATTTTGTGGTAAACTTTTTTTTGAGCTTTCGTTTTCAAATAAATCGAATTCAAAGTAGAAATTTTTTAGCTCAGGTTTGAAATTTTTTTAAATTTTACGGCCGATTCAGATTTTGTAAATCATATTATGATTTTTTATTGCCAAATAATCGAATTTTTTAAAATTACATGAACAAATTTTTGCAAGAACAAAAACAAATTTCAATTTTTTTTTTGGGGACTTCCCTTTTGGCAAAATTTTGAAAGACATGTTTTTTTCAAAAAAAGGTTTTAATATAAGAGATTTCTATTTTAATTTAATGAAAATGTATTAAAGTTACCTAATTTGGGTGTGTAGATTTCTCCAATAGTGTCAGATAATTTGTATGCATTATTCAAATCATTGGTTAACTGTTCAAAATATTCCAATAGATGACTCTGAAAAATAAATAAATTTACAATCATATTGTAACAAATGTTGAAGTTGAGTTTACCTATATACATATACAATAGTAATGTTATCAGTGGTAGGCGGCTGGCAGAGGCAAAATATATGGCGAGCAGTATGCTGAAATAGGCCAAAACCAAATGATCTTTTATCTTTCATAGCTAAGACTGTTGGCCTCATAAAACAAATTTGGCCGGTTAAATAACTATAATTAAGCAGCCTTACTCATCATGAAACCGTACCACGGCTCTGTAGCGTCGCGGTAGCTACACAGTGGAGTAAGCCTACACTGCTCAGGGTAAAAATCTTTACTCATCATCATGTTTCTCGACAGCTGTTATGATTTTTTTACGGTAGCAACACTGCTCCAAAGCTGAAAAATGCAGTCAATTTAGCATTTCGCGGCGTGTTGCCAACTTCACGTTTATTCATACGTCAGCACAACATATTATTCGAGGAGCTTCAGCGAGATTGGTCTGTGTTTGTTTACAGTTTCTAACGCAATTATAAACACTATCTCACCTCGTTTCTACCCCAGTATCGTATGGCACAAAGAACTTGGAGATCGGTAGATACTTTGCCACCCCGTTTATTATTCACATCCAAATACGGCCGTACCAAATCAATCAAACGTCTCATGTTGACTTTGGTAAATCTATATTTAGACCTAAAATCTCCTTCCGCAAATGGATCGTACTTTTTTTTAACCTTTTCCATAGCCGTGGTGCACGAATGCCGCGTATATATTTGCCAAAGCTCCGTTCAAAACGTTAAGATTCTCATAAAAGTTCGCCATTACGTCAGTTACAACGCACGGGGTACTGAGTTAACCCTGGTGATCGGGTGGTTTAAATTCCAACCCACCATGTTGAGTAACAATTTTACCTAAATCGGTCTTGCTCCGAGGTTGTATCTTATTTTGCGATAATGAGTAAGACTGTAGTTGTTTTGCCTTTAATCATGAGCAGCTCTGGAATCTCCGCTTTGCCTCCGCCAGCCGCCTACTAGTTAACAGTGACACCTAATGTGTTCTTGCTTAATGATCTTTTATGATAAATTGAGTCATGTAGTGACCATCCTGTAGAGTATAAACTGCACATAAGGTTCCCACGTAATTTTCCGCAATTAAGACATTTTGTTTTTTCAGTCTCTTGAAAAAATTGAAATTTAAAAATATTCTACTTCGGAACTAGTTTTTCTTAGAAAAGGAGTCTTTTTTCAGTTCATTGAAAAACCTTAGTGAGTTTAACATATGAGGGTTGTCCGTAAAATAAGGTCTCCAAGGCACTGCGGTCGCGAGGAATGATTTTACGCGCAATGCTGCAACACTGGCGTGTAGCCTGGTTTCCCCTTTTCAAATACCCACCACATTGCACCCTCTGTGATACTTAGTCTCGGCATGGCAACCATTTGCGATGGAACTCCGCTCGCCACACCCGCCAGGTGTGAGTTACGCTCTGTAATTCATTTTTAAACTTTGCTTCGGCGAATCTGAATGATGCCACTGGGATTGTTCCTTTGTCTCTGGGGTCGTGTAGTCCGGTCTCGTCACCAGTCACAATTGAGTTCAAGAATTCTTCACCATCGATGTTGTAACACTCACAGAATCTGTGGGCTGCTTCAACCCGTTGCTGTTTGTGATCTTCGGTGAGCATTTTGGGACACACCTTGGGTAAACTTTGTGGTCTCCCAAATTTTGTCAAAATCTTGTCAATAGTGGTCTTACTGACATCAGGGATCATATCACAGAGCTCCCGAACCGTCAATCTGCAATCATTGTTTTTTCCACTTGGGCAATTTTTTCGTCTGAAACCGTTGGCCGTCCGGCACGCTTTTAAATTCTCTGCACCATTTGTGCACATTTTCCCACTCATACACTGTTTTCCGTACACTTCAAATAGCTGAGAATGAATTTCTACTAGGATTTTGCTCTTCGCACAAAAAATCTAATTATAGAGCGTAATTCACACATGGCGGGTGCGGCGAGCGGAAGCTTCATCGTGAACGGCTGCCACGCCGAGACTAAGTGTCGCAGAGAGTGCAGCTTTGTGGGGATTTGGCGTAGGGAAACCAGGTCACACGCCAGTTTTCCCGGATCTCGCGACCGTAGCACCTTGGAGACCTTATTTTACGGACAGCCCTCGTATTTATGTAGTTATTTTCTAGAACCCATATTATGTCTCCCCTACTCCTTACAATTAATTATATATGCCACAACTCCAGGACATTTTTAAACAGGCAATCTAAAAATATAAGAATAAAATATACCTTTCTGACATAAAAGGAAGCTGGATTTTCAATGTGAGTAACAAGCACCTTCTCATTATCGCCAAGGTTCTGATGGTGGAAGAATTGCTTATGTCCTGTGAGGGGATTGTTTCTGTTAACCTGTTAAAAAGAGTAATGCAAAGTGAAAAATCAATATAAAGCATCAATGCCATGTACATCCATATATATATATATATATATATATATATATATATATATATATATACTAGTGTGGGCCGATATGTACATACATGTGATATTAGAATTATTATTATTTTAAAACGTATCCATCCATGTTCACACCAAAAATTATTTTAAAATCTCAATCACAGATGGCAGTATGAAGCCTAGAGTAACGGCGCACGCTCCTTTTCTGTATAACGGTTGAGTCCAAGTCAATTTGAAACTGACGGTTTGTGCGGACGGCGCTTGGAATATGTACCTATATTTTATTCACCATTTTTTTCAATTTATAACAATATAAAAAACAAATAAATTAATAAAAAATAAGTAACTAGTGTTCTTTCATACTATAATAATATTTTATTGCCTACATATTAAAATTTGGACTGACAACATTGAGACATAACCCAATAAATTTGTTTTAGGAAGCCTAAAATCGTTGCAACTTCTCATAGGATAGCAGCCACGAACTATACTATTAAAACTTAATTTTTTTAACGTATAATCTAGTAACATTTAATTTTTTAATTAAATACAGTTGATTCTGCTTAGTTGGAACTCCAGTTTATTGGGACAGCCGGTTATTTGAGACAAAACTCAAAGGAAAAACTGAACAAAGAAACCAATTCTAATTAACTTTGGTTATCTGTGACACTATTTTGTATAATTGGGACAAATTCAGAATTCTTGATGCCGCCAAAAGTTTAATTCACCGGGCAGCACCAGAATATTTTAAAATGAATTATCTATGGAATATGAATGTCAGATTTTACCACGAATTGAACTGTCAAAGTCAATGGATGGTCGGTCACAAAAATTTAAAAACCTGTTAATTCATCAAATAAACACAGGTAATGTTGTTTTTATCGATAGTTTATTTTTCAAAGAATGTGTTTCGAAAAATAAACGATAGCCCAAAATAAATCCACAAAATATTACTTCAAAAGTTTTCTTTCCGAGATTTCATACGAAATGCTACGGGATGTATGGGCATAAAATTCTGCAAACAAGAGGTTAATTGAAATACCTTATTTCATTTAAATTTATTTGACTTTCATTGTATAATATGCTCACTACAATAATAATAATAAAAACGTTTATTCATCAACAGATTTTTTACAGAATTATACATTGTTCTTTTATCATTGAGTCTATTGATGAAAAGGTCACTGCTGAGCTACAATTCAGGATTTCTCCTGGAATGCAGCTGGTTTTCAGCAGTGCTTCCTATATAAAAAACGAAAAAATAAAATGAAATGTTTAACAGTTCGGGCCTCGATCATATTTTTACAATGGTCAGATTATTTCCGCTTTGAAATAAAATCTAAATAAAAGGAATATATCTCTGAATGTATAAAAAAAAAACACAATCATATACAATTATTTCTAATATAATTTATTTCGGTAAAAGTGTGAAGAAGCTGCTTGCATGCCGCTACACTTTTAAATATTTTGAAAAGTAAACTACTTTTAAACTTAATTACCACAAGAACCATCTGTTTCAGTCAGGATAGACGGAAAAATATGCATTTAAATTTTTATTGCATAAAAACTTTTTTGTATGTAATTTTTCCTTTACGAATGACATTTCATCAAACATTTTCAAGGGGTACCAATTTTTAAATATTAAAAAAGATTGCCGTACCGCAAAAATCACTACAAATAGGTACACCTAGTTTTTTTATATAAAAAAAAATGGTTTGTCTAACTCTAACGGGTATGTATAATTATAAAATAAAAGTTGTTTGAACGAAAATAAATACAACCTAACTTAACAACCAAACCTAAAAACCTAACCTACTAACCTAACCCAATAACCCAACCTAATAAAATAACCCAACCTAATAAAATAACCTAACCTAATTCTAATACAATTACTTATAATTTATTAAATATATATATTTTTAATGCAAATAAAAAAGTTTTAAAAATCGCTCTCCTTAGGGGGCATACATTAATTACGTGAGCTCAAAAGGGGGAGGGGGGTCCAGCAAAATCTCACGTTACTTGAAAAGAATAAACGAAGTGGCCCAAATTTTCTCACCAAGGGGGGGGGGGGTCTAGATTGGAAGAAAAACAAATTGCGTTTGGAAACTTTGGTTATGCAGAGGTGTACATTTTAATCTTTCTGTAGTTAACTTTTAGATTTGAATATAAAACGTGTTTTTTTTTCTCTTTCCACACTGTCTAGATCAGTGATTCCCAAAGTGGTCCAGGTGGACCCCCAGGGGTCCATGGGAGACTCCACGGGGGGTCTACGTTGGCGTGTTAAAAAAATGGGGGTCCACAAGTTGTAAGTGGGGGTCCACGAAAATTTATCTGGTTTCTATAGTAAAAAAACAAAAATGTTGGGTTGGCTTCACCTACCAATGTAGGCATGTAATACACTAGTCAAAAAAATTAGGGAACAAAAAAAATCAATTGTGATTAAAGCAGTTAACAAAATAAGTAGCAATGCGTTGAATACCCGTTTATTTTTTATTTGCACAAAGACTTCCACGATTGCTCTTACATAAGTATGCTGGTTGTGGAAAGCTACATATTTAACAAGATTTTACTCATTTTTTTATAAGTTTTAGAGTTTCTGGACAGTAAAGATCCAGATTCAAAAGAAAACCCGATTAAATTGTAAGCTGACATCGCTTGTTTGTCAGATTTGTTAAAATAATTACTGACATTAACTTGCAGTTTCAAAGGAACAGCCTAAATTTTATAAAAAACAAAGGTGTCATTTCAGCTTTTCTTGCAAAATGAAGCAAAATATTAGTCGGCGCGAATTCTCCCAGTTTCCAAACTTGTCTCAGCCAGAATTTCTTGATGAGGATATTCAGACATACGTTCAACATTTAAATGCCCTCCACGATTACTTCAAAAATAGATTTGAAGATATACTGACGATGGAAATACCACCATGGATCATAAATCCATGTGATGAAACGGAAGTGGCGAATGTGGCATTACAACAGAAACTACTCACTAAAACTACTTACAGGAGCTGAAGGTGAAGTTTAAAAAAGGCTATCAAACATTTTTGCTGCAGGCGGATATACCCGAAATATATCCTGGACTGTGGGAAATTGCGAAAAAACTTTTGAGAGCATTTCCCTTGTCATACCTCGTCGAAAAAAGTTTAAGTGTCGTTACAAACCTATTAACAAAAAAAGGAGCAGATTGAACATCACAGAACGGGGAGATTTGCGGTTATCCCTTTCAAAACTGAAGCCAAAAATTGATAATTTGTTGTCAATCCATCAAGTACATCCCTCTCATTAAAATGATGACAATTTTTTTGTTGATTTGCATTGTTGAAGTTACGGTACATTATTAATGTTTAATTTTAATGTCTGTAGTCATATTATTTTAATAAATAGAATACAAGTAAGTATACTATTTTCCTTTTTAGTTTACCACTCTGAATTTAGGGTTGCAACTCAGCCGCGATGCAAATTTCCAGAAATTGGTAGATCTCATATTAAAAATTTATTATATTTAAGAAATGTATCAGCAGGGGGTCCACCGAAACCAGTAAAATTTTGAAAGGGGTCTATGAGAAAAAAAAGTTTGGGAACTTCTGGTCTAGATCATATTTCTCACCATGACAGTAAGGGAGATACAACGTTTTCTATGAGACCTATTTATGCTCGATCAAACATGTCGACTTGGAACCATGGTCGTCGTTGCGTTCATACGCTCGAGCATCTCGACACAAGATGCTCAGTCAAATTGTAAGTTTCGAACATCGAGCAAGAATTACTGTCCCTGAATCTTTTTCGCATCGAGCCGTTGGCTTGATATTGAACAAAAAAGCACTGAGCGAGATGGTGTGCACGTTGAGACATGTTCCAAGGAGTTTAAAACCATTGAGCATGAATGAGTGTGGATACTGGCCTCATCAGCCAATATCTCAGAATACACTTTTTACGTAACGCTGTTTTTCCCATGTAAGGGCACAATTATAATATCCTGCGATTCTTCACGTGTCTGCGCTAGTATTATATGTAAATAATTGTGTTTCTAAGATTTACCTGATTTTTGGGATCCCCGTAACAGGCGTAGTCCAGGAATATGAGGGCTTCAGTAACAGAAGTGGTACATTCGTTCAGAGACGTGGCGCACGACACTATGTCAACCTCCAACACTTCATTCTCAATGCGAATCACATTCATGAGACATTCACCGTGACCCCTATAAGTAAACACAAATAAGACATAATATTATATTGGTGACTGGACAACTCAACAACATACAACTTCAACCCAGATGAAAAACGCTTCCAAATTGTATAACAAAGCGCCAAACAGCTTCGACATCCAGAATGAACCCACACAATAAGCTATATTGTTTGATTGTGTTCATCAAATCGAGTTTTATAGAGTTTCCCACAAGTTCTGAGACTCTAATGTTCTACCGAGGCTTGAAGGGTTCAGCAAGATTCCCTGTAGAGACAATTCAACTCAGTAGACAGCGCAGGAAAGGAAAGGTTAATCAAAATAATGTAACTCTTCCATAATACAATAAATATGTATGTACAAAATGGAACTCACTTTTGAACGATTCTGTACATAAGTAGATTTGCTTCATCTGTCCATTTCTCTGTTTTGGGTTGGCATCCAATAAGGGTGCACCTGTGGCAATACACCGGGAAGAAAGGCTCCTTTGGTGCAATGCGCAACCTACAAAAGACAAGCAAATACGAATAGCAAAGATTAATATTCAATAGAGATAGTCAGGAATTTACATATTCAGTTTTACACTCAAAGTTTTCTCCCGTAAATCGCTCATGGAAGCGATTTATGGCCAAATTACCAATGTAATCAAACCACGTAACGATACCAAAATCACTTAACGTAATTTATAGCAAGTTACAAAAATTGTTCTTTCGGAAGTTTTTTGACAGGCCTAATTGCATTCGCGAGAAATTCCAGCTTTCTCACAGCTTATAAAATCAGTTTGATAAGCTGAGAGACTTGCCGCAAGAAAAAGTACCAAAATGTGCCGTTTCAAGATGTCAAAAATTAAAAGACAGTTGTTTTCGTAGGATTTTTTTCCTACAAAACCAATATTTATTTAAACTTATTTAAGTTTTCTGAAAATGAGCATCCTTCTATTCAATTATCGGTCCAATCCTTTCTAATCTCAATGTTTTTGTTTTTAACATTACGTATTTGAATTCAGAGCCAGTTGCTGTCAGATAGCTGTCATTCGGATAAAATGAAAGAACTCCATTAATTTCCGCCTTTGACGGCACAAAAGCGCGTGGAGAATTAATTAAAGCCAAATTCTATTTCAACATTTTATTTGGGCCTTTGCATCTTTATTGACAAAATCGCATAAATTTGACACTAGCAGATCGTTGTTCGTAGGAAACCATCTTACCGCAAATAAATTTAACGATCGAAATGGTTGCATGATATTTACACATGTTGAACTTCCGAACAGCTCCGTGAGCATAAATTACCACAGATTCGATGTACGTGTAAACGCGCCTGTATGTCAAAAACTTATGTTAAGTCGTAAATGACTTAACTCGTTGAATGCCGCGAGTAAATGGGGTTGGTTGTAACCAATTAGCGTTCGCAAAAAGCGGCAGCCATGACACCCAATGTCCGGCGATTCTGACAGCGTCCTTGAGAAATTTCGTACATAGAAAGGTCAAAGTTGAAGACCAAAGAATTTTTCCCGCGCATGCGCAAGAACTGCGCACGTTCCCGCGCTCCGGTAAATCATTAATATAAATTATATGGAGTCACCAATCTAATTGCGGTTTTCTCTATGGTAAAGAGCGATAATAGAGCAAGCGATTCTGACCATGTTCTTCATACACTTTCTTTATACATAAGGGTCAAAATCGCGTGTAAAGTCTCATGATACGCCGGCGCACGAGCGGCAAATGAGTGGTTAAAGCTAGACTTGGACTGCTAAGCTATTACGTAATTATGAGGTTTGGTTTGTACTAAAATCTTAAAGTAAAATAAATAAATAATAAACCTTTTAATGTTGACAATGGCCGTGTTGCCAAAGTCCACAAACTTCACTTTATATTCGCCATTCTCTTTATCAGAACTAGAATCATTTCGAACCATGTTCACTCGATCCCATCTGTGTTGTTCACTATCGTACAGAATGAACATTGTTCCTAAAAAAAACATACATAGGATCAATCAAAAGATAAAATAAAGATTAGGAAAGGGGCTTTAGGAAGGTTTGGAAGGGTGCAGCGAATGGACGTAGAAAGAAGAGTTACAAAGATCCATATAATAAAAGTAGATTAAAGATAAAATAAAGATTAGGAAAGGGGCTTTAGGAAGGTTTGGGAGGGTGCAGCGGATGGACGAAGAAAGAAGAGTTAGAAAGATCCATATAATAAAAGTAGATTAAAGATAAAATAAAGATTAGGAAAGGGGCTTTAGGAAGGTTTGGGAGGGTGCAGCGGATGGACGAAGAAAGAAGAGTTAGAAAGATCCATATAATAAAAGTAGATTAAAGATAAAATAAAGATTAGGAAAGGGGCTTTAGGAAGGTTTGGGAGGGTGCAGCGGATGGACGAAGAAAGAAGAGTTAGAAAGATCCATATAATAAAAGTAGATTAAAGATAAAATAAAGATTAGGAAAGGGGCTTTAGGAAGGTTTGGGAGGGTGCAGCGGATGGACGAAGAAAGAAGAGTTAGAAAGATCCATATAATAAAAGTAGATTAAAGATAAAATAAAGATTAGGAAAGGGGCTTTAGGAAGGTTTGGGAGGGTGCAGCGGATGGACGAAGAAAGAAGAGTTAGAAAGATCCATATAACAAAAGTAGATTAAAGGATTGTTGATTGTGTTAAGATTGGGGTGTTTCACAGAAATTCAAAGGTAATATTGTCATCAAATGGCCAATAAATTCCATTTTTTATTTTGTTTACATTTGAAAGGTCCCCCATTGAACGCCGATTCTAGGTCCGTTTCAGCTTTCTATGACATGACAGTTGTGCATTTCTACTGACACCGGGTTAAATTAAGTTCTGGTTACAAAATATTTTGACACAAGTTTTATCTTGATAATATTTTTTCCACTTGTAATTATAAGAAGTGCCGTATTAATAAAGACAAATAATTTCTTTTTTTACTTTTTGTTAGCAAGAAATGATTCAAAACCACATTTATGAATTACTGTAGGGGGAGGGGGGGGTCTTGGAATATACTACACGTGGTCACCGAGCAGGGAGGGGGTGGTTAAAAATTGCAAAAAGTGGGTCACGTAGTACGGGGTACGTTCCCTAATTTGATTACACTGAGCGAGTTCACTAGCAGATAGTGAATGCGCCGGCTAGTAGCTTGTAAACTCGCTCAATGTAATCGAGGCTAAAGTGAATAAAGTTCCAGCTGCCAGTTTGTTGCTCTCTTCAGCAACTAGTTTTCTTCCATTTCAAAATAATTCATTATTTTTAAAATATGAATACCTGCCTGTGGGACTACAGCATTACCAACTCTCAATGTTAAGTGACTACAGGGGGTTGGGGAGGGGAAGGATAAGGTGAAAAACGAAAGTGAAGTACATGGCTCTTCAGATCTGGTCACCAAACGGCAAAAGCCAATTCAAGCAACATTTTGATTCGGAATGGTGGTCTTTCACCAGGGCAATACTGTGAGTATCTACCACTCTGCAAATACCTAAGACATATCGACAGACGACCTCCGTAGTCCAGTGGCTAAGACTCTTGACTCACATTCCGGAGGTCGCGGGTTCGAACCCGGCATGCGCAAATAAATTTTATTTGATTAATTTGTGTTATTTCACAATTAATTCATTTAAAATAATATATAGTATATTTGCGGCATGTTCCAGAGTGGAAGATACTATTAGTATCGCCCTGGTGTAAGACCACCATTCAGAATTGAAACGTTGCTTGAAAATGGCTTTAGCCGTGTTTAGTGACCAGATCTGAATAGCCAGGTACTTCCCAACCTTCCTCTTCCCACCTCCTTCCCCTCCCCACTACCTTCAGCCTCACAACATACCCCAATTGGGGATGCCATAGTCTCACTGGCTCCAGACGGGAGCAGTTGAGATTCTTGTGCGGTATTCACTGTAAAAAAAAAAAAAAAAAATATCTTAGTTACCTGGAAACATGTCCGCCTCACTCGGTTCAACCAGTGAACTTTTCATGCTGTTGTATGTGTCTGACATTTCTTTAATCTTTGGTAACATGACAGCCCTCTGAATGAAGAAATCGTGTGGGCTGTCTATATGAGTCACCACCACCCTTTCCGTCAATCCTAAAAATAAAAATACATTTTTCAGACTGATAAAATATCCTGTCCACATTCAAATAATTTTTTTTAGAAATAGAAAACAATTGTTTGGTTTAATCGGCAGTTTGTTAACAAGAGCATTTCCTGCCTGAATGTAATAATAGATGGCGGGAAAATTTTACAAAGTCAAAAAGTTGCTTCTCAGTTGGTTAAAATATTTTAATTATTAAAAATTCTACAAACCTACGATGAGAGGCTTTATGAATTTTTCATGTTTTTTCTCAGCTTGTGTTTCATAAATTGGCTTGCTGGTGGCAGTGGGTACTGGAAAGATAAATAAAAACAAACAATTAAAACAACTACAAAAATAGCTTATACATAACGCAATATCATATTTCACACAGTCAATTAACCCTTCGAATAATAAGAAAATAATTTTCTGTCAACTTTTGCCTGTCAAAGTTTGCGCGCAAAATTCCTGGTTCTTCCCATGCATTTTAAATGCTCCTATTTATTAGTTTTTTTTAACGCTTTTGCAAAAATAAAAATTGTTCTATTATTTAGATAAAATAATCTTTCCGATATGTTTATTAGAAATCAACATTTTTGTTTTTAAATATTAAAATTTTAATATTGGAAATGTAAATTGGCTAAAAAATGCATACCTGCGAATATTTGAATTAAAGTAATTAAAATAGAATAAACTTCAAATTTTAAATTCAGATTCCTTTTTTAAACAAAATTTGTAATAAAACTGTCACCTCACTTTTTATCACTTTCATACAATTTTATTTTAAAATTAAATGTGGGTTACGTCACAAATAGGCGCAAAATCAAACCGTCACTTTTGATCAGGTTTGTAAAATATCTGAACAACCTAGCTCGTTTAATTCTAAGACAATGAGAAGCATTATTTCTTTCCGTTTCTAACATAAAAGGAATCACAAATATTCGCATTACAGAAAGAGAGATATTTAACTTTTAATAATGCACGGTCGCTCTGGGACAATCTGGGTCTCCTGTTATTATAACGGCATATGATGTTTTGGGACAACTTGGGTCTCCTGTGATTAAACGGGTTAAGTTCTTCCAAACATAAACATAGTGATTCAAGTCTACTGTCATATATGTCCATATGTATCAGGGTTTTAATGAGGTTTGAACTCCGTACCTAGTGTTAACATTTTATAGATAATTTATAAGTTCTAACCTTTATCAGATTTGGTCTTAAAACCAAAATTAAGATCCTTGAAAGCCCTGGCACCCACAGGGAAGGAAGTGGTGTTCCTGCTACTGTGGGAGCTGCCTGGAATATTGTAAAAATGATACATATTTATATTGTTCAAGGAAGCAATCACTTAGCAATTGGAAAAAAACACTTATTTGATTGAACCACTAATTCATTGAAAAATTTGCCAAATACACGTTTTGTTTACACCTAAAATAATATTTTTATTACTAATGTAACCAACAAAAAAACAGATATTGATTGAGCAGTAGGACAAACTGTCTAATAAAGTAGTGGTTTATAAAAAGTGAGCATTTCATAACATTTTTGTATTTACTTATCAAATTATATTAAATATCAAAATTATGAGGTATACACATATTATACAGCTGTTGTTTGAGTACATATTAGTACATATAAGATTAAAAATAGGAAACCTAGATGAATTGGGCGTCTACTGAAAAATTTACGAAAAGCAGATATCTAAATTAACCCGTTGTTTGCCGGGGTAGTTGGGGTTGGTTGTCCACCAATTAGCGTTCGCAAAAAGCGGCATCCATGACACCCAATGACATTTCGTGTCCAGCGATTCTGACAGTGTCCTTGAGAAATTTTGTACAATAGAAAGGTCAAAATCGGAGACAAAGGAATTTTTCCCGCGCATGCGCAAGAACTGCGCACATTCCCGCGCTCCGGTAAATTATTAATATAAATTATTTGGAGTGACCAGGCGCATTGCGGTTTTCTCTATGGTAAAGGGCGATAATAGAGCAAGCGATTCTGACCGTGTTCTTCATACACTTTCTTTATACATAAGGGTCAAAATCGCGTGTAAAATCTCAAACACACCGGTGCACGAACGGCATTCTAGCGGTTAATACACTCATCATAAAATGAAATCTGGGAATCATTTAGAAGAGCTGGAGGCAAACAACCTGACATATTTTTGGCACTTTGAGAATGCTTTGAATAAACTACGATATCAGTCGTACATCGACCAACGAAGAGAACACATTGAAAATACCAAACCCTGCGCAGAAAAGTAAAGTTCCCCAAAGCAAAGGTTGGTGATCAACCAAATATCAGTCTTAAAAATCACACCACCTAAGAGTAATTTCATAACACCCCACCCATCCCATATAAGATATCCCCATCGAATTTTGATGCCTCACTTCAAAAGCCTAGACATAAATGCAAGTTACCTACCAAAAGAAATAAAATGTACACCTTCATGAATCCAAAGTTTCGAATCGCAATTTGAAATATATTTATGAAACTTTTGGAATTTTTTATTAATTATTTTTACATGGACCGACAAAAAAGTGAGGCGACGATAACGTTTATTATATATTTGTCTAATAAAATATGTATGAGTTTTTTTTTTTTTTTTCGATATTAGTAATTTTAGTTAAAAAAAAAACCTAAGGTGACCCATTTATAAAACTTTTGTATGTTTATATTTTTATATTGCAAAAATTAAATGTTTATTTCGATTTACAAAATTTGAAAGCATTTTTTCATCACCTTTCAAAAACAGTTTTTAGTTTTTGGATACGTTCAGAAATATTCCACTTATTTGGATTTTATTGTAAAGCGGAAATATTTTGACCCTCTGACATAACACGGTCTGAGGGGTTAATTTAAAAATAAACAACAGTAGGTGTGAGGTAAGCGAGCTGTTGGCACCACCTCAAAGGGAGAGAATGGTACCTGAATGTCCACTCTATGCGCGCAATGCCTGTGGATGCAATGCAATGGTATGATATCGGCCAGTGTAGGTGCCCAATGTGCGAATTCTACCAACAAGTTTGAATTCTTGCCATGCCATGTGAAGCAGAATAAACCTGTCAAGATCCAATTCGGCATTACTAAGCAGTAGGTACTGCTTTGTTTACAAATTATTTTTATAAAATAAATCCCACTGTTTAGAAAGCGTTGGCGAGAATTCTTTGGGATAACTTTGCAAGGGCTTCGGCTACATTCTGCGCCAGACTAGATGCTTGAGAACATGCCACTTAAAACTAATGTATTGCGATTTATACGAATACAAGCAGGTGCATACTGATACCCCTCTTCGGTGCATGCCGAATTTTTGGATTATTAGTATGGGGAAGGTTAAACCAATATTTTTGGTTCAGGTGTTAAAGAATCACATGTTGATGAGCGCAGTCCATTGGGATTTTTTTGCGTAGGATCAGGATGTTCATTTTTAAATGAGCCGCCTGGCCTATGAGCGATGCTAAAATTGAGTGATTTGGTAAACTATAACACATTTGTAAAAGTGTCTATCTAAATATTGTAACAAAATATTAAATTAAAAACAAAAAATAAAAACATTAATTTTGAATGAAAATATTAAATTTTGGAAACAAGTCTGAACTTTTGTTTATCCAATTTGGGATTTGCATAGTTTTGTTAAGCAGTCAGCAATTTGCGCACCAAAAAAGGACTAGTATTCGTTAGCAGATTTTATATTCGAGGACTGAAAGGTGATATAATGCGAGTTGCCTGGGTTTGTTCTCTTTTCCCTGATTGTTTTGTCAATGACGAAAAAGAATTATCGGAGGGATACCACAAAGAAGATGTAAGGAGTCGAATATCAAGTCTTATTAAATATCAAAATAATTCATATATGATTGTGGAGGCGCCAAGTGGATAACGGAAGTGTTAATAAATTGACAATTATTACCTGTAGAATGGACTGAAGCAGTTTCGCAAGCAATATCATCAGGGACTGGAGGCAGCTCTACATATGTGGGCAGCTCGGTAGTGGATAAAAGTTTGAGACCCGAATTGTTGCTTTCTATTTGGCAGTGCTTTTCCACAGTCTTGAATATGTCTTCATCAATGTTCAATCTGCATAAAGTTTGTATATCAGAATACACAATAATAAAAATCACCATAACTCTTAATTTACAATACATTATGTACAGGACTAATTTATAGTATATTATACTGACTTTATGGTTGGCTTTATGTTTTTAACATCCTCTTCCAAGAACCAGGGCAAGTTGGCAGTTCTCTCCAATTCTTCAGCTACTTTGTGAAGATTTACCTATAAATAAAAAAAAAAATCATAACGAAGCTTACTTAACCTTTTGAATGTCGGAGTAGAAAATCTTTAAAATAACCCAAATGACTGCTGAGAATTCGCAGAACTGGGCGAAAATTACAATGACGAGTTTTGCTCAAATATTAGAAAAAACCTATGATTTATGTTTTTTGCAATTGTTTTCTGTTTACGAGATAATGTACCTTATTATTCACGTATATTTCATGTTTTTATCGTAAGACGTTTTCACATAAAAAAAATATTAATAAGATTATAATATATACTAGTTTCAATTATTTCTAACTGCATACATACCCTTCAGGAAAAACAATAATCAACAGGTGTTTTCAAAGAAATAATGACCTTTATCCTAGTTCGAAAATTCAAATACATATTTGCATTTTGGCGAAAACATTTACGTAAATGAATTTTCACATTCACAGACAAATTAATTTCATAAACTGTCGGAGGCTAGTTAGTGATGGGCACAATCGAGACATTTAGATAATCGAAATATTTTAATTGAAACATCAAAAAAATCAAATTAATCGCTTGGAGTTCAGCGGGATCTAAACCTGCTCCTCTGGGAGGGGGTGAATTGGTATGGCAATATTTTGTTAATAGGGTACAATCACATTTTTTTACCAAAAATTAACCCGTTGTTTGCCGGGGTAGTTGGGGTTGGTTGTCCACCAATTAGCGTTCGCAAAAAGCGGCATCCATGACACCCAATGACATTTCGTGTCCAGCGATTCTGACACTGACCTTGAGAAATTTTGTACATAGAAAGGTCAAAATCGTAGATAAAGGAATTTTTCCCGCGCATGCGCAAGAACTGCGCACATTCCCGCGCTCCGGTAAATTATTAATATAAATTATTTGGAGTGACCAGGCGCATTGCGGTTTTCTCTATGGTAAAGGGCGATAATAGAGCAAGCGATTCTGACCGTGTTCTTCATACACTTTCTTTATACATAAGGGTCAAAATCGCGTGTAAAATCTCAAACACACCGGTGCACGAACGGCATTCCGGCGGTTAAAGAAAAAAATTACTAACTAATTATTTTTTTATTGTTCCCTAAAGCATGTTTTATTTTTAAAACCATTTTTTTTAGTATTTATCAATCGGTTCCATGATAACTCAGAATCATGCAATTTCAACATCCCTTGGAAAAGATATGAAAACCAAATATGGAAAATAGCCTGTAACCAAACCTAACATAACCTAGTTAAGATTATTTCCCGTTCATTACTTTTGATGACTTTTCAAAGGAGGTGTTGAAGTTGTACGATTCTGAGTTGTCCAGTCACCGAATCAATTGCAATTTAATCTATGGCACGTGTGTACTTTGCCGCAGTTTTTCGATTTTTCTTAGAAATTCAGTAATTGATATATAGCCATTAATTATTCTACAAATTAAAAATATAACATTGAAATAAATAATTTAAAGGACAAAATATTTTAACTACTTTAACATTTCCTTGATTTTCGCTTATCTAATTTTCTTCAGTACAATTCCACTGTCATTTATTTCATTAATCCATCGTTGGCTAAGAATAGAATGCTGCCACAGTAATTATTGTGTAGTACAAATATTGAATTGCGCTGTATACATGTTTACTGGTACTGCGTTTAGGAATCTTCTTATATTTCTTAACAGTGTGATTTTCTTATACCTAATAGGGAACGAATATGTAAAAATGATAACAAACGAATAAGTATCAGACACAAATGATGCGACGCGTCGCGTGCGATCAGCACTGTCGGTATTGTGATACTGATTGGAAACCGACAGCCACCGCGTAGCGCCGTGAACGGGCACCAGAAAAATCGTACGGGGGGTACTTACGATCGGCGCGTATGATACGCGCACAAGGATCAAGTATCTTGTAAGTATCTCCGTGAACGGAGGCACTTATGCAAAACCATCTTCATACTTGAAGTTTGTTAAAAAGCTACTTTTGTAATAGAACCGAATTCAAGCAAGTAGCCAATAATGCCAAAAGATGGCGCCACTTACGTTATTAGATCGCACGAGGACCTGCCGCTGGCATTAGTACTATTTTAGTACTATATTAGTACTATTGGATTTGTAACTTCATGAATCTTTCCGGGTATGGAGAGATTGATGATAATATGATTTTTATTGTAACTGGCAGTTGTGAATAATAAAACCACGCATCTATATATCATACGAAATCTATATATTATAAGTCATTGCCTGTCGCGGTTACTTTGTCCCGGTGACTAGCTATCACTGGATCCGAAGAACCGGCTATTTTTGGAACCGGTTCCTATCGAATTTATAAAATGGTCACTCAAAATTAAAATGGGCAAAGTCGAAGCAAAGCCTGCGGAGCAGGTTTTTAAATGCTAGTTACATGTTATTATGCTTGTCAATGATCATACACATAATGAATAACATTACCTCCTTTTGTTTTTCCGGCTCAGTGAAATAATCTACAGCGTTCATAAGATCGGACAGGTCCTTAGCGGAATCGTGTAGTCCTTTAATCAGATCGTTCAGGTAATTCTTGCTGGATTTGATTTCAGCCACCAGCGAGTTCTCCATTGTCTGCAGGACGCCATGAAAGCGATCAAAGTGTTCAGCGAGCAAGGTTTCCGTAGACTTAGTGTCCACGGATCCGAGAGATGTCAGAGAACGCTTCTTTTCCAATTCCTGAAAATAAAACATGCAGTGAAACTATCTAATTAAAATATCCAAAAAAAACTATTTGCGTGGGATATATTGAGCCATTTTTAAAATTCAGTCTTCAAAACTTAAGAATAAAAACACCTTCAGTCGGATTTACACTATGCAGGGGAGGGGGGCATTATTGGGTATCTAAGGCAAAAATCCTGCAACGTCTTAATAGAAACAACAATCATACTCATGTTTTTTTAAAAAGCATGAAGTAGTGTAAAAATTGAAATAAAAAAAATAAAATTTAAATATCATTGTAGTACAGTAGAACCCCGTGAATTCGAAATCCACGGGACATCAAAAATAAAATTTCGAATTAACAAATTCCCACGTATTTCGAAATTTTACGAAAAAAAAATTCATAAAATAAAAAAAAAATCACGGAAAATTGAGTTCCTCAGCCACAAATTCAAATTTGGGTAAGTTCTTCAGAATAAATTCGTAATAATACGACTTATTCCCGTGTAAATCGAATTTTCGCAGCTGTTTACCGCCGCGTTCGGCTCTATATTTGAAGAAAATTAAAAAAATTATATATTTTTGTATAAATCAAATTTTCGCAGCCAATTACAGTTGTGGTCGTCCCTACTCGTAAAAATGTGATATATTACAGCGTAAATCGAAATTAAATTTCACGACTGTTTACTGCCGCGGCTGGCCATTCTAGTGTTGAGTACCTCATACAAGAGGCACCTCAAATGTCCCATACAAAAACTTAAAATGTCCCCCCACCTCACAAAATGTATTTGTACCAACTCTTTTTCTTTGTATTACTACAAATGTCATGTCACATTGTCACGTATAAGACAAATACGAGGTGTGAGGCGGTTGGTTTATTCAATTGGACTACATTCATGACATGTCACGTATGGGGCAGATATGAGGTGAGGTGTGAGGTGGTTGATGTATTGAACTACATGTCACGTCACGTATGGTATTGGACAAATGTATTAGGTGGTGAGGTGAGGTGATATTGTATTACATCCGTGAGGTGTGAGATGGCGAGGCGAAATTTTTTTGTTTAGTTTTAAAATATTTTTTATCGTAAATTATTGTTATGTGAATACCGCACAAAAGTCCCAACTGCCCCAATTTTTTTATTTATTTTTTATTGTAAATATTGTCATGTGAATGCTGCACAAGAGTCCCAACTGCTCCAAAAAAAATTGTAAATAATTAGGTTTGTCTAGGTCTTGGCGGCGGATGCGCCTGCCCACCAGTTGCATGGCAGGCCGAATCCGGAGAGAGTGGTTGAAGGAGTCCTTTTGACTTCTCCAGCCTTACTCTCTCGGAACATCGCCTTGCACCGCTGGAGGGATGGATTAATACGTCCACAGCATCCCTAAAGATGACGTAGGCTCTGAGGGGAATTACTTTCCTCTTGTGTGGAGCTAATGTAAAAATCACGTTTTCTGAAATTCTCTAGCCAACTCCCCCCCCCCCCGATTCTCACCCGTAAGCTAAAATATTGTCACACCTCACCTCAATTGAGGTGGGACACCTCAACACCTCATTTCAGTATTTGAGTACCTCATACAAACTCATCCTGATGTCGTGTCCTACCCAACACTAGGCCATTCAAAGTCAAATATTCTAAGTCAATTCGTAAAAATATGATAAATTTTCTCATAAATCGAAATTTTGAGGCCGATTTCTGCTGCAACCGGCCCTTTAAATTCCTACATTCAAAGTAAATTTGTAAAAATACGACATTTCAGTGTGAACCGATTCAGGTTTACAAAATAATAAAATGAATTGGGACTATGTTAACCGCGTAAATTGACATTTTACAGCGTTTTACCGCCATGGCCGTCTCGTCGGATGTAGGAAATTATATGAATTTTTTTCGAATCATGCGAACAAATTTTCGTGGGCGGGCAAAAATAAATTACGAATTAAAAAATCATTGGTATGAAAACTTTTGGGAGGAATGCAGATCCGGGCACAGCTTGTTTTTGGCAAAAAACCATGTTTTCACCGCGTTTTAAGTTGAGAACTTTAATCTGGAAGGTGAAAAAAAGTGCGGAAAGCAATATAATTTTTTTTTTAATAAGTAATTAATTTTCAATTACGTTAAGTAAAATTTCACTTCGCGAACCGACATTATGACAACCCGGCGGCCATTTTGTCACTGATATATTGGTATCCCTGATACAAGGATGAACAAGATACGATTGTAGCCGACTTCGTGGGATACATGGCGCGTAATCATGAAATTTGTCTAGCGGGCTTGTGTATGTTGTCTTTACTTTAAAAAACAGCCTACGTTTTTAAATGGTTTGTCTAACGGGCTTGTGTATGTTATCTTTACTTTAAAAAACAGCCTACGTTTTTGAATGGTTTGTTAGGCTACGCAGGGTTTGTGTAGCGGGCTTATGTATATTATCTTTATTTTAAAAAACATCCCAGGATTTGAATGGTTTGTCTCCATTCCAGTACCTACGCGCCTTATTATTTATCCCACGAAGTCGGCTACAATCGTATCTGGCTCTTGTTTGTAGGTCTGGGATACCAACATAACAGTGACAAAATGGCGAGCAAAGTGTCGTAGTATCGGTTCACGAAGTGAAATTTTACTGATACTTTAAACGGCTGTTTCTCCCTCAATTTTGCCGAGCGCGCCAAAATTTTTTTTTTATTCAGCTTCTCCACACTTTTCTCATCTAGAAAGTGCCTTTTTATTAAATTTCCAAACTGTGCCCGGATCTGCATTTCACCCAAACTTTTTTCTGGGGATATTTTTTTGGAAAAAATTTAGAATTACGTGTTTTTTTTCGAAATATCGGGGTTTGAACTAACGGGGTTTTACTGTGTATGTAAAAGAGTACCCTCTGACTGCCTCTTTTAGATATGCCTGAAACTGTATATCCTATCTAATTTGAATTTCATAATCATGATGAAACAGTTTTGTATGAAAATATAGACCGAAATTGGGGCCTATAATTAGATCACGAAACATACCCACAAGGGCCACACTTTACCTAGTAGAAAATAACACAAGAAGAGCCTTATATTTTGTTATAAGTCTTATAACAAAATAAGATCTAAAATAAGTTTTGCTATTTTCAGATTGGTGGCGCATAAACGTAAATAAAAATTTTCAGACGATTTTCAGTCAAAATGATGAAAAGTGAGGTTAACTCAAGTTTTGAAATAGCGCTTATTTTAATTGCTATTAATAATCTCATGTTTTTACAAAGTAGGGCTTCAATAAATACAAATGTAAAAAATTAAACTAACCCCTGCTGTTTTCTTCATACGCAGCATGACATCATTGGTGGTTTTCTTGTGAACCTTGATATCGTTGATGAACTGTTCGTTCTGAAAAATTAATTAAAAAAAAGTTGTAATATTACATAGTAATTATTTTGGTTTCGATTTATGTACTTGAAGCTCCAATCACACTGAAGTGAAAGTCCAACTGCGCAGAGTCAGAGTAATACTATTAATGATTTTTGAGAATACATAAACATAATATAAAACGCACCTTCTCGCTGACTAGAGAGAATGCATGTTTCCCACATGTTTTGACCAGACACTGGGTGCAAATGGTCTTGCAACAATCGGAGCAATACAGTTCACAATTCTTGTCAGGGTGTTCAGGGCATAACCACAGTGACTTCAGGAATTTGCCATAATCTAAAAATAAAAAAAATAAATGTGATTAATTAATGGAATATCATGTCTTCTATAGCCAACATTGTGGACAGGTGTGTAGATTGCAGAGAAGTGTGTATGTATGTAGAAGTGATACCGTGTTGTGTGCGTTGATCATCTTTAGGCCGGTATTTCAATATAATAATAATTAGTTAAATTAATATGGTTTTCGCATTTAATTTTAATGTGGCTGTCAAGTAGTAGAACCAAGAATTATTAACTTAGCCTCAAAGTATCTACTAATTTTAATTGAATTTGTGGATTTTAATTGCCTGAGTATATAGGCATGGAGAAAACGGCCGGTTTCAATTAGATGCGTCAACAATTGCCCATTTATCCGGATGACAAAAATGTTCCGAGATTCTGTCTGACCTACATACATCTTGTCACATCCTGAAAGTTTATAAACTCCACCTGTCTAAAGAGGAAGTCTGCCTTGGTTGTTGCAGGCCTGAGAAGATCTTGGATTTTAGTTGTTGAATACAGTCTCCATGCTTTCTTTCCTCAATATTCTGGCAATTATGGCAGTAACATTGTAAACAAAAGGTAAAAAGACTTTGACCCTTGTTCAATTCTGTTTTCGTTTGAGCTAGATTCCAAACTAGTTTGAAAACTTTCGATACTATCAGTGTGCAAAGATACATTCAAATTGTCCCCTTTAAAATGATTTGCCTTTACCTACCACCAGTGATGCCTTATAAAGTTTTAAGTAGGTAGGTAGGTACTGACCCTTTTTTGGTGGTAATTTCTTTTGATAATCCTGTGCAAAGGGGGGATTGTAATGATTGGATTGCAAAGGCTGGTGCTGGTGGCCTTTATATCTGTATGGTTGTTGAACGCTGTGACCAGCGGGTAGGATAAAACCGGTTTGCTGTAAAGGAAACAAATAGTATATTCGAATTTTTAATAATAATTCTTTCATTGTAACATTTGGCATCGGCAAGTTTCAACACTTTTTTTATCAATAAGGAACTCCAGTGAAAAATATTATGACTTTAAAAAAATATGTTCATATAGACCAATAAACGCTGATTCTGAATATATAAGTTTTATTTCATAATATTAAACGTAGAGTTAAAAAATTATTAAAAAGTGCATTTTTAAACCTCTCGTCATGCTGACATCAGGCGTCACCAGTCATTGTATTGAAATCTTTGATTATGTAGGTATGACATAAGCCATCAGAATTAACAACATTTCATGTTATTCATTATTTCATACTGTTTATAGAGATTTAGTTGTTGTGTTTATTGAAAAAATATTTAAGCCTAAATAATTCAGTATCAAAAATAGAGGTATCTCTATTATTTAAAATATTAAAAAACTACAGCACAAAAAAAATAGTAATGCTACTTCTAGGGAGAATGCTTCGAATAACGGTATTCAAAATAGCGGCACTTGATCAGCTGATTGCCCAATCCTATGGTAATTTTTCAGGAGTGATGACGTCACACGATTCACCGTACATACGGTGGTCTTAGGGGAATCTTGAAAAATTAAAACTTTGACAGTTATTTTAACTATTAAAACTAACTCTAAAAATAAAAATGCACTTATTTAAGTTAGAAGGTCATTATTCATTAAAAAAAATTGGAGTCATTTTTGAAAACATGGAATTTGTCTTATTTTTAGAGTTAAATAGATGTTTGACAGCTCCCACAGCTCATCAATATTAGGTTTTACTAGTAGTATTGACCTAAGATTCCAGACATAAAACTGTGCAATTTTATTCCCACTTTTTAGTTTTTAAGGCAAAAAATATTTGGTCACATTATAAAAAATGGTTGATAGCAATACCTTCATGGGTTCCACCCTTGAGTTGTTGAAAATCAGAATCCCAAGAATGTAGAAATTGAGGGGGATAAACATCTTGAAGCTTTCCGAAAACCCGATGACTGTGATCATTTCCTCTTTGGAGAGGAGTGTCTTGCTTTGGCACTGATGGCATTTGACGCCATGGAAGTTTTTAATTGTTGAAAAGATGCACTTTTCACAGACAGAATGACCACATTGTAATAGATATGGCAGTCTCCCTTTCATCGGATAACCAATGCCTGTAAAATATATATAAATAAAACATTAATAAATATTTCCTCAAAACAAAAGTCAAGCGATCTTATTGAAGGTACTAGCTGATCCGGCGAACTTCGTACCGCCTCAGAATCAAAAACTGTTGTCAACTTATTAGCTGAATTGACCTAAATTGTTTCTCCCTGCGTATCCTTTCCCCTCTCGCGTTCCCTCTCCCTCTCCCCACTCCACTTTTCCCCTTCCCCCGTCCCGCTAACCCCCCTTCCTGAGTTCCTTTCCCCCCTCCCCCCTCCGCCGGTTCACAGTTCAATATTATACCCCTTACAATATTGCTGCAGTTCTTTCAAAATAGGAGAATTCATCCCATACAAAATGTATGGGGAAAATAATTTTCTTCGGAGTGGAACACCCTTTACTTTTAGGGGTATGAAAAATAGATGTTGGTCGATTCTCAGACCTACCAGATAAGCACACAAAATTTCATCAAAATTGGTCCAGCCGTTTCGGAGGAGTATGGTAACAAACACCGTGATACGAGAATTTTATATATTAGATTCTTCAGTGGTTACATGTAACCGGGGGTAGGTACCCTAACCCAACTGCTTAGTCATCTACGCTGCATTGTGTTAACCATGGTCATAAAGTGTAAAACTTAATTTGTAATAGATCTAATGGTGTTCTTTTGATCTCAGTCAAGTGTCAAAATTACAGTGAGAAAAGCAAAATATTCTCAAAGTGGGCGATGGGCAAACAAAGGCTGAGAATCTATGTGTTAGACCAACTCTACTTGCAGTACAAATCAATTAAAAACCTGGAATGTATTTGTTATTGAAAAGAAAAATGCGTGCATGTTCTTTTATTTATTTTCGTTCTAGGTATTAGAATAATTACATACGTAATTAGGCAAATCAGGTACTTTCGTAATAATATTGTCTATATATCTTTTCTAGTTACTCGTTTCGTGAATGCTTTTGTATTTTTAGGTTGGCTGAGTTGGCTCATTTGCAAATTGCAAATTGTAGCTCATGTTTCACATGGAACAGTTTCATATTTCATATTGGCTCGCGTCTCGCGTCATGCAATCGTCAGTAATGATTTTTCGTGTTTGTGAAACCGAACAAAATAACACATTATATATCATTTCCGAAGAATGCAATTCGTACTTCTTATTATTGTTTTAGACCAGCGTTTCTTAAACTTTTTCAGCCACGGACCCCTAGGTAATCAAGCACAATTTTAAAGGACCCCCTTAATATAAAAACCAACAATAAATTCCGAACCATTTTTGGGGGCGTTCTAGTATTACGTAACGCAATTTTTGAAGATTTTTGACCCCCCCTCAGCCCCATGTAACGCGCCGTAACGTTTTTCGGTCCCCCCCCCCCCCCCTAAACGTTACGTAACGCCTAAGTGACATTTTTACATGAACATCACAATAAAGTCACGTAAAGTACTGGAAAGTCGCTAAAATACCTTTTTCTTGTTTTAATCGCGTTTGCGGTAATAAATAAAGCAAGAGATTTCGAGAATGAAAACGATTGCCAACTTGGAAGATTTTAATTCCCTATTTTTTTTATCTAAATAAAGAAAAACATGTTACGTAACACGTTGTTCGAACCCCCCCTCGTAATGCACAGTAACGTTTCACAAGACCCCCCCCAAGTGCGTTACGTAATACTTGAATGGCCCCTTTGAAGTAAAAATTTCTTTAGCACAGTTGTGATTTGAAACTTTATGAAACGAAAAATAGCTACACTAAAAAGAGGCAAACACATACATCCATAGGATTTAGCCTGTGAGAGAATGAGATAGCATAATCGGTCTCCTCTTTGTGCGATGCTCGTAGCCTCGCCATCCTTGTCTACTTTAGTTTTCTGAAGATTTCACTTCTACCGCCTGTGAATTACACACTCTGATATTTTTTTTAGTAAGTAGTACAAATAATTTTTTTTTTTTTAATAAAAAACGTTTATAATTAACGTACAACAGCTATACCAACATTCACATTAATTATTATTTTTTTTAATTGATAAACTAACGTTTAAGACAAGAATTTTATGCATAGCACAAAGGGTAACAATTATTGTAAGCAATAATTATCAGTCTGAAACACTCATCTACATTGAAAAAATCTTCCGAGAAAAGATACTTGCGCCAACGGGACTTGAAGCCGCCATAGCTCAGTGGTGAGAGCACCTGACTGGCAATCAGAAGGACACGGGTTCAAGTCCCGTTGGTGGCAAGTATCTTTTCTCGGAGATTTTTTGGTAAATTTTCGGGATTAGTGTCCATGGTTATTACTAATAATTTTTAGAAAAAAACTTTAGTTTCTCCTTAATCACTACAGAAGGAAACTTTTTGCATCACGGCTGGCGGAAAATAATGCATTTTCATTTTCAATGTCGTTAAATAAAATTTCACTTCGCGAACCGACACTACGACAGCCCGCCCGCTGCCGCCCGCCATTTTGTCACTGTTATGTTGGTATCCCTGAAAAACAGCCTACGTTTTTGAACGGTTTGTTTGGCTACGCAGGTTTTGTGTAGCGGGCTTGTGTATGTTATCTTTACTTTAAAAAACAGCCTACGTTTTTGAATGGTTTGTTTGGCTACGCAGGGTTTGTGTAGCGGGCTTGTGTATGTTATCTTTATTTTAAAAAACATCCCAGGATTTGAATGGTTTGTCTCCATTCCAGTGCCTGATTAGAGGTTTGTTTACATTAAATTATTAATTCTGTTTTTCATAATTACGCGCCCATCATGTATCCCACGAAGTCGGCTACAATCGTATCTAGTTCTTGTTTGTATCAGATCAGGGATACTAACATAACAGTGACAAAATGACGGGCGGCAGCGGGCGGGCTGTTGTAGTGTCGGTTCGCGAAGTGAAATTTTATTTAACAACATTGAAAATTACAATGCATTATTTTCCGCCAGCCGTGATGCAAAAAGTTTCCTTTTATAGTGATTAAGGCGAATCTAAAGTTTTTTTCTAAAAATAATTCATAATACAGGGTGGCCACAAAAAACGGATTTCAAAATTCCCTGATAATTCCAGGTTTTCCAGGGCAGTTTCTACATTTTTCCCTGATATGTTTAATTTGATATAAAGGGATATCGTTCGTTAGATAAATAATAAAGGGAATTCCGTCATCTATTGCATTTATTATTTCTTTGCATCACAATAATCTATTAAAAACAAAATACACTTGTTACAAATTTATGATATTTCGCCTGAAGACTTTTTTCTAGCTTTTGAAACGATAGATAGAGATATAATCATTAAAAAACTATCTAAAAATGGAATAAAAGGAAAGGCATTGAAACGGTTCAAGGATTATTTAACTAATAGATATCAAACCACAAAAGTGGGTCAGACAATCTCCGAACCAATGAAGATTACATTGGGAGTATTACAAGGGTCTGTTCTCGGACCTATTCTTTTTATAATGTACATTAATGATATGGTAAAAGTATGGCAGACGACGCATTGATATATACAACGTGTCCGAAAACTAGTAGTACAAGCGGGAAACTGGTGAATCTACATCACGTAGTGAACCCAAAAAACTTATGCATTTCGATTTTAATATTATTTTTTTTCAATTTTTCTATTTTTTCGGCAACTAAAGGGTTAAAAATTTTTTTGAGCCCGGTTTACCCTTCGATGCATTTTATAAGACATTACACAGCTGAAATCAACCCCCTAGTGAACATTTTTTTCAAATTTAACCAAAAAAATTCCAACTTCGGACCCGATTTACTCGAAAACGAAAGCTCAAATCAAAAAAGTTATATCACAAATCGACTCCGAATGTGATGTAGATTTACCAGTTTTCCGCTTGTACTACGAGTTTCCGGACACCATGTATAGCAGGAGAATATTATGAACTCATAATGAATCATTTAAATGAAGACCTACATAATATATCAATATGGCTGAAGAAAAATAAACTAAAATTGAATGTAAACAAAACTAACATTGGAAAACGAGTAACGCAAACAAAAAAAAACACATTGATAGACGGTGAAGTTTTGAAAGAAGTATTTGAAATTAAATATTTGGGAGTAATAATTGACTCCAAATTGACTTTGGCTAAAAATACAAAACCAATTATTAAAAAAATTGCCAAAAAAAATTCACTGTTGGGAAGAATAAGAAGATTCCTTGACAGTCTCCAGTAAAAATGTGTACAACACATTCATTGTACCACACATACAATACTGTAGCAGCATTCTATTCTTAGCCAACGACGGATTAATGAAACAAATGACAATTCTACAAAACAGATCTATGAGAACTGTATTGAAGAAAATAGGTACACTTCAGTCAAGAAAATGTTGAAGGAGTTAAATACCTTGACATTTAAACAAATTATTTACTTCAATACTATATTGTTAATCTACAAAATAATCAATGGCCATATGTCTATTGAATTCCTAAGAAAAATTGATAAAACTTCAAAGCAACAACACGAGACGAGGAAAAGAAATGAACTAAGACTCCCCTTCAGGAAAAAAAACACAGAGTCAAAAGCCATTGATGTACGGAGCATTGAAGATATTTGGAGAATTACCAGAAGAAATAAAATTGGAAGTGAGCATAAAGGCATTTAAAATTAAATTGCGAAGATATGTGATTGATTTGGTATAGATGTGTTAGTTTAAGTGTATGTATATATAACAGGGTGGCCACAAAAAACGGATTTCAAAATTCCCTGATAATTCCAGGTTTTCCAGGGCAGTTTCTACATTTTTCCCTGATATGTTTAATTTGATATAAGGGGATATCGTTCGTTAGATAAATAATAAAGGGAATTCCGTCATCTATAGCATTTATTATTTCTTTGCATCACAAAAATCTATTAAAAACAAAATACACTTGTTAAAAATGTATGGTAGGTATTTCGCCTGAAGAATTTTTTCAAACGATAGATAGAGAATTTTGAAACAATAGATAGAGATAAAATCATTAAAAAAACTATCTAAAAATGGAATAAAATGAATGGAATTGAAATGGTTCAAGTATTTAACTAATAGATATCAAACCACAAAAGTGGGTGAGACAATCTCCGAACCAATGAAGATTACATTGGGAGTACCACAAGGGTCTGTTTTCGGACCTATTCTTTTTACAATGTACATTAATGATATGGTAAAAGTATTGAAACATTGCAAAATAAAATTATTTGCAGACGACGCATTAATATATATAGCAGGAGAAGATTATGAACTCATGATGAATCATTTAAATGAAGACCTACATAATATATCAATATGGCTGAAGAAAAATAAACTAAAATTGAATGTAAACAAAACTAAATTTATGAACATTGGAAAACGAGTAACGCAAACAAAAAAAAGACATATTGATAGACGGGGAAGTGTTGAAAGAGTTGAAATTACTTATTTGGGAGCAATAATTGACTCCAAATTGACTTACGCTCAAAATACAAAACCAATTATTAAAAAGATTGCCAAAAAAATTTCGCTTTTGGGAAGAATAAGAAGATTCCTTGACACAGTCTCCAGTAAAAATGTGTACAACGCAATCATTGTACCACACATAAATTACTGTAGCAGCATTCTATTCTTAGCCAACGACAGATTAATGAAACAAATGACAATTCTACCAAACAGAGCTATGAGAACTATATTGAAGAAAAATAGGTACACTTCAGTCAAGAAAATGTTGAAGGAGTTAAATATCTTGTCATTTAAACAAATTATTTACTTCAATACTAAATTGTTAATCTACAAAATAATCAATGGCCATACGTCTATTGAATTCCTAAGAAAAATTGATAAACTACAAAACAAACATACACACGAGACAAGGAAAAGAAATGAACTAAGACTCCCCTTCAGGAAAAAAAACACAGAGTTAAAAGTCATTGATGTACAGAGCATTAAAGATATTTGGAGAATTACCAGAAGAAATAAAATTGGAATAGAGAGCAAAAAGGCATTTAAAATTAAATTGCGAAGATATGTGATTGATTTGGTATAGATATGTTATTTTAGGTGTTTGTGTTGTGTTAGGACCAGTGGCGGCTCGTGACTTTTGGGTGTGCTAGAGTGCTGATATTAAAAAAAATGGCATTATTGATGTTGCTGTAGCTGAAAAAATTTTTTTTTATTTTTTTTGAAAATCAGTTTTTTGTATAAAAAATTTCAGAAAGTTTCAGTTTGGCGGTGTGCCGCACCGATTTCCTGAAAAATCTTCATACAAAACACCGATTTTTGAAAAAAAAAAAAAATATATATTTTTCGCATACGACAACATCCATGATGCCATTTTTTAAATATTAGCACCCTAGCACACCAAAAGTCACGAGCCGCCACTGGTTAGGACATAGATTAGTATGTACCTATTAAAAATACCGCAATAAAACAACTTTGGGGTTTCACAAATCGCAAAATAACAAATTTAGTTTTATTTTTGGAATTCCCTGATATTTCAAAAAAAAATTGAAATTCCCTGACATTTCCAGGTTCGGTAAAATTCCCTGATAATTCCAGGTTTTCCAGGTCCTGTGGCCACCCTGATATAAGGATTGTATTAGGACATAGATAACTATGTACCTATTTAAAATACCGCAATAATACAACTTTGGGGTTTCACAAATCGCAAAATAAAGAAATTTGTTTAATTTCTGGAATTCCCTGATATTATAATTTTTTTTTGAAATTCCATGACATTTCCCTGATAATTCCAGGTTCGGTAAAATTCCCTGACAATTCCAGGTTTTCCAGGTCTTGTGGCCACCCTGTAATCAGTGGCGGCTCGTGACTTTTTGGTGTGCCAGAGTGCTGATGTTAAAAAAAATGATATTATTGATGTTGCTGTAGCCGAAAAAAAATTTTTTTTTTTTTTTTGAAAATCTGTTTTTTGTATGAAAAATTTCAGGTTAGTTTCAGTTTGGTGGTGCGCCGCACCGATTTCCTGAAAAATCTTCATACAAAACACCGATTTTTGAAAAAAAAAAATATATATTTTTCGCGTACGACAACATCCATGATGCCATTTTTTTAATATTAGCACCCTAGCACAACCAAAAGTCACGAGCCGCCACTGCCTGTAATAGCCATGGACACTAATCGCGAAAAATTACCGATTTTTTCAACGTAGATGAGTGTTTCAGGCTGATAATTATTACTTATAATAATTGTTAACATTCACATTAATTAACGGTTAATTACTGCGAATGTTAGTGATATTCGGGCTGATGTTGCTATTACGTTGTAATCTCAAATCGGATTCCACTTGTAATCTGTTTCTGTGTTGGTTTTAAGAATAAAAAATAGCAGAGAATGCCTTTTCACAGAGGTATGTGGTTGAGAAAAGCAGTAATGTTTCAGTATATCTTCTGATATTTCCTTATAATCTTCCTTTGGTAAATATTCGGAACAAACGTCAACGGTTATGTAACGGGATTGTGTATGTTATCTTTACTTTAAAAAACAGCCTACGTTTTTGAATGGTTTGTCTGGCAAAGCAGGGTTTGTGTAGCGGGCTTGTGTATATTATCTAAATTTTAAAAGTTTTATAAAAAAAAAGTGCGTATTAACCGTTGACGTTTGTTCCGAACTGCAAACAGAGTGATTTGACAGTGTGAAAGCAAATTTTCAATTTACATAAATAAAATTAAAAATGTAACATTTTCAACCTCCCCCAATGCAAATAGTTGTCTTTTATGGTAATTAAGAAGAATCTAAAAGTTTTATCAAAAAAAAGTGCGTATTAACCGTTGACGTTTGTTCCGAACAATTACCCTTCCTTTATTCTCCCAAAAAATTGATAAAGAGGCTTCTTTGAAATTACGCTTGAAAGCTGAATCACAAGATTTTCTATTAATTGGTTTTCCTGAGCCATTGTCAAGCCAGCCTAGCGATTCCGTTTTTTAGTGAGATCGTTATTGGATAACGTACGTAATCTGTCAGATTTGTGTGATTTTTATGACTGTTATTTGCGTTTTCTATGTACAACATACATTCAATGAGTAAACAATCAAACGTACTTGCAGGAATTCATGTTTAAATCGATCTAAACTAAAATATGTGACGTAAAAATCACAAAAATCTGACAGAAGATAACGTCCGTTATCCAATAACGATCTCACAAAAAATACGGAATCGCTAGGAAGTAATACCAGTAACATCTGTATTGAAAGGGTCAAATGGAAAAAGTTCGGTGATTGGGAGAAATTCCTAAAAAATAAAACTAGTTATTTTTATACTAATTTGGGGTCGGGGAATCCGAATCTGAAAGAATTATGCGGCGGCAAGCAAAATTAACAGAATTACACGACTTTAAAATTTTTTATACACATACAGGAAAATAGCCATTTTGGAAGTATTCTGATTCCTAAAAAATCAAACTAGTTATTTTTATACTAACTATGGGCCGGGGAATCCGAATCTGAAAGAATTAGGCGGCGGCAAGCAATATTAAATGAATTACAAGACTTTGAAATTTTCTATACACACACACATGAAAATATTCATTTCGGAAACATCTTGACACACGTAGTACAAAAATCATAGAAAAACAAGATAACATAGATGTTTTTACCACACAAAATTAAGTGTTGCCATTAAGCAGTAATATAAATAACGTAAAATAACATGTTTATATTTTAAGTATTTATTTTTTATAAATTTTACTCACTTTTGTATCACAAACCATGTTAAATAAACCCAGCGTAGCCGTAATGATAGTCGTAATTCATCAGGTTAATGTGAGGAATTATCGTGTCGGAAAGTTTTACTTTATTGGGTAAATATCGGTTCGGATTGGCCACGCTTATTACGAATAATTTTTAGAAAAAAACTTTAGATTCGCCTTAATTACTATAAAAGGAAACTTTTTGGCTTTGGGGCGGCGGAAAATAATGCATTTTAATTTTCAATTGCATAAAACCAAAATTCACTTCGCGAACCGACGACGCAGCGAAAATCCGCAGCCGTAGCTGTCACTGTTATGGACTGTAGCTGACTTCGTGGGATAAAGCGCGTAATTATGAAATTTCTCTAGCGGGCTTGTTTGTGTAACATGGTTTGTGATACAAAAGAATGTGCCCCTGTATAACGCCTACTCGCGTCAACGCAAGAAAAACATCCCAGTTTTCAAGTGGTTTAGCGGCTACGCTAGGTTTGTGCAACATGGTTTGTGATTCGCGGTATTTCATGCAGGTATCCCACGAAGTCAGCTACAGTCCATAACAGTGACAGCTACGGCCGCGAATTTTCGCTGTGTCGATTCGCGAAGTGAATTTTGGTTTTATGCAATTGAAAATTAAAATGCATTATTTTCCGCCGCCCCAAAGCCAAAAAGTTTCCTTTTATAGTACTTAAGGCGAATCTAAAGTTTTTTTCTAAAAATTATTCGTAATAAGCGTGGCCAATCCGAACCGATAATTACCCTTTATTGATATAGGGATAAATATTTTTGAGAGCTGGTAACACTGCCGGCATATGTTTTTCTACATTTCTTGTTTTTCTATGATTTTTGTACTACGTGTGTCAAGATGTTTCCGAAATGAATATTTTCATGTGTGTGTGTATAGAAAATTTCAAAGTCTTGTAATTCAGTTAATATTGCTTGCCGCCGCCTAATTCTTTCAGATTAGGATTCCCCGGCCCATAGTTAGTATAAAAATAACTAGTTTGATTTTCTAGGAATCAGAATACTTCCAAAATGGCTATTTTCCTGTATGTGTATAAAAATTTTTAAAGTCGTGTAATTCTGTTAATATTGCTTGCCGCCGCATAATTCTTTCAGATTCGGATTCCCCGACCCCAAATTAGTATAAAAATAACTAGTTTTATTTTTTAGGAATTTCTCCCAAACACCGAACTTTAGCCGGTCAAATATCCAATTTTTTTGGGTCGGGTACTGGAAAATAATCCGGATCGAAGACGCGTGGCGATTACGAGACTTTTAGTAGCATTTATTTATTATTGTGGTCCAAAGATGACACTGAGGACCCCCAGGGGTTAGAAACACAGGATTAGACCATTATTATTGCAACAATTTGACAGCAAAAGCCGGCAACACTTTGCGCAGAACAATGCGTTAAATAATGATTATAGACAACAGCTTTAAATACCTAAAGCATTATTTCAGATAAGCGTAATAATATTATTAGCGTGAAACATATTTACCATTTACTCCGAACGGTTGACTACAATTACAACATGGCGCAACCTTTATCGCCTCCATGTCTGGAGTTGTTTTCGTTACAGCTTCTGAAAATCAAGACTTTTTTTGGTAAGCTTACAGTTAATACATTCAGATATGACCAGAAGTATCTGAATATGGTGTTACGTACTACTCAATTCCAATTTGTTCAATGAAACCGGCAGAAAGCGACGTCCGAACACTCCGTAAACAACAAGAAGATCAAAGAGAAAGAGGAAATTCAAAACTTCTAGCGCCGGCAGAGAGTAGAGATCACAACAAAGCAGGAAGAGCATAGACAATAGATATTGGATATACAGAATACCGAATACGCAAAAAATATAGCAAGGTACGCTCACACGGGCACTTTTTGGAAAAAAACATATCGGGCCCGTGACGTAGCTTGAAGTCCCGAAACCAGAGGTATAAAATAGATTTTCACTGCGGTTCGAGATATAGTCTGTCAAAAAAGTGTAGAAAATATAAAAACTGGAACTACTAAATTTGTAGACTGGCAACGCCAATTTAACTGTCAAATATTTTTTTCAAGTGCAATGACACTGAATGTATAGAACACAGTACACCACATTTTAAAAATCATTTTTTCTTCATGACATAAATTTGATTAAAAGGCGACTTATAAAGCGATTTGCTTTAATTTAATTTAACATAAATTTGAGTTTAACAATAGATTGAAAGGAAGAATCACTAATGGTCAGTTTAGTTACACTACTTTTAGATCTGAATGAGTTAAATATATTCAGATCTAAAATTAAATACATGCTCTTAAGCCCAGGCAACGCTAAGTACTTTATCTAGTATTAAATAACGTGAGCAATTTCTAAACTGTGCTTTATATTTTATTACATTATAGTGATTCTTCATTATGTTAACACAATATTGCAAAAGTATAATAATAATATACCTATATGCAATTCTAATTTTGAGATCGGCGGGTATCTATACTGCAATGAAAAAATATTTTTTCCACTATTATGCCTTTATAATTTTTTTATAAAAATGTAGGTTACACAGCTTTACTTTAACACCATGAGTTATGTGTTTAGTATTGCCATTTGATCAACAGTGGCGCCCTCATATATTTTCTACTGTTATTTGACAGACTATACTGGAGACCGATGTGGAAGAGTTTCTTTAAGAGGGAATAAAATGTCATTTTTATGTAAAATTTTAGACGTATTAACTCTTATACCATAGGCAGTGGCGTAGCATGGGTGGCACCCGGGCGGACAACATGGTATCCCCCTCCCCCCATTTTTTTTAAAATTGTGTATACAGACTTTGTATCCATTTACAATACACATGTGACACAAACTACACCTTTACTGGTAAATAAAATAAATAATTATATTTATAATTTATAATGGATAACTATAAAGTTATAGCTACGTTCAAAAGTATAAATAAAATAAACTTTATATAGTAACATGAGATACATACATAATATTATAACGGCTAATGAGTAACACTTAAATGCCTCTTGAATTCTTCAAGGCTACCTACTGTTAAAGATATCAACAGTTTTGGAATCGTTATTTAACAAAACCATACCTCGTGTCATGCTACGCCGAGCCAGTACGTCTGTTCTGCTTTGTGGGATACATAGAAGATCGTGTTACCGTCCCTGGCTGTAGTTGTTTGGCACACACAACTTATAACATTCCAGGAGGTACCTATGGGCTATATATTAAATTATTAATGATTTTGAACGCCGTTACTGCAAGGGCCCCACTCCTCCTCGACTAGAGACTTTGGCAACGCTTTTCTGTGAGAAGATCTTCATGATTCATGAATCGCGGGTACTCACCGTGCATTCTCATGTAGAGGTATCCAAGAAACTTTTTTTGAATCTGTTCCAATTTCTTAATGTATTTTTCTGGTATGGGGCCCATACAGCAGAGGCGTATTCAATTTTAGACCTTATAATGCAGTTATAGGTACATAATGTTTGATGAATTCTTGAATGTCATAATTTAAAATTAAAAATAGTCGAGGTCCCGATTTGACCCCTGTGGTTCTCCGGAGAGTGCAGAGAATTCCTTAGACCTGTATCCGTCTAAGCATACACACTGTTTCCTATTTCTCAGATATGTGGCAAAAAAATTTAGAAGAGGCTTGTCGAAACCTATTCTGTGTAATTTTCGTAATAACATATCGTGATGACTCGGTAAAATGCCTTAACGAAGTCCTTATAGATCACATCGGTTTGTTGTTGCGCATCTAATCCTCTTGCGAGAGTTTTTCTTTGTGAGAGTTCGTGAATATTAGAGATGTTGGACTTCTTTGGTAAAAATCCATGTTGATTGTCTCAAAGAAACGGTTGAATTTGTATTTTCAGCTTTCCGCAAATTATCGTTTCGAATATTTTAGGAAGTATTTGTAGTACCGCTATTGGTCTGTAGTTCTGGACATCCGTTTTGGTACCAGATTTGTGAATTGGGCTTACCTTAGTAAGTTTCCAGGGAGGAAAAGTGGAAGTGGTAATACTGAGATTAAAGATAAAACAAATTGGATTGTACAAATTCTCAAGTTCTCTTCAAGTTCTCCCAACAAGATAATGATACGGGGTTGGATCCCGTCTAGCCCCGTGGCCTCGTTGGGCTTCTGTTTCCGAATAAATGTTTTGACTTCTTAAGGCTTAATTTTTTCTAGAGAGATTAAACCTGTGTTCTTGGGTACCTCTAGCCGGAGACTCTCGTCATCTAGGTTAGGGCACATTTGGTTATACACCGACTGGAAATAATCAGCGAATCTCTCTGAAACTTGCTTGGGACATTGGATGATTTCATCAACGTTTTTTAGTCCAATAGGAGTGTCCCTGCTCGCTTTTTGTGATCTAATATATTGTCAAAAGTATTTGGGGTCTTCTTTGATCCCATTTTCAATAGCAGACAAATACATTTTATTTTTTAAACACATTTCTTTTTTGAGATCGGATCTCTTCGCAGAGAATAATAAGTAATCTGAATTATTATTTTTAGCTTTGTACTTTCTACGAAAAGATTCCTTATATTTAATTTTATATAAAATACTTTTATCGAACCAAATTGGATAGCTGGCATTTGTTTTAGATAATTTGTCTTTCGACTTCATAAAAAATAAAAACATTACAATTTGTCACCCCCCGTCAGGTGTGATGTCACCTCCCATCGGGTGGCACCCGGGGCGGACCGCCCCCCCCTCGCTACGTCATTGGCAGATTTGTTAAATTTTCAAACAAAATTTTTTATTAGATGTACAACACACATTTCGAATCACATAATCATGCAGTAAAATAAATCAATAAATTGTCTGGGAAAGCTATGTTTCAGAATTTTAATTTAAGTTTATTTAAAATCATTAAAAAAAAGATCCGCGTACGTGTTTTGTGACGAAAATACTTCAGTTTGTCCGTTTATTTACGGTCTTACAAAAACTAATATATTTAAGTTTTTTTTTACGTTCTTATTTTGATTAGACATTATTGAAAAATTATAAATGCTTATGATTAAAAAATAATTACAAAAAGGACATAATTTTAATAGTTTTATCATCACGCCTTTCAGCATTTTTGGATGTACGAGTAGGAATAAATTAAAGCAAATCCTTCTCATTGGAACCGCAATATCGGAACTTGGTAGATGTACTTATAATACTGTGCTTTTCCAAATAAAACACTTTTTGCTAAGTGAAATAATAATTTCAAATTAATAACAGTTTAATAATGGTGGTAATTAGCGTAATTCACACTATAGCAATATTTTAACACCCGCTAATAATGTGTACAAGTAAATTGAATGGATTAACAAACATTTTATAATCGGCAGGTACTTAAGAGGGAATTACCAGAGAAAATCGGAAATACGTCATTTTCAAAAAAGATTTTAGACGTATTGACTCTTTTCCACAAAAAATTATTTATATTATAAAGATTGTTCTTTTATCTAGCATTCGTATGTAATAAATTTTGAGAATTTTTTTAAATTTTTAGTATAATCAGGTTATTCCATAGGTCGTTGGCAGATTTGTTCAATTTTCAAAAAAGTTTTTGTATTATACCACACCCATTTCAAATAATAAAATCACGCAGTAAAATAAATCAATACATTATCTAGCAAACGTATGTTTTAGAATTTTAATTTTAGTTTCAATAAAATCATTAAAAAATATGTACGTACATGTGTTTCTTGACGAAAATTGGTCCGTTTGTGTATTTATTTGCGCACTTACAAACTAATATATTTCAGATTTTTTTAACATTCTTATTAAATTTAGACATTATTGAAAAATGATAAATACTTATAATCAAAAAATAACTACAAAAAGTACATTATTTTAATAGTTTTATCATCACGCCTTTCAGCATTTTTGGATGAGGTATAAATTAAAGCTAATTTGGATTGAAATAAATTCGATATTGAGTTATAATGTTAAAAAGTTGGTACGGAGAATAATTAATCTTTCTCATTGTAACCGCCTTGCACGATCGTAAGAACAACTTTCGACGAAATGTGGATTTTCGTCCACTACTGGCTGGTTAAACGCTCTTAAAGATAAACGTAATTGTACTTAATTGGTGTAAAGATAAACATATAGTACTTAATTGGTGTGAAGACTTGAAAAGTTTTTTTTATTTCTATTCCATTAGAGACTGGAAAATTGGAAAAAAGTTTTGAAAAAAAAAGCATTTTTAATTTATTTTTTCTTTATTCATTGCTTTGAATGGTTATTTCTTATTACATAATTTGTGGATTTTTCAACCACCATGTTAGGCAGTAGGCACATGCCGGTGTTATGGTGGTCCGTGATACCTTAATGTTACTTGTAAACAGCACAAAATCAATTATAATGCAGGAAAACTTGTAGTGAATTATATAAAATGTTGACGTTGTCTGGGTCATTAGTAGGATATTTAAAAATGTCATATACTGATGTACCGGAGCGTTAAGCCTCCCGGTGTTTTTTTATAGCACATTATTTAATATGTAAACACATATACGTGTAAATAATATTTGATTTATGGTGAGAGAGTTAAACTTAGTATTTGGAGCAAGGACGGATCCAGCTTTGGCGCCAGGGGGTACTCACTTAGCCGTGGTCAAGTCACAAGAAGTTTATTTATTTTTTAATTTTTTTTTTATTTAATGAAAAGAACAGAAAAAAGTTATTATTTAATTTTGATAATAATGGGTACAAGTAAAAAGTAGGTAGGTAATTTTGATAATAATAGGTACAAAAAATATATAAAAACATTATGTTTAACAATTTTAATTAGTGGTCCACCTAAGTCCTGGACTCAGGCCAGGGGGGGGGGGGGGGTCATGACCTCCCATAACCCCCCCCCCGTTATGGGAGGATCCGCCCATGATTTGGAGACGTCTAACTAATCAACTGGACGATCGACATACATCTAACTTTTTTCTAAACAATTCAATAAGTATAATTTATTCTCTAAAGTAACTTAGCAGGTACCCACCTACCTTACCATTCGTGTGAGTTAATAAAACATTATGTCTTTTTACACGTATTTGCATTTTACATCAAATTTTTAAAATCACATTATGTGATTGTTAAAATCGCGATGTAATTAGCAATAACCCCCACCATAGTGAATACAAAATTCAAGTTGACGGAATACATTTTGCAGGCGGTTATGTCGGGTGTTTGACGAATCAGCATCTTTATAAACTTTCTCAGTTGCTGTCGTTCCTCGAATTCTGCAAGAATGGTAAAATTAAGGTATTAATTTATTTTCTGAATTGTATTATTTTTTTTAATTGGTATAACTCATTTAACTTTTTTTTAAATCTCTGCTACAATATTCTACAAGGTGGCACAAAATTAATCACCCTATCGGAAGATGTTTTAATTTTTGCAAATGGCGTCGTATGTCAATCATATTTGACATGTGTGAACTAGACAGCTGCAGAATACAAACAAACAAGCAATGGAGCGCTATACTCCGCAAGAGCGTGGAATATTTGTGTCGATTTTAGCTTTAACGCTTTCAGCGATTTTCTGTCGAAAGTCATCATTCGAGCGACGAGGCGCATTTCCACTTAAGCGGTTACGTCAATAAGCAAAATCTTCATTTCTGGGGCACCGAAAATCCACGTGTGATGTGCGAAGAGCCATTACATCCATTCAAAGCCACTGTGTGGTGCGGCGTTCACGCGGGAGGAGTGATTTTTTGAGGACGCCATTGGCATTACGGTCACTGTTACTGGCGAACGCTACAGGGCCATGATAAGTGGCTTCTTGCTTCTTACTGCCGGAATTAGATGAGCGGGGCTTGGTACATGTGGTTTCAACAAGACGGTGCAACCGCACACATAGCACGAGCCACAATGAATATTGTGAAGGAAGTGTTTCCTGGTCGCGTAAACCTACGTTTTGGCGATTTGGCATGGCCAGCAAGATCGCCCGATTTAACCGTCCCAGACTTCTTTTTTTCGGGCTACTTGAAGTCGGGGGTTTATGCCAACAAGCCTTAGATAATCGCAGCCCTTAAGGAGAATATTCAACAGGAATGCGAACAGTTATCACCGGAAATCTTGCGGAAAGTTATGGAAATGCGATAAAACGGGCACAAATGTGTACCAACACTGGCGGCAGCCACATAACGGATATCATCTTTTCTACTTAACAGAAAAAATTGTAAAAGTCCAAATAAAGATTTCAATTACTAAAAATATTTTTTTTTTATTTAGTAAAAAAGTTATTCAAAAACAAAATTGGATGATTAATTTTGCGCCACCCTGTATATCTTACGAGCAAATTACATGCATTATTTTTTAATCTGTTTTATTGGTTTGTTCTTCAAAAACGTTCTTCAAAATTTGGGCGTATTTTGTCATTAGGTAAAAGTAATAGTAGGCTTTGCAATAAAATCCAGATAAATTGAATATCAGTGAACGGTTCGGAAAACTAAAAACTGTGTTCGAAAGGTGATGAAATACGCTTTCATATTGTATTATTATAAATAACCTCGTAATTTTTAAAATATAAATTTTTTTAATACAAACTTTAAAAACGGCTCACCTTAGGTTTTTTCTAACTAAAATTACTGATAACGAAAAAAATAAAAACACACACATATGTTATTAGACAAATGAATTATGAACGTTATTATTACCACACATTTTTGTCGTATCATGTAAAAAAAAAATATCTAAAAAAATTCCTGTAAAAAAAGTTCATTAAAATAATTACTTTAGTAAATATTTGATTGGGCGCATCACTCAAAATAACAAATGAACACTCAACATCATTGGTAATCCCAAGATGATAATTACGTGACAGACGAATTGTTATTGGTCATCCAAACGATAAATACGGAATATTTATTTAATATCTACAAAATTAAATCATGGAACAGTTAAAATCGACGAACTGTAATTATGATGAGATAATATCATGCTTTTTTCCAGTAATTGGAAAATATATTAATCGCTCATTATTGAACGACGATGAATCACTTTTTAATGATTAAAAATTCAATAATAGCAAGCCGTTTAACTTTGTTGGCATAGCTCTAGAACACGTCTCCATACTTCCGCTTCTCAAAATACACTGGATGCAGGGATGTTCTGCCCAAAAAAAATATTTCCCTAGATTTCAAGGTGAAATTTCCCTAGAATTTCCCTAGATTTCGGGGGTACCACCTTGGCAAGTCAAAAATCGTGTCGGGGGGGGGGGGGGGGGGGGGGTGTCAGATAGTTTTTTTTTCTATGTACATTGGTTACTTAATTTTTTTTTATTTGAAAAAAAAAGGGTATAAAACTTTTCAAAACAAAATACATAATAATCATTGTGTAACACTAATCCTGTTATATGTTAATTAATATGAAAGTTATCGGAACTTAGTAGATGTACTTATAATACTGTGCTTTTCCAAATAAAACACTTTTTGCTAACTGAAATAATAATTTTAAAGTATGTATACACCCACCACTGACTGAATTAGAAACGGAATTCCAAATGAAAAAAAAACACTTGGCAAAATAAAAATCAACCGCAATCACCGAAAAAATTAAACTTAAAACTTTAATTAAATATTTTTTTCATGGGTCCCCATTTAGATATATAAAATCATTTTGAGTTGTCAGTGATAAAAATAACATTTCTTGATAACATTGCGTGTAAGTACATCAACAATTCATCAGATTCATGGGAATCCCAAAAAATATGTAGGTATATGATACCAGTGATAATGTCATAATGTAATAAAATTTTTGCCAGAGTTCGAAATTTCCCTAGATTTTGTGCTAATTTCCCTTTTCCTTAAAAAGCATATTTTTCTCCCCTAGATCTAGGGAAATTTCCCTAGACATACCATCACTGACTGGATGAATTCAATGACCGTACGCGCATGCGTATAGAGGGAGAATGTCACATCCGAATTCCACCTGGCGCGCTTCTTCATTCAGGTCATTTTGTTTGCGCTGTACAAGTGATTTTCAAAAGTAAGTAAAATGTTAAAGGAGCTAAATCGGCTAATACTGGTGCAGACGCTGACACATGGACGTGAAATAAAATGAGACCACAAAAAACGGACAAAACTCAAACGCAAAACAAATTCTACAAACGGGGTATAATTCTACATTATTATATTACACTAAGCTGCTGGAAACCTTAAAACAAAACTTATTAATAAATTCAAATTATACTTAGGAACACATAAAATGTTATATAATGTAGCAATTTGTAAACTTAAACGTACAAAAAAACCAAGAAAAGATGCTTATAAAAAATCTAAACGAAAAATGACAAAAAGTCACTACCGTTACACACACACAACTACATAATATAGTATATATACTAGCAGACCCGGCCACACGTTGCTGTGGCTAACGAAACACAACGCCATTACCCAACCTTTATAAAATCCAAACCAGCTGCCCGCTGCCCGCTACTCGCTGCCTGAATTGAATATTTGAATTTCTCGACTTTTCTCTACCATAATAAACATGTTCTATACATATAAACCTTCCACTTGAATTACTCTATCTATTGGTGAAAACCGCATGAATATCCGTTGCGTAGTTTAAAAGATCTATGCGCACATACATTTTGAGCGACTTCATCAAATAAAATAATTCAAATCAAATACCTACTTACTCTAGGACATCTTTTTTTTCAATTTCTTCCGCAGAACGAATTCCAAAAGTGACTACTTATAGTACGGCCCGCCGGTCGTTTTAAATACACAAAAATATGTTTTCTGTAAATTTCTCGGCTTTTCTCTAATATAATTTCCATGTATTATACATATAAACATTCGTCTTCAATCACTCTATGTATTGGTGAAAACCGTATGAAAATCCGTTGCGTAGTTTAAAAGATTAACGCGCACATCCTTTTTAGCGACTTCATTTTATACTATGTAATGATGATAATGATAATGATGATAATGATGATGATGATGATGATAATGATAATGATGATGATGATGATGATAATGATAATGATGATAATGATGATGATGATGATAATGATGATGATGATAATGATAATGATGATGATGATAATGATGATGTAATGATGATAATGATGATGATGATAATGATGATGTAATGATGATAATGATAATGATGATAATGATGATGATGATGATGATGATAATGATGATGATGATAATGATAATGATGATGATGATAATGATGATGTAATGATGATAATGATGATGCTTGTTAAGTTGATATTAAATTCTGCAAAACTGTAATAAGAAAAATATATATTGACGATATCCTAAAATATAAATCTCTGAAAACCTTCAATCTTTAGCCTATATTGTGGCAACATTTTCTTAACGGATAATTAAACAGAATGTTAAGGGACGTACTTGACTTACTTTAACCAGTGATTCCTGATGTTATTTGGAGTAAAAAATGTAAATGAAATTTTGGTCTCCGGTGACATTTTTGAGGTTTTTTTTTTTTCTACAAAAACATAAAAAATGGTAGTTGTTGAACAGTTGGTGGCGATGTAAGGGGTTCGTCGGACACTCGGCTGAGTGACCAGTGACGACATGCGGAAGAAAATTTTATTGTTTGATTTTGAAGAAAAAAATTTTGAAAAACAAAAAAAAAGTCGTCAAAAAAGTCACCGGAGACCAAAATTTCATTTACATTTTTTACTCCAAATAATGTCAGGAATCATTGGTTAAAGTAAGTCAAGTAAGTCCCTTAACACCCTGTACAGTTATTGATCTGGAAAACAGGTGACCTAACACCGCTCAGAATTTACAAAGTTGAAAAAAGGAACTCAGATTTATAGTAGCCAGTAGGGATACAATATGAAATAAGTACATTATGTGTACATATGTGTTTGTGGTCGCTCTCCTTCGAAACGGCCCGACCGATTTTTATGAAATATTTTATGAATATTTGGTATGAGGTATGAGAATAGGTCGTAAATAATATTTCATACCGATAGGTGATTAGGGTTTTCCTATCCAGATTTTTTTGACAATTTTTTTTTGTATTTTTTTTTTGGCATCAGAAATACCTATAACCCCAAATTTTTACCCTACTACCGCCACCCTCCCATTTTTAATAGCGATTTTAAATAATGAACATGTCCGTTACTTTAATGAAATACATTGAATTGAGAAAATGAATGGTTAATGTTTCTTTATTTTTATCGGCGGTCATCGTCTACAGCGCTCCATTCCTCTTTCTGTCGTAGATCCTACCCTAACGTACTTACAATACATTTGTTATTTTTTATTTAACAACCAAAATATTCACTAGAAATAATTTACATAGGTACATGGCAGAACAACGTTTTCCGGGTCAGCTAGTAAGAATATATAGAATTAATGGGGCGGAAGTATAATAAAGGGAAACCACGGAAGGGGAAATAAAGGTTTCCATATGATTCCAAAAATTACCCTTAAACTAGAATCGGATTTATGTTATGTGTATTATTTATCAAAAGGTTTGCATAACTTGCCAAGTGATTTGGATAGTACCAACAGTTTCCACACTATAATTCTTGTACTTTTGATGTCGTCCAATAATGATTCGCAAATTGCTGCAGTAAATAAGACGTTCACGAAACTCAACACCCACCAGATAATCGCTACTACCAATGGAAATCCTGCCTAAAAGCAAAAAAAAAATCAATGAAGCCAGTTATGTAATCATCATTATCTAACTACACAGATAGGTACTTAGTTTATTGGATATTTGAATAAACCTGTTGCTATATCAAAACCCGTATCAATATTTAATTTTATTTTTTGGACGCCATTTAGATAGACACAAATACATTTTTTATCATCATTTTCAAACCACCTCACTTGGATGAGCCTGTTGCAAGGTTTATATTATTATTTTTAGTCCTAGTTTTATAAATCCTGATGTTGACATTTCGTATATGCTTAATTGCATATAAAAAAATACATAAAATTTAATATTGACCCAAAAATGTACTTATTAGTGACTTTTTTGTTGTATAATTCTGTAATGCATTTAATTTATTTTTTCTTCTTCAAATACCTGGTGGCGTCATTATTGATATAATCAAAACACGAAAAAATAACAAATGTATTTCTTTCGATTACATAATTTTTTTTATATCCTATTATTACATTAGATTATTATATTTTGTTAGAAAACATATATTTTATTTCATGAAAAAAAATTGTACCGTTAGTTGCTAAAATAAAAATGAAAAAAATATCAAAAAGTCATCGCACACCAATATTTCGTATACGTTTTGTACTTCAAATAATGTCAAGAATCACTGGTTAAAGTAAGTAAATTACGTTCCTTAACACTCTTTATATTAAAGAGGTATACCATTATAGCCTTCTTGTGTGAGTTGAATAAATTCACTATTTCTGTGAAAGTTGTTAGGAATAGTGACATCTATAGGATAACTGCTGTATGTAATCACATTGATTTAATCTTGATCAGTTTATTAAGAGATTATGATTACTAGAGACATCTGTGTGAATTTTATTGAAGCTAGTGTTTCCGACTAACTAAAATAGACCACGTGGCTCAGTAGGTGCAGATTGCCATTGTATTGTTATTCTCGTATAATCTTGAACCTGAAAGATGGTATTTTTACATTTTTTAGCAGTATAAAAAGGGTGCTATTCAAAATACTTCCTCTCTCGCATTATTCGATACCTAGGGTACAGTTCCCTTATTGTCCAGGCGGAGTCCGGGCCAAAATTAGTTATAAAAAGTGTTGATTTCATTTGTTATTCAAAAGTGATTGTAAATAAAACGACTCTACAGTAAAAAAGTGTTTTACAATACAAAAGTCCACCACCCCCGATGAATTGAAGTTACTTGACAAAAGTATTACCAAATGCGTGTAATCTAGATGCAAACATAATCGCCATATAAATATTGTGGTTCTTTTCTATAGTGCCTTTGGTCCATCATGTTAAGACTATTTTAAAAAAAATAATGGTGTACTCGTAAATATGAAAAAAAACGTAGTTGAAAGTTGTGATCGTTAAGTATCTGAGGCGTTGCGCGTCGCGTGTTCAATTCCTATAGCTAAGTCCTCCAGCATTGCATGGTATTTTTCCAAGTGCATACTTCATTCCCCTTGGGGTGGTTTTTCACAAACGTCTATTAAATTGTCAAATTATTAGTAACCCGGCACGTTTAACTTGAAAAATTCTTACCATTTCTGCCGTCGTGGATATATTCGTAATCAGGAATAATATGCACGTTGTCGTTCCAGCTAGAAGCTGAAAATGGTTTAAAGTGAATAATGTGGTTGCGCTTCCTTCTTCTTTAGCCAACTTTTCGAACAGCATTACAGTGTCCGTCATCAGGGCGGGTGTGTAGTCATTTACCACCATTACAAATCTGCCCTGATGATTGACGCTGTAATGCTCTCCGAAAAGTTGGCTAAAGAAGGATGTAGGACAACGTGGCGTAATACCCCAAAAACAAATCAAGATAATACTTTTGGCTGTGAAAATCTCAAATCATATCGAATATTAATTATCCTCCAACTAAATTAAATATTAAATAAAAACAAAACAAAAAAGTAATTAGAGCTATCACAGATAAAAAAGCAAAAATGTTAATCTTATCCTGACGAAGAAACCTTTGGTTTTGAAACATGCAGATAATTTTAATAAAGTAAGTGGTGTTTTACAAGTGATTTGTTTTCATTTAATTGAAAAAGACGCCATAAAGTGAATATCTACAAACAATGTGGTTACCCTCCTCATTGATTATCCATACGATAACGTATATTTTCGATATGTCATAGTCAAAGGTCGACATGCAGTCTCTGGTCGCGGAATGAATGGTTTATCCTAGGTTTGATTTGCTGGGCTTTGACTAAGACTTCAGGTCAGACCTGGGGATTGACTAGTCAAACCTAGGAACGCCGGAGCTTCGAGGATTGACTATAACAGATATATTAAACACGACTTATTTATTGAAAAGGTCTGAGTGTAATATTCGGTACTTGAACCTATGAACAGTGGCTATATATAGGAAACCTATGATAGAGGCTATTTATTAATATTCGTTATCGTATGGATAAGCTATTAGGAGGATGGTGAAATACCCCCTAAATAAAATATACATAGAATAGGATTTCACTAATCCCGCAATATTATCCAAGTCGAATTGGATGATTTTAAAAATGCATAGATATTATGTTGGAGGTTGAAATATTCACAGATAACAGGCTATACATTTTCATAGATATTATGTTAGAGGTGGAAATATTCACAGATAAAAACATGCTATATGTTTTCATAGATTTTATGTTGTTTGGTGGAAATATTCATAGATATAAATACGTTTCATAGAAAATATGTTGGAGGTGGAAATATTCACAGATAAAAACATACTATGAGTTTTCATAGACATTGTGTTGGAAGTGGAAATATTCACAGAAAACATGCTGTACGTTTTCATAGTATTATGTTGATTGTGGAAATAATCACAGATACAAACATGCTATTCGTTTTCATAGATATTACGTTGGAGGTGGAAATATACACAGATAAAAACATGCTACACATTTTCATAGATATTATGTTGGAGGTGAAAATATTCACAGATAAAAACAGATAGATTGTGATTATAAAATAGACCATTTAAAAGAAACCTAGTAGAAAATAATTTATGTGGAGGGAAAAATGAACTTCGTAGGAGAGTTTATAGGGAGGTAATCCTGAGAATAGTTCCGTTTTAAATGTTTACGATTTTATAATATTTTTTTTTTTAATATTGTACTGGAGCACGTCGTGAGGAAGACAATGATCAGTACCGACTCAAACATCTGCTACAGAAGCAATCAAATAGTTGGCTACGCAGATGACCTTAACATTGTCGGAAGATCCCTACAGGCTGTAAGAGAAGTGTTTGACCCTTTGGAGACTGCGGCAAGAGAGGTGGGTTTGCAAATCAATGAAAATAAAACAAAAATCATGATGCAAACCAGAACCCCTCACCGCAGAATAAAAGACAAAGTGAAATTCAAAGACAATTATAATTTCGAAGTGGTCGAAGAGTTTACCTACCTGGGCTCCATCATAACGCAGGACAATGAAGACCCAGTAGAAGTAAGAAAGCGCATTACAGCCGCTAACAAAACTTACTTCGCGTTGCTGCCAGTGTTCAAATCCCGAAACGTCCATAGGAAAACCAAAATAACCTTATATAAAACAATTATCAGAACGGTCTTGGCCTATGGATGTGAGGCGGGAACACTGACAGCAAAGTCAGCGGAACGGCTGGACATCTTCGAAAGAAAGGTACTTCGAAGAATCTTAGGAGCGGTGCGAGAGGGAGAGGCATGGAGAATCCGCCACAATAATGAGCTCTATGATATTTACCAAGCTCCCAGACTCTCCACCCATTTAAGACTCCAAAGATTAAGATGGGCCGGACATGTGCACCGAATGCCAAACACACGAGTACCGAAGAAGGTTCTGACAGGACACCCGGGAGGTAAACGAAAGGCGGGCAGACCTAGACTGAGATGGGAGGATGATGTCAGGAAGGATGCAAGAGGATTACTCCAGGTTGCAGATTGGAAGAAGACGGCCGAGGACAGAGGGCGGTGGAGGCTTATTTTGAAGGAGGCCAAGGCTCGAAATGGGCTGTAGCGCCATTGAAGAAGAAGAAGAATAATATTTTTTTTTTTATAAATCCTAGGAATATGTGATAATCAACCACAGATAGGTGAATTCATTGACTATATGGTACTATGATCAGTTTGTATGTCTCCATATTAAAATTCGGAGGTATGATTTTTTTAAGGTGGACGGAAAATATTCAAAACAAATCTAATATGCCTAAATTTTGAATGAGAGAGCTAGGTATAAAGCCAGTAGCCGAAATAACAAATGGGAATATTTTTATAGTCTGAGAATTCCAAATTCTTTTAATCTCATTTCCTAAATCTGTATATTTTCTTATTTTTCAGAAACAGATTTTTTAATATTACAGGAATTTTGAATAGCGACATCAATGATATAAGTTATATTTTAAAATTTTTATACATTCAATAATATTTTTATTTAATGTATAAAAAGAGTTTATTATAAACAAGTTCTGCTTTGTAATTGATTATTATGCGTTACAGCTATTTCGTCCTCTGAAGGCATTATAAAACTGTCACTATCTATCAATTATAAATTACAAATTATAAATTACTAACTATCAATTATAAATTACAAATTATAAATTACTAACTATCAATTATAAATTACAAATTATAAATTACTAACTATCAATTATAAATTACTAAGTATCAATTATAAATTACAAAGCAGAACTTGTTTATAATAAACTGTTTTCATACATTAATAATAATATTATTGAAAATTTAGGCATATTAGATTTGTCAAAGAATTTATTTATAAAAATGCAAAAATCAGTCATTTTAAATACATGTAGGATTACAAAAGATTTTTTTAATATTTATATTGAGGGATCAGTAGGATTTATAGGTTCAATTAGGAATTCCACAGAGCTGAATCCTCTGATATGAAAGTATTTGGAGTTGGTGAATTATTTTCCCATTTGGACTCTGGTAGGTTGACATGTTGTTCTTGTATTGTTTTGTATTTATAATACTTATATAGTGCAATTGCATAGCGTGGATTGACTAGATGATTATTTGGGAAGTGTGTGAAAGGGTTTAGTTTTTCCTGTGGGAAAATTTAACCCGAACATTTAAATCTGGTGCGTAAAAAAATGTAATATAAATAAAAAAAAAATAAAATGGAGTTTTACAAAATAAACCTAAAAACAATAAATAGATATTTTGAATTTCAGCATGAATGTAAGAATGTTAGATTATCTTTTGGTTTTTGGTAACTAGCGGTCTTTTACCTGTATTTTCGCTATATTTTAATACTAATAAGAAGGCAAATATTAATTTTAGTATTGAAGGGATTAAAAAACGTGAAACTTCTTATTGGGATCCTTATGTTATACAATGTTTACTAAATAATACGCCCACAATATGTAATTTGCTTATGAATGTTACTTACAACAATATTGTATTTGTAATTTGTTATCTCAATATTTTTCAGCAATTTGTAGTACATTTGCATCACATTTATAATTTGGAACTGCGTGGGAACGCTAGGAGCATTTATTTCTGCATATCGAAATATTTTATTCTTCAACAAATACATAAAGGCATCTTTATTTTCATAATAATAATCCAATCTGCCATGTGCTCCACAAATCAAATAGTTGAGGATATTGACGTAAGAACTAATAATATTAAAAAAACTGCAAACTTGGATAAACGTGTAACCTAGAACGAGAGGATAAATGAATTCTCCTATGGCAAATAAATCCCCGAGTTCGACAAAAAATTGTCTCTTCGGTAAATAAATATAAAATTCATTTATGCAGTCAATTATCATAACGAATAAATTAGTGAAATGTACAAAGATGGTCATTTGGTTTCCATTATGGAGATAACCATTTGTTCCTGGGATTAAAAGTTCTACGTAGTCGAAGTTTTTAAATATTTTTATGACGCATGCAGTGTTCGAATTTGAAATCCAAAAAGCCAGAATATTCAACAGTTCTGCGAAGTTTATGGCAAGTGTCGCAAGGAAGAAAAGATTGACGTTTAGTGTTTCAATACGCTCTTGAAAAAATCGTGCGATTGTAATGCTCGAAATAACACATAAAGGCAACATATGTAGCTTTGTCCATCCATCCACTTTGGTAAAATATTTTGCCGTCACTTTGTAACTCCTCAAACAGAAGATTGTTGCAATTAGCTTTATTGGTTCGATCTTGTTGATGAAAAGTGGACCATTTTGTATTTCACACCGATATTCCCGGTAGGAGACACTAGTTTTACGAAACATAATATTATTATTTTTGTTAGACTAAATTAAATTGCATGTGAGCGAGCAATGATACTATTCTACATGCTGAAACGTCCTATTTGACTAAGCCCAGAAAACATATTGATTGGCTAGGTACCTACGCGGAAGTAAAATATCAGGTGAGGTGTCTTTCTAGATAATTAATGAATGAGTAATTTAAAATATGACTACAACTTGCACAAATTGACAGTCGGTCACTGTCTGTGATGAACAATCCAACAGGGCCGTAAGCGGGTCGCGAGCCTTATCGTACGGCCTTCTTGGCAAAATAAAATACCGAAAACATTGCGGTAAATATTTTTTCACAGTTTTCATTACGTTTTGTACAAGGTTAAGCGGAAAACTTGAGTCTTTTTATAAAGTTTTGAATCAGCCGTTTAAATAAAAAGCTTTTTCTGGCATATATGCCAGATTTTTTCTTAAAAAGACAAGACTTGTAGAAAAATTTTCTCCTTAAAGCGCAACGCTTTTTTTAAATACACATTTGATTTACTTTAAAGGTTTCCGCTTTATAAAATACCAAAAGTTTTCTTGACAAAATTTTGTTTACCATTCCGAACGATAAAAGTCGATAGCACTATTTGGTTTGGCCTTAGAGATATAAAATTTGCGCCTGCTGCGTTTTGTTTTTTACTTTTCGTGATTTTTTAAAATAAAAAGCAACGTTTTAGTAAACACACAAATAATATGGTGATACCACCGACTGCAAAGTTAACCACGTCAAGCTGTATGTTATCTACCCTACCACCTACGGACCGCAAACCAATTGAAAATTAATGGGTACGTTTTAAGATTTTCACGGCCAAAAGCATATTTGTTATTTGTTTTTGGGGTGTTATGCCGTGTTGCGCTACCTCCTTCTTTAGCCAACGTTTCGGACATCGTTGCAGTGTCCATCATCAGGGCAGATCCGGTAGATGAGTAATTTTTAGTGGTGAAGTGTGTACACTGTACACACTGCAACGATGTCCGAAATGTTGGCTAAAGAAGGAGGTAGCGCAACACGGCACAACACCCCAAAAACAAATAACGAAAATGAAAATTAATGGGTAAGTTTTAAGATTTTCACGGCCAAAAGCATTTTCGTTATATGTTTTTGGGGTGTTGTGCCGTGTTGCGCTACCTCCTTCTTTAGCCAACGTTTCGGACATCGTTGCAGTGTCCATCATCAGGGCAGATCCGGCAGATCCGGTAGATGCTACCGGATCTGCCGGATCTGCCCTGATGATGGACACTGCAACGATGTCCGAAACGTTGGCTAAAGAAGGAGGTAGCGCAACACGGCACAACACCCCAAAAACATATAACGAAAATGAAAATTAATGATTTGGCGCTCCATTAGTGACCACTGCTATGGTTGCCATTGATCCATGTTAACATTTTTGGCAATCATCTCGTCTGATAACGCAGAATAATGTAAAGTTGTAAATTATTTACAACTTTACACCTATATTATTATTATTTTTTTAGTCATTTCTTCATCCAAACAAAAATTTATATATAAATTGTATTTTTTTTTTTATCATTATCTTTTCTTTATAACGCTTTAAATTACTTTTCCAACAGTTGTTGCAAGTTCCTACCCAAGTTGCGTGCGATTTGTTTTATTTAGTACCTTCCATTTTCATGGGTTTATTGTATTTTTTTTTTACAATTAGCTCTACACAGGAGGCACCAACTGAAACAATTTCCCTAGGGGCCTATGTCATCTTTGAGAATGCTGTGTGGAGGGTGTTTTAAGGGAAAGGAAGGAGAAGAAGATATGGAAAGGAAAAGGGTATGAGGGGTGGGTAGGAATCTGGGGGTCAGTGTGGCCAGGAGTGACGGACGTATGAATCTATTCCTCACACTGCGGTGCAAGGCGAAGGGTTGGGAGAATCCGGCTGGAGAGGTCAAAAGGCCTCCCTTAATCAGTCTCCTCCGATCTAGCCCGCCACGCAGTGGTTGGGCAAACGTATCCACCACCAAGACCTAGAAAAACCTCATCCCATGAACCCGGGCACCCCTGCTAAGTCACCAAACGTAGCGAACCACTTGGAATGACCTGTGGCAGGGGTGTTGGTTGTCCAATAAATGGTTCTCGGAGCGGCGGTACCCATACCCGCCACCCAAATTAAATATGTATATTTGTGATAAAAGGGCACTTTTCAGGTTTCCGTAGCTGCGCAAAAAAAAACTATGAGACATTCAAAGCTATGCGACCTGACGGTCGGAAACCAATCAAGAACTCTTTTGTGTTCAAAACATTTTGAAGAACGTTTTGTCAACAGAACATTGCATGTCGACCTCCGTAGTCCAGTGGCTAAGACTCTTGACTCACATTCCGGAGGTCGCGGGTTCGAACCCGGCATGCGCAAATAAAATTTTATTTGATTAATTTGTGTTATTTCACAATTAATTCATTTAAAATAATATATAGCATATTTGCGGCATGTTCCAGAGTGGAAGATACTATCAGTATCGCCCTGGTGTAAGACCACCATTCAGAATTGAAACGTTGCTTGAAAATGGCTTTAGCCGTGTTTAGTGACCAGATCTGAATAGCCAGGTACTTCCCAACCTTCCTCTTCCCCACCTCCTTCCCCTCCCCGCTACCTTCAGCCTCACAACATACCCCAATTGGGGATGCCATAGTCTCACTGGCTCCAGACGGGAGCAGTTGAGATTCTTGTGCGGTATTCACTGTAAAAAAAAAAAAACACGTTGAATGAAGCAGTGCCCACAGCATAACATTTATGTAGGTGTTTGTTATGAAAATAATTGATTAATGTTCAAAATTGCCCCATGGTGTCCTCCATCATGTGGTTGCAGTAATGGAAATGTCCTCCATCAGGTTGTGAAAAGAGTCGGCGGGGACTACACGGACGGGTCGTGTCCCTTTGTATAATTGAGAATCCATCTCGTCGAATGACGGATGATAAATATAATCGCAGATTACAGTAAAACTTGGTCGGTCAAGCCGCCATTATCGCACCACGGGATTCTATACTGGAATACCCGTAAATAAGAATTCTCCAGTCGCGATAACCTTGTATCGGCTGGGAATAAAAGGAAACTCGTTCACATTTTAAATAAACTAGAAACAACCCGCCGATTGAATATTTAACATATTAAATAAATTTAAATCCACATTTTCCGACTGTCGGATTCACGTCCTGCCCTGGAGACGCGAATCCAAAAAGTGAGGGGAAATCGATTATTATCCCCCTATCGACCGAAAGTATAACCACTCGGAGAAAAAGTGTAATTTATAAGTGGCCAGTAAAATAATTGAATTTATTACTATAGACAAATATTAACAACCCTGGGGCAATTTTGAACATTAATCAATTATTTTCATAACATGTTATTATGTTTATTAGGTAAAAAAATAAGTACAAAATACTTATTATGAAAAATGATGTATGTTATTAATTTTTTATTGGTGTTTACTGCATTTTACCACACGAATCAGAAAAATTATGATGTTTAAATTTTTACTGTAAAAAAAAATTGCGTTTTTTTGCGTCAAAATTTATTTGTATGATAAATAATAAATTATTATTGCCCCCAAATGCCGATCAACCGATGGTCAAGTCACTAAATAATAACCACGGAAACGGAAGGGGGGTTGATGGATGAGTGGAGTGGGGTGAGAGAAGGTAGAGGGGGGAGGAGTGGGGGGAGGGGGGTTGATGGGGGGAGTGGAGTGGGGGAGGGGTGGGTGGACGGGGAGGGGGAGGGGGGTTGATGGGGGGGAGTGGAGTGGGAAGAGGGAAGCCGCGGGAAAAAGCCAGTAAATAATACGTTGGGCACTAAAATTGCCTAAATTCCAGATAGAAACAGCGTTGCTAGTTTAGTTTTAAAAGTATAGTTATAGGATTTACATAGGTACTCACATGAATTTTAACAGATTATAAGACAGAACTTGTTTGGCCAAGCATTTAATAAAGCCTCTACATTGGGTATATAATATAAAACTTAAGGTAGCTTAGCAGGTAGGAGTCTCCATGATATTTAAATACTTAAATATATTAAAAAAAAACAGTGGCATATATAACTCAAGTATTTGTTAATAATAAAATCACGACATAATTAGTTATAACCCCCACAAGAGTGAATAAAAAATTGAAGTTAATGGAATGCATTTTGCAGGCGGTTATGTCGGGTTTTTGACGAACCAACATCTTTATTAATTTTTTCAGTTGCAGTCGTTCCCCGGATTCTGCAAGAATGATAATATAATTAATTAATTTTTTATTTTATTTTATTTTTTTTTTTTTTACATGAGCTCCACACAGGAGGCCCTGAGGAAAATAATTTCCCTCAGGGCCTATGTCATCTTTGAGGATGCCGTGTTAAGGGTTTTTTTAAGGAATGGAAGGAGAGGAGAGTTCTGGGAAGGAAAAGGGTTTAAGGGGTGGGTAGGAATCTGGGGTTCAGCCTGTCCTGGTCATCCGCCTCCAAGACCTAGACAAACCTCACCCCATGAACCCGGGCACCCCTGCTAAATCACCAAACGTAGCGAACCACTTGGGGTGACCTATGGCAGAGGTATTGGTTATCCAATAAAGGTTCCCGGGGCGGCGGTACCCATTCCCGCCTCCCAATTAAATAAATAATTACTAACTGTTAAATTATTATTATTAACAGTTAGTACTTATTTGAACATTGTGTAACCTCAAAAACGGTGAAGAATAGTACATATTTAGATCAAATTATTCTTCTCGCGAATGACACAGCGATTACTTACCAAGTGATTTGGATAGCACCAACAGTTTGCAAATTATAACTCTGGTATTTTTGATTTCATCCATTAATGTTTCACAGATTGCAGTGGTCAACGCGACATTCAAAATGCTCTCTATCAACCAGCCAATCGCGATTGCCATCGAAAGTCCACTCTACATGAATAAATAGGTTTATTTGATTCTTACTAAAGAAATATTGTTTAGAATTTAATTTATTTTGAATGTTAATACTACGGCAATAATAACAGTGATGAACAACTAAAAACGATACACAAAAAGCACTGTGTACCATTTTGTTTTTAAGTTTTAAAATAAAAGTGCTTAAGTTATTATGAAGTCTAATACTCACGATGTTTTTCGATATTTCTAATATATCTGTAATCATGAACAATACAGATGGAATAATTCCAAGGAGCAGCTGAAAATTATCGTTAAAATCGAATGTTATTGTTTAGGATGGCTTTGTATTTATAGCAAGAATTCTGAGGGAAATATCATACATAAAATATATCATATTTACGATAGACTTATTTTATATACACTTTCACGTTTACGAATGTTACTTACAAGAAAGTTGTATTTGTGATTTGTTATTTCGATATTTTGCAGAAGTTTGTCATACATTTGAATCACGCTTGAAATTTCGAACTGCGAGGAAATTCTCGATTGATTTATTTCTGCATATCGCAATATTTTATTCTTCAATAAAAACATGAACGCATCATTATACTCGCAATGATACTCGGGTTTGCCGTATGCTTTACAAATCATCAAGTTGAGGATGTTGACGTAAGAACTAATGATGTTAATAAAACTCCACATTTGGATAAATGAGAAATTAAATATTAGGCAATAAATAATTTCCCCAAAAGCAACCACATATTGGAGTGAAAAAAAATGTTTGTTCGGAGAAAAATTATTTGCAATCTCTATTAGTATAATAATAAAAAAAAAGAAGTACACGAAGAAGCTTATTTGGTTTCCATTATGGAGGTAACCATTAGTTTTTGGAATTAAAATTTCCACATAGTCAAAATTTTTAAATAATTTTATGACACAGGTAGAGTTTAAATTAGAAATCAAATAAGCTAGAATGTTCACCAACTGTACAAGGTAAGAGAAAAATGTTGCGAGGAAATACAGATCCACGTCCATAGTTTCAATATTCTCTCGCAAAGTTCGGCCAATAGTAATGCTCGAAATAAAACACAAGGTTAAAATATTCAGCTTTGTCCATCCATTCACTTTGTAAAAGTATTTTGCGGTCACTTTGTAACTCCTCAAACCCATAATTGGTGAGACAAACTTGATCGGTTCGATTTTGTTGTGGAAAATAGGACCATTTTGTATTTCGCACCGAAATTCCCTACAGGGGGTTTTCTTTTTTTTAAACATGTTATATTTTGTGGTTATCTTGGAGACAAACTCGTTTGTAAGGTAGGTAGCGAGTTATGATGACGCTCGATAGAAAACAACCGTTGCTTTTTAATTACGTGTTTAATAAACTAATTGGTATATTTTTTCTAAACATATAAAGTTACTAGTGTGTTAGGTGCCTTTCCAGTAAATTAATAAATTTTGTAAATATCAATACGACACAATAACAATTAGTGCCGTGAAGTAGAATACATTGTGTTGTGTTTATATACAGTGACAGGCCTGTGATGTTTCCTCCCCATAAGAAAAAAGACCGTCGTTTCCTTTTGACTGTTGGTATTATTTTTATTAACAACCTTTTTTAGTAGCCTGATTATTTAAACCAATCAGGCAGGGTCCTGTTCTTCGTGCTGGTTTGGTCACCTAAGTAGTTTCTCGTCACTTTTAGCAACTACGGTTTTGTAGAGTGAGCCTTCGGCCTTCTACTGAACTTTTCTGCTGCTTTCGACTGCTTTTGTACAGCTACGTGCTCTTAGGGTGATGTTATCTGTTTAATTTGATTTGAATTACCCGGAAACGTTGTATAATTTTTTGATTCGGTCGTTGAATCTTTTGTTTGTGGTTACGTTTTTCTCTTTTAAGATGAGGAGTTTCACGGGTTTTAGGCGTATCTGTAAGGTTTTTATGACAACGACACAATTGACTATATTATTCGATGTTATTTTTAAACATAATTACTTTCAATTCAATAATACAATATTTAAACAAAAATATAGCTTAGCGATGGGTAGTAGTACGAGCCCTTTGATTGCAGATATTTTTGTTAATAATATAGAGAATAAGATTTTCAATAACGGTGCGCTTTTACTTAAGAATGTATATTGCTGGAAAAGATATGTCTATGAAATAATATGTGTTTGGTTAGGTACAGAAAGGCAACTGAACATGTTTTTAAACTTTAAAAATAAATTTCATAAAAACATTCAATTCACGCTAGAAACAGGTAAAGAGAAGAGTTTAAATTTCTTAGATTTAAATTTTACTTTAATAGGTAATAAAATAAATTTCAATATTTTCCGTAAAGATACGTACACCGATATTGTTATACATAATTCATCAAAGCATCATTTCTCTCAAAAACTCGCGGCCTTTCACTCTATGATTAATAGAATAATTACGATTCCTTTGTCTGTTCCTAATTATACTTTGGAATTAAATCTCATTAAACAAATAGCAGTTAATAATGGTTATTCTACTAAATTAATAGATCAAATACTAAATAAAATGAATAAACAGAAATTCTTAAAACTATATATTTACCCTTTTTCTAAACAAATAAATAATCAATGGCGTAGAATTCTATTTGTCAAAAATAATTAGTAAAAATATTCCCGGTACTATACAACCAGCATTTTATATAAATAATAAATTTTAAAAAATGGTCCTTAATAACAAAGATAGTGACATTAAAACAAAAAAATCGGGTGTTTATAAACTGCATTGTAAAGACTGTAATTGCTTTTATATAGGTAGAACAAATAGAAACTTTAAAGTTAGGGTTAAACAACATCTCAGGGCAATAAATGGCAATAGTGAATCTGAGTTCGCAGATCATTTATTTAAAAAGGATCACAATTTTGCCAAAAACCATGGACTTAAAATATTAAATACCGTTTATAAGGCATTACAGATAAATAATTTAGCGATTTTAGAAATTAGAAAAAATGTAAATAATAAAGCAGACATAATTAATAAGCAGTAAATTTTTATAAACCCTCTTTTGAACCTTTTCCCACTTAATCGGTTTTTCCCTGCTAATGACTTTGAAATCCCTAATTTTAATAAACTTCCCCCACTCTTATCCCTTTCCCTTCCTTCTACCCTTTCCTCTTATATGTGATCTATATTTAATTTTTAAGTTATATATTTGATCCTGATGATGTGCCCATCGTTCATAAAACATGTTGATTGTATATAAATAAAAGTGATGCAAACAAAGTTATTTGTCTTTTCATTACAATAAATAATGCCATCACAAAGTGAAAACCTTTTCGAAGACGTTTTCTTCGAATAAATAAAAAATGTTTTCTTACAATTGGACTCCTCACAATTACAATCCGAGCCAGTTCCAATTCCAACTCTTTCAGAAATATTTTAAACGTTGCACAGCAACAGGTGAAATCATGACATGTTTTGCCTCATGCCGGAGGGTGATGTGTATGTGATCCCGATTGCTTTAGAGAAGTGGTCGGCAACACGCGGCCCGCGGATGTCTTGCTTGCGGCCCGTGAATGTTTTGTAAACAAGTTATAAATATCAAAATAAATGCATTTTTTTCTTTGGTAAGTGTAACAACTGACGGAGGCAGGAACATGAGTGGACAAAGTAAGGGTTTGGTAGGTAGAATTAAAACGAAACTGGCAGAGATAGGATGTGACATCCCATTATTTTTTCATTGCATTATCCACCAAGGAGCGTTATGTTCCAAAGTCGTATCATGGAAAGAAGTAATGGACATCGTGGTATCGACTGTAAACTACATATAGAAAATGGGTTGACTCATCGTCAATTCCAGCAGTTTCTGTCAGATACGGAAGCAGATTATGGAGATGTTGTTTATTATTCTGAAGTGAGATGGTTAAGTAGAGGTGCAGTACAGTAATCTCAGAAAAGAAATCAACACTTTTGTTAATGAAAAAGGCAAGTCTATTCCAGAGCTAACAGATACTCAATGGTTAATAGACCTTGGATTTTTGACTTAAATGATGTTGTCAAAAGCTCTTTCTATGAAATCAATGATCTTGTTAAATTTTATGGCAGCTTGCCATCTGATTTTAAAGAATTGAAAACGATTGCTCAGCAGTTCATTACAATTTTTGGTAGCACTTATTTATAATGCGAACAAACTTTTTCAATTGTCAATTATAGAAAAAATAAATATCATGCTTATCGTCTCACAGATGAGCATTTGGGAGCCATTCTACGAATTGCAACTACAAAAATGACAGCTAACTTACAAGAAATAGCCTCCCAAATGCAACTTCAGACATCAGACTGAAATTTGTATAAAATCAGTTACCTATTAAGTTACTTTGTAGTTTTCATAAAATTTCTGAATGATTTACGGTGGACATTTTTCTTGCTATAAAGCCCAAGTATATAAACATAATGTAAGTATTACGAATTAAATTCCGTATGTTTAGCATTTTTATGGGGTATGACCAATTATACGTAGGTATATTGGGCTTAATATCACAAGTGCGGCCCGCCTTTTGTTTATTTTGCCAACTTGTGGCCCTTTCCTGCCAAAAGGTTGCCGAGCCCTGCTTTAGAGAAGTGCGGATCCGTTGATTAAGATGATGACGCCGATGATAATGTCTGCGGCACTAGGAGTAACATCTACCGATAAAAATATACTACAAATGTTCATAGATATTATGTTGGAGGTGGAAATATTCACAGAAAAAACATGCTATATGTTTTCATAGACATTATGTTGGAAGTGGAAATATTCACAGTAAACATGTTGTACGTTTTCATAGTATTATGTTGGTTGTGGAAATAATCACAGATACAAACATGCTATTCGTTTTCATAGATATTACGTTGGAGGTGGAAATATACACAGATAAAAACATGCTATACATTTTCATAGATATTATGTTGGAGGTGAAAATATTCACAGATAAAAACAGATAGATTGTGATTATAAAATAGACCATTTAAAAGAAACCTAGTAGAAAATAATTTATGTGGAGGGAAAATTAAACTTCGTAGGAGAGTTTATAGGGAGGTAATCCTGAGAATAGTTCCGTTTTAAATGTTTACGATTTTATAATATTTTTTTTTATAAATCCTAGGAATATGTGATAATCAACCACAGATAGGTGAATTCATTGACTATATGGTACTATGATCAGTTTGTATGTCTCCATATTAAAATTCGGAGGTATGATTTTTTTAAGGTGGACGGAAAATATTCAAAACAAATCTAATATGCCTAAATTTTGAATGAGAGAGCTAGGTATAAAGCCAGTAGCCGAAATAACAAATGGGAATATTTTTATAGTCTGAGAATGCCAAATTCTTTTAATCTCATTTCCTAAATCTGTATATTTTCTTATTTTTCAGAAACAGATTTTTTAATATTACAGGAATTTTGAATAGCGACATCAATGATATAAGTTATTTTTTAAAAATTTTATATATTCAATAATATTTTTATTTAATGTATAAAAAGAGTTTATTATAAACAAGTTCTGCTTTGTAATTTATTATTATGCGTTACAGCTATTTCGCCCTCTGAAGGCATTGTCACTATCTATCAATTATAAATTACAAATTATAAATTACTAACTATCAATTATAAATTACAAAGCAGAACTTGTTTATAATAAACTGTTTTCATACATTAATAATAATATTATTGAAAATTTAGGCATATTAGATTTGTCAAAGAATTTATATATAAAAATGCAAAAATCAGTCATTTTAAATACACGTAGGATTACAAAAGATTTTTTAATTTTTTATATTGAGGGATCAGTAGGATTTATAGGTTCAATTAGGAATTCCACAGAGCTGAATCCTCTTGATATGAAAATATTTGGAGTCGGTGAATTATCTTCCCATTTGGTCTCTGGTAGGTTGACATGTTGTTCTTTTATTGTTTTGTATTTATAATACTTATATAGTGCAATTGCATAGCGTGGATTGACTAGATGATCATTTGGGAAGTGTGTGAAAGGGTTTAGTGGGAAAATTTAACCCGAACATTTAAATCTGGTGCGTAAAAAATGAGATATAAATAAAAAAAATATAATGGATTTCTACACAATAAACCTAAAAACAATAAATAGATATTTTGAATTTCAGCATGAATGTAAGAATGTTAGATTATCTTTTGGTTTTTGGTAACTAGCGGTCTTTTATTTGTATTTTCGCTATATTTTAATACTAATAAGAAGGCAAATATTAATTTTAGTATTGAAGGGATTAAAAAACGTGAAACTTCTTATTGGGATCCTTATGTTATACAATGTTTACCAAATAATACGCCCACAATATGTAATTTGCTTATGAATGTTACTTACAACAATATTGTATTTGTAATTTGTTATCTCAATATTTTTCAGCAATTTGTAGTACATTTGCATCACATTTATAATTTGGAACTGCGTGGGAACGCTAGGAGCATTTATTTCTGCATATCGAAATATTTTATTCTTCAACAAATACATAAAGGCATCTTTATTTTCATAATAATAATCCAATCTGCCATGTGCTCCACAAATCAAATAGTTGAGGATATTGACGTAAGAACTAATAATATTAAAAAAACTGCAAACTTGGATAAACGTGTAACCTAGAACGAGAGGATAAATGAATTCTCCTATGGCAAATAAATCCCCGAGTTCGAAAAAAAATTGTCTCTTCGGTAAATAAATATAAAATTCATTTATGCAGTCAATTATCATAACGAATAAATTAGTGAAATGTACAAAGATGGTTATTTGGTTTCCATTATGGAGATAACCATTTGTTCCTGGGATTAAAAGTTCTACGTAGTCGAAGTTTTTAAATATTTTTATGACGCAGGCAGTGTTCGAATTTGAAATCCAAAAAGCCAGAATATTCAACAGTTCTGCGAAGTTTATGGCAAGTGTCGCAAGGAAGAAAAGATTGACGTTTAGTGTTTCAATACGCTCTTGAAAAAATCGTGCGATTGTAATGCTCGAAATAACACATAAAGGCAACATATGTAGCTTTGTCCATCCATCCACTTTGGTAAAATATTTTGCCGTCACTTTGTAACTCCTCAAACAGAAGATTGTTGCAATTAGCTTTATTGGTTCGATCTTGTTGATGAAAAGTGGACCATTTTGTATTTCACACCGATATTCCCGGTAGGAGACACTAGTTTTACGAAACATAATATTATTATTTTTGTTAGACTAAATTAAATTGCATGTGAGCGAGCAATGATACTATTATACATAACGTCCTATTTGACTAAGCCCAGAAAACATATTGATTGGCTAGGTACCTACGCGGAAGTAAAATATCAGGTGAGGTGTCTTTCTAGATAATTAATGAATGAGTAATTTAAAATATGACTACAACTTGCACAAATTTACAGTCGGTCACTGTCTGTGATGAACAATCCAACATGGCCGTAAGCGGGTCGCGAGCCTTATCGTACGGCCTTCTTGGTAAAATAAAATACCGAAAACATTGCGGTAAATATTTTTTCACAGTTTTCATTAGATACGTTTTGTACAAGGTTAAGCGGAAAACTTAAGTCTTTCTTAAAAGTTTTGAATCAGCCGCTTAAATAAAAAGCTTTTTCTTGCATATACCTATGCCAGATTTTTTCTTGAAAAGACAGACTTGTAGAAAAAATTTCTTTGAAATATACATTTGATTTAACTTTAAAGGTTTTCGTTTTATAAAATACCAAAAGTTTTCTTGACAAAATTTTGTTTATCATTCCAAACGATAAAAGTCGATAGCATTTATTGGTTTGGCCTTCGAGATATAAAATTAGCGCCTGCTGCGTTTTGTTTTTTTAACAAAACCATTTTTGTAAACACAAATAATATGGTGACACCATCTACTACAAAGTTAACCACGTCAAGCTGTATGTTATCTACCCTATCACCTACGAACCGCAAACAAATTGAAACTTAATGATTTGGACCTCCATTAGTCATTGCTTTAGTCGCTATTGATCCACGTTAACACTTTTGGCAGTCATCTCATCTGATAACGCAGTATTAATGTAAAGTTGTAAATTATTTACAACTTTATTTCCCTATTATTATCATTTTTTAGTCATGTCTTTATCCAAACTAAAGTTTGGCTTATTTCTGTTTTATAAAAGGACACAAAAGTAAATTGTATTATTCCATTACGGCTATGGTGAAAAAAAGTTTTGCCTATTTTGTTTGAAATTGTGTCATGATGAGTAGGTATTAAATAGATTTTAAAATGTCGTCAGGGTACATCTGATAATTCAATTTTAGGAAGTGTGCCAAGAAACTGTCTTGTGCTACCAGTAAGTAAATTGCATTAAAAAAGCGCCAAAATGCCCTCGTGCGTGATGAGATAATGTTTTCATTATACGATAAACACTAGTACCTAAAAGCCAAGCAATAACATTTCATTCCCACATTTCTCACTCCCAGAACACTAGAGCTAAATCTAACAATCTTTTACAAGTGCCAAAAATTCCGTACGACCTCCGTAGTCCAGTGGGTAAGACTCTTGACTCACAATCCGGAGGTCGCGGGTTCGAACCCGGCATGCGCAAATAAATTTTATTTGATTAATTTGTGTTATTTCACAATTAATTCCTTTAAAACAATATATAGTATATTTGCGGCATGTTCCAGAGTGGAAGATACTATCAGTATCGCCCTGGTGTAAGACCACCATTCAGAATTGAAACGTTGCTTGAAAATGGCTTTAGCCGTGTTTGGTGACCAGATCTGAATAGCCAGGTACTTCCCAACCTTCCTCTTCCCCACCTCCTTCCCCTCCCCTCTACCTTCAGCCTCACAACATACCCCAATTGGGGATGCCATAGTCTCACTGGCGGCAGACGGGAGCAGTTGAGATTCTTGTGCGGTATACACTGTAAAAAAAAAATTAAATCCACTCTTGCTAGAAAACATGAATCTTACCTTGCACCTTCCATATTCAACATTTTCTTAAAAAGAAACACAACATATAACTCAAACCAACAGAAAACGTACATACAAAAACTTTAACACGTGGTTAACGAACAAAAAAAGAAATTGCATTAACAAATTACTTGTAAACCGACCGTGTTAATTTTTTATACGTTGTATATTGTTATGTGAACATATATTAAAAAAGAGAACTTTCACACTAAAAAATGTTCAATTATTTTTATACATGTTTGTAATATTTTACATTTAGATTTTTTTTACATGAGCTCCACATAGGAGGCCCTGAGGAAAATAATTTCCCTCAGGGCCTATGTCATCTTTGGGGATGCTGTGTGGAGGGTTTTTTTAAGGAAAGGAAGGAGAGAAGAGTTCTGGGATGGAAAAGGGTTTAAGGGGTGGGTAGGAATCTGGGGTTCAGTATGTCCTGGCCATCCGCCTCCAAGACCTAGACAAACCTCACCCCATGAACCCGGGCACCCCTCCTAAATCACCAAACGTAGCGAACTACTTGGGGTGACCTATGGCAGAGGTGTTGGTTATCCAATAAAGGTTCCTGGGGCGGCGGTACCCATTCCCACCATTTAAAAAGATTATTTAATGTAGGTAATCTTTTGTGTTTTTATTTAAGCTTTTCTTTTGTACTTACTTTGTATTTTTATTTAGTATCTTTTGTATTTTTATTTACTTGTATCTTTATTGATATATGTAATTGTTAGGAATAGTGACATCTATGAGATAAATACTGTAGTTAATCACATTGATTTAATCTTGATTAGCTTATTAAGAGAGTATGAATGCTAGAGACCTCTGGATGAATTTTATGGAAGCTAGTGTTACCGACTAACTAAAATAGACCACGTGAAAAATTAATGATAAAATCCAATTAATAAACACTGTTAAAAAATATTTTAAAGATAATATAAAAAAAAAAAACTAAAAAAAAAGTTTCCGACTAATCTAATCTCAAGAACAACTACTTATAACTCAGTTTCCAAGTGATACTCTGTTCTTCAAATAAGTTAAATTTTGTATTGTTTTTAGCAACTATTTACATATCACCGAACTTACAACTTATTGTTTTTTACATTCACATTGTAATTTAAGAACTTAAATATAGCATTAAAAATGTACACTACTCTTCCAGACACAAGCTAATGCTTCCATGGAAGAGTGGTATTAACGTATTTTAAAATGAACATGTACGCAAATTACTACATTATCTAAATGTATATTATATTTTATATGCTAAAAAAAAAAAATAAAAAAAAATAAAAAAAATAAAAATAAATCACAGTTGTAATCCTAACTTGCAAGTGATAAAAGGCAATTGAACAAGTTGAATTACTATTTTGATCTTCAAAATTCTTGACAACATCGACCGAAAAAACTGTTATTGTATTGTGTATGTTATTTTTTAATCCCGTTGCAAGTAATTAGCAATTGCGGCAAAACAAATCAGAATATATATTTTCTTGCTGTTTCTGTGGGTATTATCGCCAGCACATTCGAGCTACGATATATTTATTCTATCGGTTTTTAAGCAAACAAAGTAACGATTGTATTTTTGCGTTGTTTTTTTGTTATTGAGTATTGTCGCCACTACTTATAAACTACGATATAGTTTGTTTTTTATTCTCCTTTTTTTGAATTATTGTCGCAGCAGATAAGAATTTGAGATGGAGAAATTAAAAGGTTTATTCAATAAGCGGCCAGTTTTAAAGGGGAAATTAACAAGGTTTAATCAGGTTCTAAATACGCTATCAGCTAACGAGATTAAATTGATTTGATTTTGCTTCACAATGTTTCGACATCTTTTTGATGTTTTTATACCTGGGATTTATGGTTTTGCGCCCCTGAAGACTGTTTGCTTCAACACTGCTGCAAGCGACACAAGACACACATCGCTCATTAACATAATGCTACACTAGAAGTCTCGCTGTGTGAAACTTGGTACGGTATTAGTTCATTTATGCTTGGTACCTCATAGCGGTGATGATTTATAATAAATTTGAAATAGGTACGTAACACAATATGACGTTTATATGACGTTCGAAGTAATGCACCAATTTCACTACATCGTTATCAAAGTAGCACTAAATCAGATTTATGTATATTCATAGTTTCTTTTTATATCTCTATCTATATTTATATTGTTTTCATATTTTAGCAGGAGTAGTTAGACATGAGCGCAGTGTATTCGTATTGTTGTATAATATATAATTTTTACTGATAACATGTTTTAAATCAGTGAAAATCTGTAATCATGTTTGCACATAATTTACTAAGCACTTTAGTTCTAACGCATAAATAAATAATAAAAAAAATATATATTATTACATACACAAATTCTATCTGATTTTGTAAATTTTAATATAGTTTCTCTTTAAATGTACTATGCATTATCTATAGGTTCACACTTCAAACACATAACCTAACATAACTTCATATCTTTATAATATTGTTTATAATAACTCTTTATGTTGTAAATCTTTATGTAATTCCTCCAAATTGTTATCAGGTACTTGGTTTATTCTTTTCAATACTTACAACTAACTTACCTGCTGATTTCACTGTAAATCCGAATATATTATGCGTTACCAGGTTAATTCGGTAAATCCGAGTATAATATTATATGCTACCAGGTTACCTTTTCTATTTTTATTTTGTTGGTTATGTAATTATGTACATTTATTGGAATAATATTATGAACTAAACCTGTCAATTTGTCTGTCCTGGAACGCGAAACTTTCATAGTTGGACAGACAAAGCTGCCTAATATGTTATTTGTACTTTCTTTTGTATTATAAATAAATAAATAAATAAATAAATAAACAAATTTCCTTAATCAGAAGTTGTGTTGTGTTGTGAAGTAATGTTTACTACATTAATCAGAACAATTATTATGTTTGAATTGTTTTAATACGGTACTGTACAAGCAAAATTGCGTTCTATTTATTTATATGATAAATAATAAATTATTATTGCCCCCAAATGCCGATCAACCGATGGTCAAGTCACTAAATAATAACCACGGAAACGTTCCGGCGTTGCGGCCTTGTACCCATTTTTGTACATTATTTTTAGTCTCTGATAAAATTACCAAAATACTCTACATAAATCGCTTGACCCCACTTGTATTGCGGTGAATTCAAATCTCCCGGCGGACTTCAAGCTACGTCACGACTTTATAAGCAATCACTGCTCTCCTGAATGAACGACCTTGTAGTTTTGTAAGAACTTTAGGCAATTAAGTGGGGTACGCAATGGTTTTATGTTCAAATTACAATTTATTTGAAAAATAATTGCTTTTCTCATTAATTTACAAAGGGTGAAATTTAATTGTTCTTTAACTTTTTCACAAACATGCTGTCGCTTCGTCCAACGCGTTGCCGAGGCTCCCTATTTGCCTATCCACCATCTTAGGGAACGAACCCATACTAAGGTATGTATAATTAAAAGTAATATTTATGATTTACTACGTTATAACTGTAGGGGGAGGGGGAGGGGGGGTCTTGGAATATACTACACGTGGTCACCGAGGGGGGAGGGGGGGTTAAAATTGCAAAAAGTGGGTCACGTAATATGGGTACGTTTCCTTACAAATCCCAGTGCTAAGTGCTCCTTGTTGTCTTCTTCTTAAACCTTCCTTATTGTCCGCTCATTGAAAACGCCAGCTTTGGAAGCAAATCTGTGTTAATTTATTTTTGGCGGGAACGAAATTTGCAACCTTCCTTCCCAAATGCGTAGGCCATTTCATTATGGAATGAATGACCAAACAGGACGTAGCACTAGCGAGCTCCTCAGCACGTCATATGTGAAAGTTCTGTAGCTCATAATAAATAATATGTTGGGCACTAAAATTGCCTCTTAAAACTGTAAATTCGAGATAGAAACAGCGTTGCCAGTTTAGTTTTTAAAGTATAGTTCCAGGATTTACGTAGGTACTCACATGAATTTTAACGGATAATAAGACAACATGTTTGGCCAAGCATGTGATCTAGCCTCTACATTGTGTATATAACATAAAATTTGAGGTAGCTTAGCCTAAATACTTAAATATATTTTGTTTATATTTGCACTCCCGTAAAAAACAGTGGCACATTTAATTCAAGTATTTGTTAATAATAAAATCACGACATAATTAGCTATAACCCCCACAACAGTGAATAAATAATTGAAGTTAATGGAATGCATTTTGCAGGCGGTTATGTCGGGTTTTTGACGAACCAGCATCTTTATTAATTTTCTCAGTTGCATTCGTTCCACGGATTCTGCAAGAATGATAATATAATTAATAAATTATTAACAATTAGTACTTATTTGAACATTGTGTAACCTCAAAAACGGTGAAGAATAGTACATATTTTGATCAAATTATTCCTCTCGTGAATGACACAGTGAATACTTACCAAGTGATTTGGATAGCACCAACAGTTTGCAAATTATAATTCTGGAATTTTTGATTTCATCCATTAATGTTTCACAGATTGCAGCGGTCAACGAGACATCCATAGTGCTCTCTATCAACCAGCCAATCGCGACTGCCATTGAAAGTCCACTCTACATGAATAAATAGGTTTATTTTATTCTTGCTAAGGAAATATTCCATAATCTTATCCTTATGCACTTCTTTTTCTCTTTTCTATTCTTTATTATAACTTTAACTATTTTCAAAATCACTACTTACTAGTATTGATGTTTACAGATTTATTTTATTTACATGTTTATTTTACGCACTTCTTTTTCTTTTTCTCTTTTCTATTTTTTATAATAACTTTACCAATTTACATACTAGTACCATGTGTTTACACTAGACTTCACTAAAAAGATACTATCTTTAATTGATCACCATGAAACAGGCAGCCGCCTAGTATGGTGATTTAATATATCTAATCTACTTAATTGTCTAATATATGTAACATGTATTTTATAAATAAAAAAAAAATTGTTTAGAATTGTAATTTATTATATTATATTATAAATTAATAAATTAAAGTCCCCCGCGCCGTCTGTCTGTTCGCGGCCGGGTCAGCTAGTCACTCTACATGAATAAATAGGTTTATTTTATTCTTTCTAAGGAAATATTATTTAGAATTGTAAATTAATAAATTAAAGTCCCCCGCGCCGTCTGTCTGTCTGTCTGTCTGTCTGTTCGTGGCCGGGTCAGCTAGTCACTCTACATGAATAAATAGGTTTATTTTATTCTTTCTAAGGAAATATTGTTTAGAATTGTAATTTATTATATTATATTATAAATTAATAAATTAATGTCCCCCGCGCCGTCTCTCTGTCTGTCTGTCTGTCTGTTCGTGGCCGGGTCAGCTAGTCACTCTACATGAATAAATCGGTTTATTTTATTCTTTCTAAGGAAATATTGTTTAGAATTGTAATTTATTAAATTATGTTATAAATTAATAAATTAAAGTCCCCCGCGCCGTCTGTCTGTCTGTTCGTGGCCGGGTCAGCTAGTCACTCTACATGAATAAATAGGTTTATTTTATTCTTCCTAAGAAAATATTGTTTAGAATTATAATTTATTTTAAACTAGCTGACCCGGCCACACGTTGCTGTGGTTAATAAAACACTTTGTAAAATCCAACCTTTGTAACCACCGCCGTCCTCGAGTTTATCGCGAAGAGACAGACAGATGCCGCGGAGGACTTTAATTTATAATACGTAGAGATGGTGTGAAAGATTATAATGATGTGCATGAAATGCTTGGGGTAACTAACGTATTTAAGTTAAAAAGGATTAATACTGTATCTGTCTAAATAACTTTTCAATTACCGCAATGTACGTGACCATTTTTTTAGAAGATAGAATGGGTATAGTAAGCTATCCGTAAAAGATACATATATGCCTTTGCGGACTTTTTTGTATATCTATAAAAGAGGAATATCCCACCATGAATTGTTTTGTTATATCCCAAAAGGATTAGGCAGCGTTTTCGATGAAAGCTACCAGGCGGCTTGACTTTTTCCGACACTTCTAACAATTATTGTTATATTTCAACCAATTTACACAAATCCTTGACAAATTACATACCTAAACCTTCCTTATGAAACACCCTATCTATAGGTGAAAACCGCGTGAAAATCCGTTCAGTAGTTTTCGAGTTTATCGCGAACAGACAGACAGGCGCGGGGGACTTTAATTTGTAATATGTAGAGAAGATAGAGATGGAATACTACGGCAATAATAACAGTGATGAACAACTAAAACGATACACGACAACAAAAAGCACTATGCATCATTTTGTTTTAAATAAAAAGACTTAAGTTGTTATGACGTCTAATACTTACGATTTTTTTCGTTATTTCTAATATATCTGTAATCAGGAACAATACAGATGGGATAATTCCAAAAAACAGCTGAAAATTATCGTTAAAATCGAATGTTATTGTTTAGCATGGCATTGTATTTATAGCATGAATAGGCCACTTGCATAGATTTTATACTGACTTAGAAAAAATCGTATGGATAGATTTTTCTACTAAGATTACGAAAATGTTACAAATTTTTTTTAGAAATTTACAGTTTTTTTTTAAATAAATAAATCCGTATTTTGGCTCGTGACATCACTATATGAAAACGTCCTGTCTCCGAAATATTCAATCTAATATATAAAATTCTCGTGTCACGGTGTTTGTTGCCATACTCCTCCGAAACGGCTGGACCAATTTTGATGAAATTTTGTGTGCTTATCTGGTAGGTCTGAGAATCGACCAACATCTATTTTTCATACCCCTAAAAGTAAAGGGTGTTCCACTCCGAAGAAAATTATTTTCCCCATACATTTTGTAAGGAACGAATTCTCCTATTTTGTCTCCTATTATAGCAATATTGTAAGGGGTATAATATTGAACTGTGAACCTGGGGAGGGGGGAGGAGGGAGGTGGGAAAGGAACTCAGGAAGGGGGGTTAGCGGGACGGGGGAAGGGGAGAAGTGGAGTGGGGAGAGGGAGAGGGAGAGGGAGAGGGAGAGGGAGAGGGAGAGGGAGAGGGAGAGGGAGAGGGAGAGGGAGAGGGAGAGGGAGAGGGAGAGGGAGAGGGAGAGGGAGAGGGAGAGGGAGAGGGAGAGGGAGAGGGAGAGGGAGAGGGAGAGGGAGAGGGAGAGGGAGAGGGAGAGGGAGAGGGAGAGGGAGAGGGAGAGGGAGAGGGAGAGGGAGAGGGAGAGGGAGAGGGAGAGGGAGAGGGAGAGGGAGAGGGAGAGGGAGAGGGAGAGGGAGAGGGAGAGGGAGAGGGAGAGGGAGAGGGAGAGGGAGAGGGAGAGGGAGAGGGAGAGGGAGAGGGAGAGGGAGAGGGAGAGGGAGAGGGAACGCGAGAGGGGAAAGGATACGCAGGGAGAAACAATTTAGATCAAGGTATGGTATACGCAGGGAGAAACAATTTAGATCAATTCAGTTAATAAGTTGACAAAAGTTTTTGATTCTGAGGCGGTACGAAGTTCGCCGGATCAGCTAGTTAATTTTGTAAAATTCCACACATTTTTTTTTTCATATACCTATGGAAATACTTTTGATTTCCGGCGAATTTTTTAATTTGACACTTAAAATTCATCAACTTTATTGTTTGTTATCTGCGAACTTATGTTTGGTTCAACGTTTTGATAGATGGTATAAAGTGAACATCGCACAGATTCTTTCCGCGGCGGCTGACTGAGGAGCATAATCGTAATACTGCTGATTTAAATAAAATTATTATGATTTAAAGTATAAGTTTATTACATTGGATTTAGTCATATGTAGACGTTGAACATTATAATGATTATTGATCAATAAGATGGTTAAAGGAAACAAATATTTATGAGATGTAATATTTTTGGTATGCCTCGTTATTCTCCTGTGCCAGTATGTAAAATACGTCGTTTTTTTAAAATGATTTTTGGCTACGTAATTATTTTTTTACCGCACCCATAAAATTATGTCCCGTCTTTCCGGTATATAAAAATGGTCCAATTTTTCGGATTGATTGTTTCAAAAAATCCGCCAGGGTTTCAAAAATACAATAAAAAAACGGAATGTCTTAGAATATTTGCCTAAACCGGAATTTTTTTTTAATTTGATGCAAGTGGCCTATTCTGAGGGAAATATAAAAAAATCATATTTATGACAGGCTTATTTTATATATACTTTACGAATGTTACTTACAAGAAAGTTGTATTTGTGATTTGTTATTTCGATATTTTGCAGAAGTTTGTCGTACATTTGAATCACGCTTGAAATTTCGAACTGTGGAGAAATTTTCGATTGATTTATTTCTGCATATCGCAATATTTTATTCTTCAATAAAAACATGAACGCATCATTATACTCGTAATGATACTCGGGTTTGCCGTATGCTTTACAAATCATCAAGTTGAGGATGTTGACGTAAGAACTAATGATGTTAACAAAACTCCACATTTGGATAAATGAGAAACCAACCATTAGGCAATAAATAAATTCTCCAAAAGCAAACGCATATTGGACTGAAAATAAATGTCTGTCCGGCGAAAAATTATTTACAGTCTCTATTAGCATAATAAAAAAAATAAATAAGTACACGAAGTAGCTCATTTGGTTTCCATTATGGAGGTAACCATTAGTTTCTGGAATTAAAATTTCCACGTAGTCAAAATTTTTAAATAATTTTATGACACAGGTGGAGTTTAAATTAGAAATCAAATTAGTTAGAATGTTCACCAACTGTGTAAGGTAACAGAAAAATATCGCGAGGAAGTACAGATCCATGTCCATAGTTTCAATATTCTCTCGCAAAGTTCGGCCAATGGTAATGCTCGAAATAAAACACAAGGTTAAAATATTCAGCTTTGTCCATCCATTCACTTTGTAAAAGTATTTTGCGGTCACATTGTAACTCCTCAAACCCATAATTGGTGAGACAAACTTGATCGGTTCGATTTTGTTGTGGAAAATAGGACCATTTTGTATTTCGCACCGAAATTCCCTACAGGGGGTCTTCTTTTTTTTAAACATGTTATATTTTGTGGTTATCTTGGAGACAAACTACTTTGTAAGGTATGGTAACGAGTTATGATGACGATGGCTTAATGGATAACAACCATTGCTTTTTAATTACGTATATAATAAACTAAATGGTATAGGTATTTTTCTAAACATATGAAGTCAATAGTATGTTAAGTGGCTTTCTAGTAAATTAATCAATATTGGGAAATATCAATACGACACAATAACAATTAGCGCTGTGAAGTAGAATACCTTAGGGAATGTACCCATACTACGTGACCTGTTCAGGGGGGGGGGATCTTCAAAATACCACGCTTGGTACAAATGAGCTGCGGGTTGCTTAGGTTTTAGGTCACCGGGGTGGGGGGGGGGGGGGGGGAGAGTTAAAATTGCAAAAAGTTGGTCACGTAGTATGGGTACGTTCCCTTATTATGTATGTTGTGTATAAACACAACAGGTTTCCTCCTCATAAGAATAAAGACCGTCGTTCCCCTTTGATTGTTGGTATTACTTTTATTCAGTAGCCCGATTATTTATACCGATCAGGCAGGGTCCTGTTTTTTGTGCTGGTCTGGTCACAAGTAGGTTCTCGCCATTTTTAGCAACTACGCCCTTGTAGAGTGAGCCTTCGGCCTTCTACTGAACTTTTCTACTGTACTACTCTCGTACTGCTACGTGCACATAGGGTGATGTTGTCTGTTTAATTCGATTTGAATTAACCCGGCCACGTTGTGTAATTTTTTGATTCGGGCGTTGAATCTTTTGTTTGTGGTTACGTTTTTCTCTTTTAAGATGAGGCGTATCACGGGTTTTAGGCGTATCTGTAAGGTTTTTATGACAACGACACATTTGACTATATTATTCGATGTTATTTTTAAACAGAATTACTTTCAATTCAATAATACAATATTTAAACAAAAACATGGCTTAGCGATGGGTAGTAGTACGAGCCCTTTGATTGCAGATATTTTTGTTAATAATATAGAGAATAAGATTTTCAATAGCGGTGCGCTTTTACTTAATTAAGAATGTATATTGCTGGAAAAGATATGTCTATGAAATAGTATGTATTTGGTTAGGTACAGAAAGGCAACTGAACATGTTCTTAAACTTTTAAAATAAAATCATAAAAACATTCAATTCATGCTAGAAATAGGTGAAGAGAAGAGTTTATATTTCTTAGACTTAAATTTTACTTTAATAGGTAATCAAATAGATTTCAATATTTTCCGTAAAGATACGTACACCGATATTGTTATACATAATTCATCAAATCATCATTTCTCTCAAAAACTCGCGGCCTTTCACTCTATCGTTAATAGATTAATTCCGATTCCTTTGTCTGTTCCTAATCATACTTTGGAATTAAATCGCATTAAATAAATACCAGTTAATAATGGTTATTCTACTAAATTAATAGATCAAATACTAAATAAAATGAATAAACAGAAATTCTTAGAACTATATATCTACCCCTTTTCTAAACAAATAAATAATCAATGGCGTAGAGTTCTATTTGTCAAAAATAATTAGTAAAAATATTCCCGGTACTACACAACCAAATTTGAAAAAATTAAAAAAATCGTCCTTAACAACAAAGATCATTAAAACAAAAAAATCGGGCGTTTATAAACTGCATTGTAAAGACTAAATTGCTTTTATATTGGTAGAACAAATAGAAACTTTAAAGTTAGGGTTAAACAACATCTCAGGGCAATAAATGGCAATAGTGAATCTGAGTTCGCAGATCATTTATTTAAAAAGGATCATAATTTTGCCAAAAACCATGGACTTAAAATATTAAATACCGTTTATAAGGCATTACAGATAAATAATTTAGCGATTTTAGAAATTAGAAAAAATGTAAATAATAAAGCAGATATAATTAATAAGCAGTAAATTTTTATAAACCCTCTTTTGAACCTTTTCCCACTTAACCGGTTTTTCCCTGCTAATGACTTTGAAATCCCTAATTTTAATAAACTTCCCCCACTCTTATCCCTTTCCCTTCCTTCTACCCTTTCCTCTTATATGTGATCTATATTTAATTTTTAAGTTATACATTTGATCCTTATGATATGAACATCTTCATGAAACATGTTGATTGTATTTAAATTAAAGTGATGCAAACAAAGTTATTTGTCTTTTCATTAAAATAAATAATGCCATCACAAAGTGAAAACCCTTCCGAAGACATTTTCTTCAAAAAAATAATAAATGTTTTCTTACAATTGGACTCCTTACAATTACAATCCGAGCCAGTTCCAATTCCAACTCTTTCAGAAATATTTTAAACGGTGCACAGCAACAGGTGAAATCATGACATGTTTTGCCTCATGCCGGAGGGTGATGTGTATGTGATCCCGATTGCTTTAGAGAAGTGGTCGGCAACACGCGGCCCGCGGATGTCTTGCTTGCTGCCCGTGAATGTTTTGTAAACAAGTTATAAATATCAAAATAAATGCATTTTTTTCTTTGGTAAGTGTAAGTAACTGACGGAGGCAGGAACATGAGTGGACAAAGTAAGGGTTTGGTAGGTAGAATTAAAACGAAACTGGCAGAGATAGGATGTGACATCCAATTATTTTTTCATTGCATTATCCACCAAGAAGCGTTATGTTCCAAAGTCGTATCATGGAAAGAAGTAATGGACATCGTGGTATCGACTGTAAACTACATTAGAAAATGGGTTGACTCATCGTTAATTCCAGCAGTTTCTGTCAGATACGGAAGCAGATTATGGAGATGTTGTTTATTATTCTGAAGTGAGATGGTTAAGTAGAGGTGCAGTACAGTAATCTCAGAAAAGAAATCAACACTTTTGTTAATGAAAAAGGCAAGTCTATTCCAGAGCTAACAGATACTCAATGGTTAATAGACCTTGGCTTTTTGACTAAATGATGTTCTCAAAAGCTCTTTCTATGAAATCAATGATCTTGTTAAATTTTATGGCAGCTTGCCATCTGATTTTGAAGAATTGAAAAGGATTGCTCAGCAGTAAGTGTACGCGACTCTCAGCGAACACGAACGGTGTAAATCATTGTGCGACAAATAAATTGTAAAAGTGATTTAAAAATAAACGAAAAACGCTCAAAATACTTCAAAATGGTGCAGTGTAAAAAATGTAAAAATATGTCGCTAAAGACAGTGAATTAATCAAATGCATCGACTGTAATGGATCTTTCCACAAACTATGTGCTATTTCAAACCCCGCCATTAACGTGGGTAATGAATTTATTTGTACAAACTGCGGAACACAGCGAACAATAAATGCGAACACGGACAACGCAACGGCCGGAGGCAGCGGGTCACAAGGCCCAAACTCAGAAAATATCCCAGAAATGAAGCAAATTCTTAACGAAATAAATAATAAAATAAGCATCATGTATGTCATGAAAAAAGATATGGAGACTCTCACACAGTCAACTGAGTTTCTATCCAACAAATATGACGAACTGATATCGCTACACCTAGAATTGGGAAAAAAACTAAAAGAAAACGAAAACAAACTCAATGAAGTTATAAACAAAAACACATACCTTGAAAAATGTAATAAAGCACTGGAACACAGGATTCAAGAAATTGAACAAATAGAAATAAACTGTAATATTGAACTGTTTGGTCTGGAAATGAAAAAAGATGAAAATATTGAAACAACCATAAAGACAATTGCAGAAAAACTAAACACAAATTGCGAAAATATTGAGAAGGTTTGGAGACTTCCTAATAGAAAGGACTCCAAACCGGCTAACGTAATCGTGAAGTTCATACGTCAAACTTATCGAGACGAGTGGTTACAAAAAAAAAAAAACATATTAACAAACAATGACATTTACAAGAATGGAAACAACGACCGAATTTATATCAATGAAAATCTCACTAAAGAAAAAAAAGATCTACTATACATTACAAAACAAAAAATGAAAACAAAATTTAAATATATTTGGGTACAAAATGCCAAAATATTGATAAGAAGTGAAGGTGATGGGAAAATTATCCATATAAAAAATGAGAATGATATAAACAAATACATTTAAAAAAAAAAAAAAAAAAAATCAAAATTCCTTTTGACTCGGAACAGTTATTTTATCAGTTACTAAATCCACGTCATGGAAGATACGACACCATTTCAAACTCACAAATTTATCAAGAGCTATAATTTGGATAACTGGATAAACGATAAAAACATCAAAATGAGGTTTGTGGCTATTCATCTAAATATAAGATCGTTGAAAAAGAATTTTAATTCATTTATTGCACAAGTAAACGACGTTCTGCAGTTTATAGATGTAATTTTTCTAACGGAAATAAATATTAAAAACGAAATAATACCTATGTTCAATATACCAAACTTCACATCGATTGCAAATACTCGAGAGAATAGAAGAGGAGGGGGATTAATCATGTACTTAAAAAACCATCATACTTTTAAGAAAACAAACATTTCTTTTAAAAGCTGCGAGACAATATCTGGAGAAATCACCACCGTTTATCAAGATGTCATAAATATACTTGCAGTTTATCGTCCGCCGAGCAGCAACAAGAAAATATACTTGAAGGAACTAAAACAAATATTACAATTAACTTCATCTGATTCAAACTACTTGTATTGTGGTGATATTAACTTGAATTTATTGGATACCAAAAATAGTGTAATTACAGAATATCAAAATCTACTCAGTGAAAATGGTTTAGAAAATGTAATATTAGATGTGACTCGGGATGAAATTTTAAACGGAAAAAATGTGTATTCATGTATTGATCATATTGCAATTCGCAACCGTAATAACACTGTATTTTCATGTATTGTGACTAACAAAATATCCGACCATTATATAACAGGAGTTGCAATAGGTAAAGAGGTACTTACAAAGGATTTAAATAAAAAAATTGAAATTATTGATAATAAATTGGTATATTCGAAATTAAAACTAGTAAATTGGGGGAAATTATTACAAACTAAATGTCCTTCAGAACTGTACTATAATTTAAAAAATATTTTTGATAATATATATGCTTCCTCGAAAAAAGAAAAATTATTTGAAAATAATCTTAGGCACAACAACCCATGGGTGACTGAAGAAATTAAGAACATGATTAAAAAAAGAGATTATCTTTACAGAAAATGCAGGAATAGCCCAAATAACCCGGTATTTCGTTTAGAATATACGCGATATAGAAACAAAACAAACAAACATATTAATATTACTAAAAACACGTTCCATAAAAACGTAATAAATAGCTTAAACGGCAACCCGAGGAAACTCTGGGATGAAATAAATAATCTAATAGGTAAACCTAAACAAAATTTAGATAAAATAATCCTTCAACATATGGGAAGTCAAGGAGATACAAAGTTTTTATGCGATAAATTTGCCACAACATTTGTAAATGAAATAAAAGACATAAGACATAATTGTACTAAAAAATTCCTAGATCGAAACACGTATACAACTCCTGCTATTATGTCGATGAGATTTAGACCTGTATCACAAAAAGATGTTAAAAAAATTATTAATGATATGGATGTTAAAAAATCAGAAGGCAATAACCAAATAAGAATAAAAGACCTGAAGTTAATTGCTGATAATATAATCCCAGTACTGACTAAACTAATTAACCTTTGTGTTAGTAAAAGTATCATGCCTGACGAACTTAAAACATCCATCATCAGACCTATATATAAATCAGGAAACCACAAAGATTTCACAAACTATCGACCAATAGCGATTCTCTCGTGTATTGATAAAATTATTGAAAGGGCTATCTTTAATCAAATACAAAATTTTATAGAAAAAAATAGAATCATAAATCCCATACAGTACGGATTTCAAAAACAAAAAAGTACTACACAATTACTTTCTAAATTCACTGACCATATAAATTGTCATTTGAATGAAAAATATTATGTAGGCATAATTTTTATAGATTTTAAAAAGGCCTTTGACACATTGGACCATGAAACATTACTAAGGGCAATGGAGGAATGTGGTATTAGAGGTCCTTTAAATAAATTTTTTAAAAATTATTTGTTTAATAGAAAAATTAAAGTTAAAATTGACGGAATTTTAAGTGATGAAATGTTGGCAAACACTGGGGTAGCTACGGGATCGATATCGGGACCTACGTGTTATATTATGCAAGTAAACAGTCTACCAAACGTAATAAAACGTTGTAAATGCTACATGTTTGCAGACGATACTTGCATCATATGTGCTGACAAAAATCCACAAAAAATTCAGGAAATTTTACAAACAGACCTAAATAATATAATAAAATGGTCCCACGACAATGGCATTATTATCAACGCAAAAAAAACCAAATACATGCTTATACATTCACCACATGCAAACTGTCAGGATAAGGAATTGCACATTAAAAGTCATTCATATGATTGCTTACACACAAAAAACCAATCCCTGCAGTGTAATTGCCCAAACATAGAAAAAGTGTACCAATATACATACCTTGGTCTTACAATAGATGTCAATTTTAACTGGTCAATTCATGTTGAAAATGTATGTAATAGATTAAGATCTATATTAGGGAAATTTTATCACCTAAAAAACTTTGTTAATAAAAATATATTATACTGTACATATAACGCATTAGCAGAATCAATTATAGGATACGGAATAAATAGTTACGGATTAACGTACAAAACGTACTTAAATAAAATAGAACAACTACAAATCCGTTTCCTAAAATTGATATCAGGCAAAAAAAAAGTTCAATTATGTGATGGCGATTATAAAAAAATGTTCTCCTTGTGTAATGTGCTCTCTATACATAGTAGGGTAGATTACCAATTAACTCTAGATGAATTCTGGAATACAGAATTCAAAAAACCTGTAAACCATAACTACCCCACTAGGCATAGAGAAGCAGAAATGTTTATTATTAATAAATCTCAAAATGTATACGGTGATAGAACAAAAAGGCATAAAATTCCGCAAATATTTAATGCATTACCTGAAAATATTAAAAACGAGACATCATATTCAAAAATCAAAACTAAAGTTAGATCATTCCACTTCAATAGAATATGAAAACTAAAATATTGTATAAAAATACCTAAATCTATGAAAAACAAATAATATTTTGATCGAATAGGTATAGACCTAGTTCTTTTAACCATTGTTCAAAATAAAATTTATGTTACAATAAGCATTATAATAATTAGTTAAGTATTTTAATATTAAGTATTATATTATTAAATAATTACTATATATGTATTAAGCACCAAGATATCAAACATTTTATATGTTGTAAGTAAATAAATTGGAAAAATGAGAGATTTCTTACAATCAAACTGATTGATCAGTTTTGTAAGATTTAAGTAAGAGAAATTATTGTACAATTAATAACTAAATAAACATATTAAAAAAAAAAAAAGTTCATAACAATTTTTGGTAGCACTTATTTATAATGCGAACAAACTTTTTCAATTGTCAATTATAGAAAAAATAAATATCATGCTTCTCGTCTCACAGATGAGCATTTGGGAGCCATTCTACGATTGCAACAAATATGACAGCTAACTTACAAGAAATAGCCTCCCAAATGCAACTTCAGACATCAGACTGAAATTTGTATAAAATCAGTTACCTATTTAGTTACTTTGTAGTTTACATTAAATTTCTGAATGATTTACGGTGGATATTTTTCTTGGTATAAAGCCCAAGTATATAAACATAATGTAAGTATTTCGAATTAAATTCCGTATATATAGCATTTTTATTTTTTCTATGGGGTATGACCAATTATACGTAGGTATATTGGGCTTAATATCACAAGTGCGGCCCGCCTTTTGTTTATTTTGCCAACTTCTGGCCCTTTCCTGCCAAAAGGTTGCCGAGCCCTGCTTTAGAGAAGTGCGGATCCGTTGATTAAGATGATGATGACGGTGATGATAATGTCTGCGGCACTAGGAGTAACGTCTACCAGCGCGGCGCAGAGGAAATAAAAATACTGGTGATTATTAAGATGTTTGATGATTCGGTCATGTCATCAATAAAATCATCAACATTCATCCAAAACACGAGTAGATACTATGAAAATATACCTACTACCAGAACGATCGGGGACTACGAACTAAATTAAATTAACCATATCTTTTCTCCATTACGTCGTACATCTTGTATTGAATCCCCCCCCCCTCCTAATGGTTTTTTCTTTATTAATATGTAAAATCTAACTGCGTTTCGTAACGTCATCTCTGTTGCTGCGTAGTGTTTGCAGCCTTGTATATCGTCGGCGTATTACAATTTGCAAGGCCCCAAATGACGATGACTAAATCTGATTAACTTGAGAAATTTTATTTATTTATTTATACTTTGTTTTACAGATGTTTTCCCTTAAGTGAGAACAATCCAGTTATAAAAGTCAGTTATTGCACAATTACAAAAATCTACAATTAAATACAGATACACACAATTAGAAAAACAAAAACATCACAAATAAAGAAAAGAATTATGTACAAGCTCACTCAAGTAACACATTACAATGAGTGGCAATAGACATAAGAAATACGCGAGGCATGCGTAGAGAGATAATTGACACAATATAATAATTTAGTATTTTTTAACAGCGCCGGAACTTTTTTTTTGAATCCGTACAAATTATCGACGAAAATATCTACTTCAGCACACTCTATCTTGTTACGTAGCCATATTAGATCAGTCAAGCCTTCTAGTTTTAAGTGTACCAATCTTGAAGTAATCATAAACGTGCTTCGTATGATCTGAGATGGTCATGTAGTCTGTAGTCCACAATTGAAGGATAACATTCTTAGTATTTTTTTGAACTGATTCTACAATGTTTGCAAGAAAAGTTACATCAGCACTAAACATTCGATAATACTAATTTATTCGGCTATAAAATCCATCGACCCATCATTAAATCTAATCAACGTCAAAATATTCCGACTGGGTGCCAAAAAAATTGCTAACAAAAATCGTCCAATTAAAGTGGAATTTACTGACAATATCGCACCGAGAACTCTCCTACGTAATAGCATAAAATTTAAAGACGGCATCAAGGCCAGTAATGACTTAACTATCCTCCAACGTAACCAATTGGTGGAGCTGAGAAAGCAATTATTGTACCGCCAAGAGAATGGTGAACCAAACCTTACTATAAAGTACATAAACTCCAAACAAACTATTGTTACAACTATTCCAAAAAACGACACAACCAAAACAAATTGAAGTGCTATTATCAAAATGTCAGAGGCATGAAAACTAAACTTAAGGACTTCAAAATACATGCCCCGACACTGCAACATGATATTCTCATTCTAACGGAAACCTGGCTGGAACCATCAATTAACTCTGCTGAGCTTGGTCTACCCCACCATCATATTTACCGGTCTGACAGAAGTCAACATACCAGCTCTAAATCTAGAAGCGGTGGTGTCATGATAGTTGTCAACAAGGCACATCCTTCAAAACTTCTGAAAACCAAAAATTGTAATGTGGAGCAAGTTTACATCTTACTAAACGGTAAAAATCAAAAAAATATCATAGGCAGTGTTTACATTCCACCGTCATCGGATATAAGTGTATACAAGAGTCATTTTGAAGATATTGAACAACTGTCATACAAATTTCCAAACAGTAAAATCACTATCATCGGCGACTACAATTTACCAAAAATTAATTGGGGCACCCGTGACAGTTCTACAGTATCACAAAACTCTAGCTTATCTGAAACAGAAAAAGAAATAGTTGAATTTTGCGATTTCCTTAACCTAGTTCAATTAAACAATGTAAAAAATGATAATAACAGATTACTAGATCTTGTTCTTTGTACCGACATGGCAACTGCGGTTGATAAGTCACTCGACTCAGTTCTTACCCCTGATTCTCATCACCCACCTTTAGACATTACTATACTACTAGGTTTTGCCCGTTGCAGAAGCAACTGACGGGTTAAAACACTTTGCGATTTGCGTGTGAATGTGGATGAAGCGAGGAGGAGTGTGTGTTAAATTAATTATATGAAGAAACCTGAGGTTACAGTGACTTTGCAACGCATGCCGGGTACCCGTTGTATATAATGTTGTAATATAGTGCAGGCATTTGCAAGGCGCTTGCATAATAATGTAGTTTCCCTGAACTTGGAATGGAATACAGTTAAGTTGATCCCGAGGTTACAGTGATGTTGCAACGCATGCCGGGAACCCTTTGTATATAATGTTATAATATAAAATAGGCGTTTGCAAGGCGCTTGTATTATAATGTAGTTTCTCGGAACTTGGAATGGAACCATTACAGTTAAGTTGACCCCGAGATTACAGTGATGTTGCAACGCATGCCGGGTACCCGTTGTATATAATGTTATAATACATTGCATGCGTTTGCAAGGCGCTTGAATTATAATGTAGTTTCCCGGAACTTGGAATGGAACCATTACAGTTAAGTTGACCCCGAGGTTACAATGTTGTTGCAACGCATGCCGGGTACCCGTTGTATATAGTGTCATGTAGAAATACAAATCCCCAAAGTTGACCTTTATTGGATAACCAACACCTCTGCCATAGGTCACCTCAAGTGGTTCGCTACGTTTGGTAATTTAGTAGGGGTGCCCGGGTTCATGGGGTGAGGTCTGTCTAGGTCTTGGAGGCGGATGCCCAGGACACACTGAACCCCAGATTCCTACCCACCCCTTAAACCCTTTTCCTTCCCAGAACTCTCATCTCCTTCCTTTCCTAAAAAAAATCCTCCACACAGCATCCCCAAAGATGTCATAGGACCTGAGGGAAATTATTTTCCCCAAGGCCTCCTGTGCGGAGCTCATGTAAAAAAAATAATTAAATGCATATAAATTCACCTTTCCCAAAAAGCCAGAAATAATTTAAAAAAAAAACATGTTCTTAATATATTTTCCCTTGCTTAGTTCTGCACTCCTGGTATTTATCCTTTTAAAATTTTGTTTTATTCGAGTAAAAAAAAGAACAGAAAAAATATTCTTTCATAGCGTACTCTACTCCCCCCCCCCCCACCTTCCTCCATCCCGCAAAACCCCCTCCCGGGTTCCCCTCCCCCTTCCCAGGTTACCCTCCCCCCTCCCTGGTTTTCCTCCCCCCTCTTTTTTAACCAACACCTCTGCCATAGGTCACCCTAGGTGATTCGCTACGTTTAGTGATTTAGCAGGGGTGCCCGGGTTCATGGGATGAGGTGTATCTAGGTCTGATGATCAGGACACACTGAAGCCCAGATTCCTACCCACCCCTTAAACCCTTTTCCTTCCCAGATCTCTTCTCTCCTTCGTTTCCCTAAAAGACGAAGCGAGCAGGAGTGTGTGTTAAATTAAATATATATGAAGAAAAAACGATGTCTGAATACGGATGAAGCGAGGAATGAGCGCCTACAAAGGGAACAGGTAGTCGACCGCTCCCCCAAAGTTTCGTCGCAATCGGATGAACGGTTTAGCAATGCATAATTTCATGATACCAGAGCTCACTATTTGTAGTTGTATTGTAAGTACTGAGTAGGTACTTTGTTGTAATATTTCACCAAAACGACGCCATTATGTTGTTGAGCATAAAATAATTCTATAAAAACTTCCTTTCAGCACAAATAATTTTATTCAATATCATGTTTTATTTTTAAAGGAAAAAAGTCCCTGCAAGAAAGTACCTACCTAGAACAGCGTAATATATATATTTTTGTTATTTCTTAATATCTAAATAGAACCACGCTTTATTCATAAATAATCTGCACATTTAAAAATAACATAACATAAAAATAATATAAGGCTGGGTTGTTTAAAAAAAAGAATTGACAATTTTACAAATTTTTCTTGTCAATTTTCAGTTCTAGAAAGTTCCGTAATTATTTCAGTTTTGTGATGTAACTGGCCTTTATTGAGAAAAAAACAGAATTTGAGTAGAACCAACACAGAACGTGAAAATTAACTTTAAAAAAAAATTGAATTATTTAGTATCATCGAAACAACCTTACCTTAGTATTTATTGCATTAAAACCTAGTTCGTTGTGTAGGTACCCATTCAGCTTTCTTTTTTCATCATATTTGCAATACTACCGAAGTAAGTAGGTACCTACCCCGAATGAAAAACGTGTTAATTTGAACTGGCCAGCAATAATTAAACTTCCGATGGAATCTGTGAGCACGTGTTTTGATGATTTTTTTTCGGAAAATTTCGAGTTTTGTCAGCATCTCCTGACATATTTTATATGAGAATCGTATGTTTTATTGTTATTAAAAGTTGCGGAATCTCTCAGGCTATCGTATTTTTAAAAAACATCTAGCCCGGAATCGGTTTTTCGGCGGCAATGTCGTTTTCTGAAAAACAACGACCCAAACCGCCGAGAGTTCCGTTTTGTTAGGCTAAAACTTTGACATTTGAGATCTGCGTCAACGGTCCTAGCATTTTCCTTTGTGAAATTAAGGGGTTTTTTCGTCATTTTTTTTTTTACCAACGCCATCTGTCGGCGGGAAATATGACCGAGCCGAATCGAGTGATTCGAGCAGAGCTTCTAGTTTTCGCCGCCGATTCGTATCGGAGAATAAACCCCTGTATATATTTTATTTTGTCATTAAAAATTTGCTTACAGTTTTCATTCCCAATTTGCTTCAACCGAAAGTGAACCTTGGGGTGGGTGAAACGTAAAGGGCGTACTGGTCGTTTTTGCGTCAACAAAAAAGTGCGCGGAAAAAGACCTCTCCCAAAACCAAGCATTAATATATACTAGGTTTTGCCCGTTGCAGAAGCAACTGACGGGTTTAAACACTATGCGATTTGACGTGTGAACGTGGATGAAGCGAGGAAGGGTGTGTGTTAAATTAAATATATGAAGAAACCTGAGGTTACAGTGACCTTACAACGCATGCCGGGTACCCGTTGTATATAATGTTATATAGTGCAGCGCTTGCATTAAAATGTAATTTCCCAGGAATTGGAATGGAACCATTACAGTTAAGTTGACCCCGAGGTTACAGTGACCTTGCAACGCATGCCGAGTAACCGTTGTATATTATGTTATAAATTGCAGGCGCTTGCATTAAAATTTTATTTCCCGGGAATCGGGATGAAACCATTACAGTAAAGTTGACCCCTAGGTTACAGTGACCTTGCAACGCATACCGGGTACCCGTTTTACATAATGTTATATAGTGCAGGCGCTTGCTTTAAAATGTTATTTCGCGGGAATTGGGATGGAACCATTACAGTTAAGTTGACCCCGAGGTTACAGTGACCTTGCAACGCATGCCGTGTACCCGTTGTATATTATGTTATAAATTGCAGGCGCTTGCATTAAAATTTTATTTCCCGGGAATCGGGATGAAACCATTACAGTAAAGTTGACCCATAGGTTACAGTGACCTTGCAACGCATGCCGGGTACCCGTTGTATATAATGTTATATAGTGCAGGCGCTTGCATTATAATGTAGTTTCCGGGGACTTGGGATGGAACCATTAGAGTTTAGTTGACCCTGAGGTTAAAGTGGCCTTGCAACGCATGCCGGGTACCCGTAGTATATAATGTTACATAGTGCAGGCGCTTGCATTATAATGTAGTTTCCCAGGACTTCGGATGGAAAAATTACAGTTTTATTGACCCCGAGGTTAAAGCGGCCTTGCAACGCATGCCGGGTACCCGTTGTATATAATTTTATAAAGTGCATAATTTTATAATGTTGTTTCCCGGGACTTGGTAGGGAACCATTACGATTTAGTTGACCCCGAAGTTAAAGTGGCCTCGCAACGCATGCCGGGTACCGCAGTTTAGCAGTGCAAAATTTCATTATGCCGGAGCTCACTATTGTAGTTGTATTGTATTTCATTTTGCAAGTGTAAGTACTAAGTAGGTACTTTGTTGTAATATTTCACCAAAACGACGCCATTATGCTGTTGAGCATAAAATAATTTTCACTACAAATAAATTCATTCAATATCATGTTTTGATTTTTAAATGAAAAAAGTCCCCACAAGTAAGTACCTACCTAGAACAGGCGTAATGTATATATATATACAATGTTCAAATAGAACACACTTAAAAATAAAAAAAATAATTAATAAAAAAATTGACAATTCTTTAAATTTTTCTAGTAAATTTTCAGTTCTATAAAGTTCCGTTCGAGTTCTGTAATTATTTCAGTTTTGTGATGTAACTGGTCTGTAATGATAAAACAATAGAATTTGAGTAGAACCATCACAGAACGTGAAAATTAACTTAAAAAAGTTCAATTATTCTGTATCATCGAAACAACCTTACCTTAGTATTTATTGCATTAAAACCTAATTCGTTGTGTAGGTACCCATTCAGGTAGGTACCTGCGCATTTCCTTAGATTCCGGCAATCTTTGCTTTTTTCATCATATTTGCAATACTACCGAAATAAGTAGGTACCTACCCCGAATGAAAAACGTGTTAATTTGACTGGCCAGCAAATATTTAAACTTCCGATGGAATCTGTGAGCGCGTATTTTGATGATTTTTTTTCGGAAAATTTCGAGTTTTGTCAGCATCTCCTGACGTATTTTATATGATAATCATATGTTTTATTGGTGTTAAAAGTTGCGGAATCTATCCGGCTATCGTATTTCCAAAAAACATCTAGCCCGGAATCGGTTTTTCGGCGGTAATGTCGTTTTCCGAAAAACAACGACCGAAACCGCCGAGAGTTCCGTTTTGTTAGGCTAAAAATTTGACATCTGAGATCCTGACCTATGTCAATAGTCCTATATAGCATTTTCCTTTGTGAAATTAGCGGGTTTTTTCCTAAATTTTTTTTTTCAAACGCCGTCTGTCGGCGGGAAATATAATCGAGTGATTCGAGTAGAGCTTCTAGTTTTCGCCGCCGATTCGTATCGGAGAATAAATCCCTGTATATATTTCATTTTGTCGGAAAAAAATTACCCCCAGTTTCCATTCGGAATTTGCTTCAACCGAAAGTGAACCTTGAGGTGGGTGAAACGCAAAGGGCGTACTGGTCGTTTTTGCGTCGACGAAAAAGTGAGCTTTTCCCGACCTACCCCAAAACTAAACAATACTATATATACTAGGTTTTGCCCGTTGCAGAAGCAACTGATGGGTTAAAACATTATGCGATTTGACGTGTGAACGTGGATGAAGCTAGGAGGAGTGTGTGTTAAATTAAATATATGAAGAAACCTTAGTTCACAGTGACCTTGCAACGCATGCCGGGTACCCGTTGTATATAATGTTATGTAGTGCAGCGCTTGCATTAAAATGTAATTTGCCAGGAATTGGAATGGAACCATTACAGTTAAGTTGACCCCGAGGTTACAGTGATTTTGCAACGCATGCCGGGTACCCTTTGTATATAATGTTATAATGTAAAGCAGGCGTTTGCAAGGCGCTTGTATTATAATGTAGTTTTCAGGAACTTGGAATGGAACCATTACAGTTAAGTTGACCCCGAGGTTACAGTGATCTTGCAACGCATGCCGGGTACCCGTTGTATATAATGTTATAATATATTGCAGGCGTTTGCAAGGCGCTTGCATTATAATGTAGTTTCCCGGAACTTGGAATGGAACCATTACAGTTAAGTTGACCCCGAGATTACAGTGATGTTGCAACGCATGCCGGGTACCCTTTGTATATAATGTTATAATATAAAGCAGGCGTTTGCAAGGCGCTTGCATAATAATGTAGTTTCCCGGAACTTGGAATGGAACCATTACAGTTAAGTTGACCCCGAGATTACAGTGATGTTGCAACGCATGCCGGGTACCCGTTGTATGTAATGTTATAATACAGTGCATGCGTTTGCAAGGCGCTTGAATTATAATGTAGTTTCCCGGAACTTGGAATGGAACCATTACAGTTAAGTTGACCCCGAGGTTACAGTGTTGTTGCAACGCATGCCGGGTACCCGTTGTATATAATGTTATGTAGAAATACAAATCCCCAAAGTTGACCTTTATTGGTTAACCAACACCTCTGCCATAGGTCACCCCAAGTGGTTCGCTACGTTTGGTGATTTAGTAGGGGTGCCCGGGTTCATGGGGTGAGGTCTGTCTAGGTCTTGGAGGCGGATGCCCAGGACACACTGAACCCCAGATTCCTACCCACCCCTTAAACCCTTTTGCTTCCCAGAACTCTCATCTCCTTCCTTTCCCAAAAAAAATCCTCCACACAGCATCCCCAAAGATGACATAGGACCTGAGGGAAATTATTTTCCCCACGGCGTCCTGTGTGGAGCTCATGTAAAAAAAAAAAATTTAATGCATATAAATTCACCTTTCCCAAAAAGCCAGAAATAATTGAAAAAAAACATGTTCTTAATATATTTTCCCTTGCTTAGTTCTGCACTCCTGGTATTTATACTTTTAAAATTTTGTTTTATTCGAGTAAAAAAAAGAACAGAAAAAATATTCTTTCATAGCGTACTCTACCCCCCCCCCCCTTCCTCCATCCCGCAAAACCCCCTCACGGGTTCCCCTCCGCCTTCCCAGGTTACCCTCCCCCCTCCGTGGTATTTTTCCCCCCCTCCCGCGCTCATTATTTCATTGCCGTTACATTTAGTTTTCAAACAGCTCGCGTGCCACCTATTGAAATATTTTTATGCAAATTTTGCAAAAATGCCAGAGCTCACCAGCCAATAAACAAACATAACAAAAAAAGAATTATTCAATTTGGTGCAGTCTTTCGGAAGTTATGCGCGTACATACATTTCGACGATTCATTTTTATGCAAATTTCATAATGCCAGAGCTCACCAGTAGTTTTATTTAAAACTTTTCCTTACAATAACGATAAAAACAAAAAAATAATTACCCAATTAGGTGCAGTCGTTCCGAAGTTATGCGCGTACTTACATTTCATCGATTAATTTTTAAACATATTTCAAAATGCCAGAGCTCACCAGTAGTTGTATAGAAACTTTGTCCTAACAATAAGGAACGCAACAAAAAAAGAATTATTCAATTACGTGCAGTCGTTCTGAAGTTATGAGCGTCCTTACATTTCGGCGAATCATTTTTAAACAAATTTCGTTATGCCAGAGCTCACCAGTAATTTTATTCAAAACTTGTCCTAGTAATAACAAATACAACAACGAAAGAATTATTCAATTTTGTGTATTCGCTCGGAAGCTATGCGCATTTATAGATTTCGGCGATTCATTTTAAACAAATTTTATTATTCCAGAGCTCATCAGTCGTCTTATACAAACCTTGCCCGAACAATAACGAAACCAACTCAAAAAGAATTATCCAATTTGGACCAGTCGTTCATGAGCTATAATTTATAGATGATACCCGTGGATAATTATTTATCCGTTTATGTAATTTTCAGGGTACCTACCTAGTTCATCAAAATATTCTAAAACAATATGTTATTTATATGGCAACACAAACGTTAAACTTTGTCGTAACCACCTCAAGCACAGCCTGAAAATCGAACACCTGCGCTGGTTTAAGAACATTTCCCATACAAATTACGTCAGCCAACGGTGTCATGGCCTGACTGAAAACCTCAGGTGGTTTTGGATAGTGTTCCATGTTCAGTATTGCAAGGTTGAAGAAAATAAATAAACATTTCAAATATCTACCGATTTAACAGGCTGAGAACGATGTGCATTTTCGATGTTGTTGGATTTTTCGCAAATGTCAGATATAATTGCAAAGTTTGACGCGATATTGTGAAACATTTTAAATGGGAAGCTACATATGTTTTTATTTTAAAAGTTTCTAAATCTTGTATAATTTATGATTATTAAAAGACATCTCTCGCAAAATGTTTATTTTCATCGTAATTTACCATCCCGCAAAGGGCCTTTAAAATGTCAATTTTTCTTCGGTATTTTGAAGATCGCCGTTTAATTAATTGGAATAAATTTCTAGCAAAAATCAGTTTTGTATGGGAAATTTTCGATACATCTTTCTCAACTTTTGCAGGCATTTGAAAAGAGATAGATACAATGAATTCGCTTCGAAGAAGAGTGAACCGTGGGGCCTTTGAAATCGGATGAGCTTAGAGATCAATTTGGCTTGCCAAATTTTACCAAATTTTTGCAAGCCAAAGTGACCCGTGAGGTTTCACCCACCCGAGGGGCAGAGTGGTCGCTTTTCCCCTCAAATCGAAAGTGAGGTTTTCCGTGACCTTTCCCAAAAGTGAACAATACTATATATACTAGGTTTTGCCCGTTGCAGAAGCAACTGACGGGTTAAAACACTTTGCGATTTGCGTGTGAATGTGGATGAAGCGAGGAGGAGTGTGTGTTAAATTAATTATATGAAGAAACCTGAGGTTACAGTGACTTTGCAACGCATGCCGGGTACCCGTTGTATATAATGTTATAATATAGTGCAGGCATTTGCAAGGCGCTTGCATAATAATGTAGTTTCCCTGAACTTGGAATGGAATACAGTTAAGTTGATCCCGAGGTTACAGTGATGTTGCAACGCATGCCGGGAACCCTTTGTATATAATGTTATAATATAAAACAGGCGTTTGCAAGGCGCTTGCATTATAATGTAGTTTCCCGGAACTTGGAATGGAACCATTACAGTTAAGTTGACCCCGAGATTACAGTGATGTTGCAACGCATGCCGGGTACCCGTTGTATATAATGTTATAATACATTGCATGCGTTTGCAAGGCGCTTGAATTATAATGTAGTTTCCCGGAACTTGGAATGGAACCATTACAGTTAAGTTGACCCCGAGGTTACAGCGATGTTGCAACGCATGCCGGGTACCCTTTGTATATAATGTTATAATATAAAGCAGGCGTTTGCAAGGCGCTTGTATTATAATGTAGTTTCCAGGAACTTGGAATGGAACCATTACAGTTAAGTTGACCCTGAGGTTACAGTGATCTTGCAACGCATGCCGGGTACCCTTTGTATATAATGTTATAATATAAAGCAGGCGTTTGTAAGGCTCTTGCATTATAATGTAGTTTTCCGGAACTTGGAATGGAACCATTACAGTTAAGTTGACCCCGAGATTACAGTAATGTTGCAACGCATGCCGGGTACCCGTTGTATATAATGTTATAATACAGTGCATGCGTTTGCAAGGCGCTTGAATTATAATGTAGTTTCCCGAAACTTGGAATGGAACCATTACAGTTAAGTTGACCCCGAGGTTACAGTGTTGTTGCAACGCATGCCAGGTACCCGTTGTATATAATGTAATGTAGAAATACAAATCCCCAAAGTTGTCCTTTATTGGATAACCAACTTCTCTGCCATAGGTCACCTCAAGTGGTTCGCTACGTTTGGTGATTTAGTAGGGGTGTCCGGGTTCATGGGGTGAGGTCTGTCTAGGTCTTGGAGGCGGATGTCCAGGACACACTGAACCCCAGATTCCTACCCACCCCTTAAACCCTTTTCCTTCCCAGAACTCTCATCTCCTTCCTTTCCTTAAAAAAAATCCTCCACACAGCATCCCCAAAGATGACATAGGACCTGAGGGAAATTATTTTCCCCACGGCCTCCTGTGCGGAGCTCATGTAAAAAAAAAAAATTAAATGCATATAAATTCACCTTTCCCAAAAAGCCAGAAATAATTGAAAAAAACATGTTCTTAATATATTTTCCCTTGCTTAGTTCTGCACTCCTGGTATTTATCCTTTTAAAATTTTGTTTTATTCGAGTAAAAAAAAGAACAGAAAAAATATTCTTTCATAGCGTACTCTACCCCCCCCCCCCCCTTCCTCCATCCCGCAAAACCCCTCCCGGGTTCCCCTCCCCCTTCCCAGATTACCCTCCCCCCTCCGTGGTTTTTTCCCCCCTCCCGCGCTCATTATTTCATTGCCGTTACATTTGGTTTTCAAACAGCTCGCGTGCCACCTATTGAAATATTTTTATGCAAATTTCGTAATGCCAGAGCTCACCAGCCAATAAACAAACATAACAAAAAAAAATTATTCAATTTTGTGCAGTCTTTCGGAAGTTATACGCGTTCATACATTTCGACGATTGATTTTTATGCAAATTTCATAATGCCAGAGCTTACCAGTAGTTTTATAGAAACCTTGTCCTATCAGTAACGAAAACAATAAAAAAAGAATTTTCAGATTCGGTGCATTCGTTCGAAAGTTATACGCATATATACATTTCGGCAATTCATTTTTATACAAATTTCATTATGGCAGATCTCACCGGTATTTTTATGCAAAACCTTGTCCTAACAGTAACGAACCCACCAAAAAAACAATTATTCAATTCGATGCATCCGTTCGAAAGTTATGCGCGTGCAAACATTTCGGCAACCATTTTATACAAATTTCATAATGCCAGTGCTCACCAGAAGATCAATAAAAACCTTATCCTAACAATTACAAACACAAAACAAAAATAATTATCCAATTCGGTGCATGCATTCGAAAGTTATGGGCGTACTTGCATATCGGCGATTCATTTATAATACCTATATCAGTTTCTCAGGCACCTAACGATTTTATAGTTTTTCATACAGTTAAATATTCCTCAGTCAATTTCTGCGCTCCTGGTAGGTACCCTGTAACGTTTATACAGAATGTGCAATGCAATTTTTCACAAAAATGGCGCTTTAATTTTATTTTTATAATTTTATAATATATAAGTTTCTCAGGTACCTACCGATTTTACAGTTTTTCATATAGTTAAACATACGTATGTATAAAGCCGCCGACAGGGCCTAGCAGCAGAAATCTGCCAAACAGAAGTATGTAGACACAATCGGAGACATGCCATCATCAAATTCTCAAAGATTCGTCGCAATGGGATGAACGGTTAACCGTGTATAATTTAATGAAGCTAAAACAACATATTATTATCTCGGTCAATTTCTGCGCTCCTGATACTTTGGATCCATTATTTTACAAAACCTAGGGTTTTTTTTCACAAAAATGGCGCTATAATTTTATTTTTATTATTTAGGAAAACAAATTTGGTCATCGGGATAAGCACCTCATTTTATTTGATTTTATTAAATTTTGTATTAAGTACCTACTTAGTATTTAAATGGTTAATAATATTTCATTTATATGGCAACACAACCGTTAAACTTTGTCTCAACCACCTCAAGCACAGCCTGAAAATCGAACACCTGCGCCCGTTTTAGAACATTTTACATACAAATTACGTCAGCTAAGGCTGTCAGGGCCTCGCTGAAAACTTGCGGTGGTTTTGAATAATGTTCCATGCTTAGTGTTGCAAGATTCGAGAAAATTTAATAAAGATTATTATTTACCCTCGTACGAATACAATCAATTTGAAACTTGTTCCATCAGTCGTTGAACAACAGCATTTTTTTCGCGCTAGGATCTGCGAACGTTCCAATTTAGATTTCGACACATTTTTGAATTTCTCCAAGGAAAAGCTGCGGTTGTAGATTCTGTCGATAGGCGTCTCCGTGTAAATTGTACCTATTTTTAAACATTAGTTTCAAAATATGACTTTTCCGTAGTTTTTTCGCAAATGTCAGTTTTCAATCGAATATTACAACGATGTTTTTGTGAAAAGTGATAATTGCGATGGTCAATTGACCTTTTAAAAAGTCTCGTTGACGTAATTTTACTAAATTTTGGCTTCCAAGCGTGATATTTTCTAAGAAATCACGTATGCCAGTCGGCCGGTGGGAAATCGAAAAATGAAGAATGACATTTAAAATTTATGTACCTAGCCAAATCAATTTTGTATGGGAGATTTTCGCTACATCTTTCTCAACTTTTGCAGGCATTTGAAAAGAGATAGATACAATGAATTCGCTTCGAAGAAGAGTGAACCGTGGGGCCTTTGAAATCGGATGAGCTTAGAGATCAATTTGGCTTGCCAAATTTTACCAAATTTTTGCAAGCCAAAATGACCCGTGAGGTTTCACCCACCCGAGGGGCAGAGTGGTCGCTTTTCCCCTCAAATCGAAAGTGAGGTTTTCCGTGACCTTTCCCAAAAGTGAACAATACTATATACTAGGTTTTGCCCGTTGCAGAAGCAACTGACGGGTTAAAACACTATGCGATTTGCGTGTGAACGTGGATGAAGCGAGGAGGAGTGTGTTTTAAATTAAATATATGAAGAAACCTGAGGTTACAGTGACCTTGCAACCCATGCCGGGTAACCGTTGTATATAATGTTATGTAGTGCAGCGCTTGCATTTAAATGTAATTTTCCAGGAATTGGAATGGAACCATTACAGTTAAGTTGACCCCGAGGTTACAGTGACCTTGCAACGCATGCCGAGTAACCATTGTATATCATGTTATATATTGCAGGCACTTACTTTAAAATGTTATTTCCCAGGAATTATGATGGAACCATTACAGTAAAGTTGACCCCGAGGTTACAGTGATCTTGCAACGCATGCCGGGTACCCGTTGTATATAATGTTCTATAGTACAGGCGCTTGCATTATAATGTGGTTTTCCGAGATTTGGGATGGAACCATTACAGTTTAATGGACCCCGAGGTTAAAGTGGCCTTGCAACGCATGCCGGGTACCCGCTGTATATAATTTATTTATTTCCGGACAAAAAGTCCATTAACAATATAAAATACGTCACTAACTTATACCTCCCTCTTATCCTTTCCCTTGTTACCATAATTATTGGAAGGCTTTTGACCTCTCCAGCCAGATTCTCCCAAACCTTCGCCATGCACCGCAGTGTGAGGAATAGATTCATACGTTCGTCACTCCTGGCCACACTGACCCCCAGATTCCTAAACACCCCTCATACCTTTTTCCTTCCCATATCTTCTTCTCCTTCCTTTCCCTTAAAAAACCCTCCGCACAGCATCCTCAAAGATGACATAGGCCCCTAGGGAAATTGTTTTCTTTGGAGCCTCCTGTGTGGAGCTAAAGTAAAAAAAAATTAACACTGCATAATTTCATCCTGAATTCTCCCAAAGGTTACAGTGATTTTGCAACGCATGCCGGGTACCCGTTGTATGTAATGTTATGTAGAAATACAAATCCCTAAAATTGACCTTTATTGAATAACCAACACCTCTGCCGTCGGTCACCCCAAGTGGTTCGCTACGTTTGGTGATTTAGTAGGGGTGCCCGGATTCATGGGTGAGGTTTTTCTAGGTCTTGGAGGCGGATGACCAGGACACACTGAACCCCAGATTCCTACCCACCCCTTAAACCCTTTTCCTTCCCAGAACTCTCATCTCCTTTCTTTCCTAAAAAAAATCCTCCACACAGCATCCCCAAAGATGACATAGGCCCTGAGGGAAATTATTTTCCCCACGGCCTCCTGTGTGGAGCTCATGTAAAAAAAAAAAAAATGCATATAAATTCACCTTTCCTGTCTATGTCAGTCTTAAATGATGACCTACATAGAATACCCTTGGATGGTGAAAGCCAGAAATAATTGAAAAAAAAAAAACATTTTCTTAATATTTTTTCCCTTGCTTAGTTCTGCACTCCTGGTATTTATCCTTTTTTTACATGAGCTACACACAGGAGACCCTGAGGAAAATAATTTCCCTCGGGGTCATTTCATCTTTGGAGATGTTGTGTTGAGGGTTTTTAAAGGCAAATAAGGCGAGGAGAGCAACGCTCAGTGGTTAAACATACGTATGGATAAGGCCACCCGCAGGGCCTAGCAGCTGAAACCTGTCAAACAGAAGTATCTAGACGCCATCGGAGGCATGCACATATCAAATTCCCAAAGTTTCATCGCAATCGGATGAACGGTTTAGCAATGCATAATTTCATGATGCCAGAGCTCACCATTTTATACATTAAGAATCGAAGGTCCCCAAAGTTTCATCGGAATCGAAGAAGAATTAACACAGAACGTGAAAATTAACTTAAAAAAAGTGTGCTTTTACCTGCATAATTTGGCAAAAAATTGACCATGTTAAGATATTTAAATTTATTCATTTTCATAACGTTGCTTGAAATGGATTTTGCCGTTTTTGGTGACCAGATCTGAATAGCCAGGTACTTCCCCACCTTCCTCGTCTCCATCTCCCTCCCCTCCCCACTACCTTTAGCCTCACAACATACCCCAACTGGGGATGCCATAGTTTCACTGACTTCAGTAGTTGGGACTCTTGTGCCGTATTATCATTAAAATTTAGTTAATAATGTATAAAGCAATTAATTTCCGTACAATTTTAAAGTACCTACACCATTTGAAAAAAAAAATTGTACCATCTTTGCTATTAAATTTACACAATATATTATTAATTTCTCATTATTTCGACAACAACGTTCCCTCATAAGTAGGTACTGGCCATTACTGGTATTATTATTTAAGAATGTCCAAAAAGAACGAAACTTTACCTACACATTCATAAATGAAAAATATTTTGATAGGTTCTTTCAAAAAAATTTAATAATTCTTTAAAATTTTCAAGTTAATTATTACGTTTTGTGAAAGTTATTTTAAAGTTCTGTAATTATTTCAGTTTTGTGGTGCAACTGGATAAAATGATATAACAACAGAACTCGAATAGAACTTACGCAGAACGTTAGAATTAACTTTAAAGAAATGTTGAATTCTTCAATTTTATTGCAACAACCCGGCATCCAATGTAAGTACCTACATAATTCGTCTAGGTACCTACTCATTTTCGCAAAAAAACCACGGTAGTAAATCGGTAAGCCGGTAGGTAGGTACCTAAGCACTTATTTCCATCACTAAGTTGCATGGTTTATCTGTGTGTTCTAAATAACAGGGTCCGCCAAAACTGCGTTACTCATTTTTGGTAAAAATAAATTGATTAAATAATAATATTTTTTTAAAAATAAAAATAAAATCGTCTTTTTTTTTAAATATTTTTCTAGAAATGACATCGGTCAAACATCCAACTTTTAAATTCACGAACGCGCATACTACTTTCGTAATAAATAATTATTCACAACGATACATGTATGGAAAAAAACGGAAATTCTAAGCATCGTCATTTGAGAAATGTTTCTACGCCGCTCAAACGTTAGTCGTGAAGGCCCGACTATATTTTCGAAAAAAAAAATATCAAGAAAATTATCATTCAAAATAATTAAAAAAATAATTATTATATTTCGAGCAGTATTTTTTTTACCACCGTGTACCGGCATAATAACGATTCATGATTGATGAAATTCGATTTTAAAACCTGCTAACAACGCCAATTTAAGACACTCCAATTTTGTTTCGCGTTCGAATTTGAATTTTAGTCTATTTTTAAATTTTTCTAATGAAATGTTTTAATTCTATGTCCTGTCGACTGGCGGCGCCGTGAAAACAGTACATAATTTTAAAGATTAGTTTCAATACTCGACTTTTATGTTGTTTTTTTGCACATGTCAGTTTTGAAACGAATATTACAACGATGTTTTGGAGAAAAGTGATAATTACGACGGTCAATTGACCTTTGAAAAACTCTTGTTGACGGAATTTCACTAAATTTTGGCTTCCAAGCGTGATATTTTCGACAAAATCGCGTATGCCAGTCGGCCGGTGGGAAAACGAAAAATGAAAGATGACATTTAAAATCTGCGTACCTAGCGAAATCAGTTTTGTATGGGAGATTTTCGCTACATCTTTCTCAACTTTTGCAGGCATTTGAAAAGAGATAGATACAATGAATTCGCTTCGAAGAAGAGTGAACCGTGGGGCCTTTGAAATCGGATGAGCTTAGAGATCAATTTGGCTTGCCAAATTTTACCAAATTTTTGCAAGCCAAAATGACCCGTGAGGTTTCACCCACCCGAGGGGCAGAGTGGTCGCTTTTCCCCTCAAATCGAAAGTGAGGTTTTCCGTGACCTTTCCCAAAAGTGAACAATACTATATATACTAGGTTTTGCCCGTTGCAGAAGCAACTGACGGGTTAAGACACTATGCGATTTGACGTGTGAACGTGGATGAAGCGAGGAGGAGTGTGTGTTAAATTAAATATATGAAGAAACCTGAGTTCACAGTGACCTTGCAACGCATGCCGGGTACCCGTTGTATATAATGTTATGTAGTGCAGCGCTTGCATTAAAATGTAATTTCCCAGGAATTGGAATGGAACCATTACAGTTAAGTTGATCCCGAGGTTACAGTGACCTTGCAACGCATGCCGAGTAACCGTTGTATATCATGTTATATATTGCAGGCACTTGCTTTAAAATATTATTTCCCGGGAATTGGGATGGAACCATTACAGTTAAGTTGACCCCGAGGTTACAGTGACCTTGCAACGCATGCCGTGTACCCGTTGTATATTATGTTATAAATTGCAGGCGCTTGCATTAAAATTTTATTTCCCGGGAATCGGGATGAAACCATTACAGTAAAGTTGACCCCTAGGTTAAAGTCGCCTTGCAACGCATACCGGGTACCCGTTGTATATAATTTTATATAGTGCAGGTGCTTGCATTATAATGTAGTTTCCCGGTACTTGGGATGGAACCATTATAATTAAGTTGACCCCGAGGTTACAGTGACCTTGCAACGCATGCCGGGTACCCGTTGTATATACTGTTATAAAGTGCAGGCGCTTGCATTATAATGTAGTTTCCCAGGACTTCGGATGGAAACATACAGTTTTATTGACCCCGAGGTTAAAGCGGCCTTGCAACGCATGCCGGGTACCCGTTGTATATAATTTTATAAAGTGCATAATTTTATAATGTTGTTTCCCGGGACTTGGTAGGGAACCATTACGGTTTAGTTGACCCCGAAGTTAAAGTGGCCTCGCAACGCATGCCGGGTACCCGCTGTATATAATTAATTTATTTACGCACAAATAGTCCATTAACAATAACAATCGTTTGCACGGTTTAGCAGTGCAAAATTTCATTATGCCGGAGCTCACTATTGTAGTTGTATTGTATTTCATTTTGCAAGTGTAAGTACTAAGTAGGTACTTTGTTGTAATATTTCACCAAAACGACGCCATTATGCTGTTGAGCATAAAATAATTTTCACTACAAATAAATTCATTCAATATCATGTTTTGATTTTTAAATGAAAAAAGTCCCCGCAAGTAAGTACCTACCTAGAACACGCGTAATGTATATATATATATATATATATAAGTTTATGTTACGGCATTTAGTGGCTCAAAGCGTCCTTTAATTACCGGAACTTCTTGATCATTTCGACTTACTGGCTCATTTGGGCACTTAGTGGCTCATCGTTTTTTTTTTTTTAAGTCCATCATATCAAACTCGATGAGACGAGTCGAACGGTGTAAAAAAAATTTTTGAGTGAATAAATGACATTTTTACGTGGACCGTTAATGCTCCGGAATGCGTTTTTTATCAGTAAATATTCATCCATACTTAGAACATCAACTGGGTACACTTTTTATCGCATCTATAACATCACGGCATGCGACGTTGCCGGATGTTCTCGTCATACAATATCATTCAAACTCCAAGTCGTTTATCAATGCTTTGCGATATTGAACTCAATGGTTAAATTCCTCAAAATCTATTATCGCATGACATTGCTATGTCAGATTGAATCTTTTGCGATTTGTTATATGTTTGCCGGTATGTTATGTTGTATTCTATCTACATAGGTAGCCAGACTGCCAAGCGCTCGCTGTGGACTGTTAGTTGTTTTAGAAGAACAGACATTATATTATACGAGTAATATTTAGCGGCTATTCGCGCGCTTTTTTAAAATTGAAGATTGATTTACGAATTGCTTTTATAATATCGTTATTAATTTTGTGTTAATTGTTTTTGTTTTTAATACAAGATTTATATTATTTCGTATTTTATTACACATTTATGTAGTTTTTCTTTAATAAATAAAATATTTGCTACGTAATTATGTATTTGTCTTTTGCGTTCCGAAAGCATAGTCAGTTGTAATGTGATGATATCTATACAGGGTTTTCTAAAAATTTCAGAAATATATTAGGTACTCATTTAATATGTTTTTTCATACAGTTATATTAATTTGTTTAAATGTTTTTTTAGTAGAACGTAATTTTTATAATGGATTATAATATTATCATATTTAAGAAATCTAACAAGTTTTTCATTTAAAAAAATGCTCTGTACCTAGGTAATTACTTTACGCGTGACTATTTTTCAAAAGCATTGTCTCTAGTTGTATTGTAGTAGATAATAAAAAGGTGTTTTATTGTTGTTTGGGTGTATTTTATAAAAAATATTATGAACAAAAATAAACAATAATTTAAAAATAAATTACAATATACTGCCTACATAGTCCAGGAGTAAGACCCTTGACTCACAATCCGCAGGTCTCAAATTTTATTTGATTAATTTGTGTTATTTCACAATTAATTCATTTAAAATAATATAAAGTATATTTGCGGCACGTTCCAGAGTGAAAGATACTCTCAGTATCGCCCTGCTGTAAGACCACCATTCAGAATTGAAACATTGCTTGAAAATGGCTTTGGCCGTGTTTAGTGACCAGATCCGAATAGCCAGGTACTTCCCAACCTTCATCTTCCCCACCTCCTTCCCCTATCCATTACCTTCAGCCTCATAACATACTGGGGATGCCATAGTCTCACTGGCTCCAGACGGGAACAGTTGGGACTCTTGTGCGGTATTCACTGTAAAAAAATAATATTTAGGTATTAACTTACTGGCATAATACGGTGGTTTGAGGGATAACCAAATTTAGTTAATTTGGTTATCCCTTAATTCTGATGGGTTACGGTACCACAATTTGTGAATTGGTCAAAATAAAGTTGGCAACACTGTCTCGATGTTAAGTTGATATTTGCGCTAGATTGGTATACCTATTTAATATTTATGACGCCGCGGCCGCCCAGCGCATCCAATCGCGTGTGGAATTTGTCGTATGAATCCTTTTCTTTCGCATTTTATAAAATGTCACGGCAGAGAATTAATACCATTATTGCGATGTCAATGGATTCTTCAATTAACGGTAAGATTTTATCATATAACCTAAAATATTGTGTTGCATAATGAATTATTACAATCAATGACGTAACAAAAATGTTTGGTAATTATCGATTCGGACCATACAATGGTTCGGACTGGCCACGCTTATTACGAATAATATTTATTGTGTAATAAAAAGTTTCCTTATATAGTAATTAAGGCGAATCTAAAGTGGTTTTCTAAAGATTATTCGTAATAATCGTGACCAGTGCGAACCGAATGTTTTTTTTGGTAAAATTACATTATAATGCGTTGCATTTTTAGGTTATGGTCTCTATAAAAACGCTTTTCACTGATATTTTAATAATAATTCTTGTTGATTTTCACATAAGTACGATAATTATGCGTATTGTTTTATTATGTTTATGATTTTTAATGTGTTTTGTTATTTTATAGATACAAATATATCTAGTACAAGTGAAGAAGGTTCGCGAATTTCAGAGAGTAAAAGAGCCGTAATTAATGAAATGGAAGAAAAACTGGATGATCTATTTGCAAACTCTCCAGATTCAGGTAGCTACATATAAATTATTACTCTCAATGACTTAATAAAAGTGTTTTTTAATAAAATTACGTTATAATGCGTTGCATTTTTAAGTTATGGTCTCTATGAAAACGCTTTGCACTGTTATTTTAATAATAATGCTTGTTGATTTTCACATGAGTACAATAATTATGCTTATTGTTTTATTATGTTTATGATTTTTAATGTGTTTTGTTATTTTATAGATAAAAATATATCTAGTACAAGTGAAGAAGGTTCACCAATTTCAGAGGGTAAAAGAGCCGTAATTAATGAAATGGAGAAAAAACTGGATGATCTATTTGCAAACTCTTCAGATTCAGGTAGCTACATAATAATTACTGATAATATACAATAATCTTAGGTATTTTTCATTACATACCAACATCACGTTACTTATTATTGTGAAATGTTTTAGCAATTAACGGTAGTGATGCTTAGTTTTGGAATATTACATTATTATGCTTTATTTTAGAAGCAAGTGTGACGTCCGGCAGTGATGACTTATTCAAGTTACCCTCGAGAATTTCGTCTGATTCTGGTAGGTAGACTAACTCATTTACCTGACAAACGTTAACCAATGATTCTTGATCATATATGTGATAAGCGCATGGTAAGCGCTCGTTTCAAATTTCCAACTTGGTAATGTAAACGCTATGCTGTAGCGCAGGGGTTCCCAACCTTTTTGTACTCTAGAGCATATTCTAAAATATCGGTAGGGTGGCGGGCACCACCTATTTTTAATCGACAAACTCCTCCCATAACTTCTCATTTTCCCATAATTTATTAATAAATAATAAACAAAAATGTTTCAAAATAATAAAATTATTATTCAAATTGCATACACACAGAGAAATGTATTTAATGTATTATTACGTCTCGCAATCGAAATGAAAATCTCGTCTCCTTCAACGGAAGCAACCTTCCGAACAGGCCCTCTATTGATATGCTCGATGTAACTCTAAGTGACCAGCTCAGATATGGGGGCTCCATCGAAGCCAGAGTAAAGCTAGCCTCTCAAAAACTGGGCGTACTGTACAAGGCCCGCAGATACTTTAATAGTACACAACTACTAGCCTTGTACAAATCGCAAGTCCGCCCCACAGTTGAATTTGGTAGCCATCTCTGGTCTGGAGCTCCAAAATATCTGAAAAATAACCTCGATTCTGTGCAGAAGCGGGCGATCCGTTTGATAAATTCTCCCATTTTAACAGACGGATTGCAATCTTTAGGGCACAGGCGTCGGGTGGGAATGCTATCCTTGTTCTACCGGTATTTCAATGGAAGATGCTCCAAGAAACTAGCATCATTGATCCCTTCGGCACCGGTGCATAGTCGGGAAACACGCCAAACGCGTGCCCAACATATGTACACGGTTGACATTTGTCACATGAGAATTGGTCGCTTCTTCGACTCGTTCTTGTGCTCAACAGCTCGGCTATGGAACAATTTGCCGGCCTCTGGGTTTTCCCCTTCCTACATCATGGGTCTCTTCAAGACCAATGTTAACTCCCTCTTCTCCTCAAAAAGACCCTCCACACAGCATCTTAGATGACATAGGCCTTGAGGGAAATCGTTTTCTTAAGGGCCTCCTGTGTGGAGTTTTTTTTTACAGGGAATACCGCACAAGAATCTCAACTGCTCCCGTCTGGAGCCAGTGACACCATGGAATCCCCAATCGGGGTATGTTGTGAGGCTGAAGGTAGTGGGGAGGGGAAGGAGGTGGCGAATAGGAAGGTTGGGAAGTACCTGGCGATTCAGATCTGGTCACCAAACACGGATAAAGCCATTTTCAAGCAACGTTTTAATTCTGAATGGTGTTCTTACTTACACCAGGGCGATACTGATAGTATCTTCCACTCTGGAACGTGCCGCAAATATACTATATATTATTTTAAATGAATTAATTGTGAAATAACACAAATTTATCAAATAAAATTAATTTGCGCATGCCGGGTTCGAACCTGCGACCTCCGGATTGTGAGTCAAGAGTCTTACCCACTGGACTATGGCGGTCGTCAAATAGGCCGGACTATGGAGGCCGGAGTTAATGTAAAAAAAAAATTAAAAAAAAAAAAACAAAACGCAAAAAACACAAATACAAAGAAAACTTACCGACCCCGTGAACGTTTAAGTTTACCGAACAAAGAAGTCATCCCATAATAAAATGACTGACACACCACATATGCTCAGGAATCGCTGGTTTAAGTTTGTGTGGTAACTTTGTATAATTCACTCTGTATAATTTTCCACACAAATTTAATTTATTAAATATGTTATAAAATGTTATTGTATTTTTAAATTTTAGATTCATATACCAGCGATCATCCAGGGAAGCAGGAGAAAACGGACTGCTGTGTGTCATCAACTTCAAAACAATGTACATCTGATTTAGCTAGTAAAAAACCAAGAGTTTATGACCGTAAAAACTTCTGTCCATACTGCTTCAAGCTGATAACCAACTTTGTACGCCACATCACTATCCAACATCCCTTAGAGGCAGAAGTGATTGAATATAATAAAATTTTAGATCCCGATCTGCGCGAACGAAAAAAAAAGCGTGAATTAATTTCGAAGAAAATAAGAAATAGAGGCAATTATCTATATAATCAGGACGCGATAAATAGAGTTGATGGAATAATACTACCGAATCGCCGCCCAAGAACGACTGCGACAGCTAAAGATTATGCGGTTTGTATAGAATGCTGTGGCACATTCAAAAGAAGTTTACTCTATAGACACCTGAAAAAATGTTCGAATAGAAAACAATCACATGAAGGAAATCCACTAAAACGCTGCAGAGTGTTAAAATCATCCGCTATTTTATTATCCCCAGACAATTCTGAGATCACTGAATCTTTAAGATCTCAGATATTTCCTGTGTTCAAAAATGATCCTATTGCAAAAATTGCAAAGTCTGAGCCATTAATTTGTGCATATGGTTCCCTACTATTAAGCAATCATAAAGAACATCATTTGAAAACACACATTACATCCAAGATGAGAGATCTCGCTAGACTGTTCATGGTCATCAAAGAAAAAAATCCTGCAATATCCTCATTTGACCTTGCATTTGACCCTATACATTTTAATGTTTTTATTGACGCTGTCAAAATAAATAGTGGTTACGATGAAAGTACAGGTTCTGTAAAAATTCCTAGCATCCCTCAACGACTTTGTACAGCTATAAAAGATTGTGCTGATATTTTGATGCGTAAAACAATACAGAATCCTGTGCTGACCACTTCATCCAAAGATGTTATAAAAAACAAGTTGTCTGAATTTAAAATAATCTTTGGTCACGCTTGGAAATTTGAAATTTCTACTAACGCTGAAAAATCAAGGAAAACTCAAAAAATGCTGAAAACTGATGTCATGCCTTTAACTACTGATATAAAAAAAATATGCACGGAAGTTATGAAACTAGAAGTGAATATAGCTCAACGATTTGAATGTGAAAAGTCTTATATCGCCTATGAGGAGCTATGTAAAATAACAATTGCTCATATTATAATTTTTAATAGGAGGAGGGCAGGAGAAGTTGCAAGAGCTCCATTAGAAAATTATATAGCCAGCCAAAATGAAAAACAAGACATTCCTAAAGAAATATTGGAAATCATGAGTTCTGAGGAGCAAAATGCTATACATACATTATATTGCTTCCATATCCCAGGAAAAAGGGGGAGAACAGTTCCAATACTTCTTCGAAATCAGATGAAAAAAAATGTAGACACTATATTTGCATACAGAAATTTAGTTGGAATTCCAAATGAAAACAAATATTTATTCCCAAAACTAGGAGGTGAACCTTATTTTTGTGGCACGCAAATTTTAAGGGAACTAAGACACAAGTTTTCCTTTGTGAATTCAGATCATATAACTTCAACTGGGCTGCGACACCATGTTGCAACCATGAGCCAAGTAGCTGGAAAGAATAATGCTTATGTAAACGCTTTGTCTCATTTCTTAGGGCATACACCAGGTACACATAAAGGGAATTACATGATACCACAACTAGCTCTTGAGAAAGGTAAAGTTGGCTTGAATTTACTGCAATTAGCTGAGGGAAAAATATCTTGCCGATCACAGTCTGATAATGGAACGAACATTACAACAACTTTACAAAATGAAATAGATTCCGTCCCTCAACCTGAAGAATCACATAAAGAAAATGTGGATCATGTTACGTTGGATAATAGCTTAGAAAATGACCAAGAGTCTTTACCAAGTAATTTACTTGATGGGAATATGGCAAAAAAAATTATAGTTAGAAGAAGGTGGCTTAATCAAGAAAAAGATGAACTTTATAAAAACTTTGCAAATTATTTCATCGAAGGGATTGATCCTGGCGCTTCGAAAATAAACGAAATAAAAAAACAAACAGGAATATTGTCAATGAGGTCATGGAAGCAAATTAATACATTTATTAATAATCACCGTGTCAAGAAATTGCCCTTACCTAAGGATTTGCAGAGAAAAAGAGAATTCTACCTCCAGGATGCTTAACTTGAATTCAAATGAATTGTATTGATTAAGAGACCGCTATACCGGCTTCAACGATTGAACGATCCAAAGGTATCGACTCCGATTCCACTACAGCTGATATAAAGCGTGAAGCAATCGTAAAGTAGCTGTTGGCTTGTTCCATAGTTTGATCATTGGCAGTCGTTATAGCAGTTCCATATATTTTATCTTTTGTAATACTGGCATACAGAGTACCGGGCGAATAAGGCCCCTTTATCTTTCATCATGATATTGGTTGTGGAGGGTTATAATTTATTTTAGTTTTTGTTAAATTTATGTGCAAGGTATAATTTGATATCCCTTGTTAAATAAAAAAAAACGAAGGATTCTTCTGTAATGTACAACGCTAAATGTTTCGTGATAGATGTATAATAAAAAGTTATTTGGTTTTAATTATGATTTAATTTTTTATTATATTATGCTGTTTTTATAATGATTGTGAATATAAAGTTATTAGGCTATAATTATTTTTTTATTGTGTTATGTTATTTTTCAAATGATTACACACTTTTTTTAGTATGTATAGTAATATTTTTTGTTTTAAAAAATTCAAATTAAAGAGTTTTTTTTCAAAATGATCGTTTTTATTTTATCACCCTTGAAATGTTGAAAGGTACGTTTGAGACCCGTATTGTAGGAGGGAGGACACACAGAGGCAGGCAAAAATGAGTCGTAGAAATGACCCGTTCTCATGTGACAAATGTTGGGCACACGTTTGACGTGTTACCCGACTAAAGAGACCGGTGCCAAAGGGATCAATGACGCTAGTTCCTCGGAGCATCTTCCATTGAAATACCAGTAGAACAAGGACAGCTTTCAAACCAGACGCCTGTGCTCTAATACACACACACACCGACACTAATCTTGGGATTAGTGTGTCGGTAACGGGCATATGGGTCTATCCCTTCTACTGCGGTGCAAGGTGATGAGTCGAGAGAGCCAGGCTGAAGAGGTTAAAAGGTCTCCCTCAACCACCCTCTCCCAGATGCGACACCTAGTCAAACCATTTGGGGCGGCCTATTGTAGAGACGTTGGTTGTACAATGTATACTATAGAAAATAATAAAATTAGAATACGTGTATAAAATTGGTGGAAGGTAGGTACCTACCTATCTGTCATACAACTGGAGACAATGCTTACACGTGTAAAAATAATTATAGGGTAAGATAAGATAAGATAAGTAGGTATAACATGATAATATAAAACATTATATAAAAATTACATTTTACACACATTTTAATAAAACTGTATGTAAACATGAAATTAATAAACATATTAAAAATTATAATTTGCAAACCAACCTACAACTTAAAGAAGCGTACGAATCAATGAACAAAGTAAGTTTTGTAATATATTTCTAATAAGTTTATTCATAATTTTTCGAAAACACTAATAAAACTAAGATAAAATAATTATGTAGCAAATAAAAGAAACTACACCAATATGTATTTAAATACCTAATTTTATTTGTGATAATAATAAAATAAACCTTAACACAAAAAAAAAAAACAACCGTAAACACCAAATAAATAACAATATTAATTAGCAAATCATACTCCAATTTTAAAAAAACGCGCCAATAATCAAAAACGGCCGCTTGAAATAATAAATGTGTGAATAAGCAACATCCGACCTGTTCTGTCAACCTACCTTCATATGAACTATATTGGTATGTATATGTAGCATTAAACTTGGCAACGTAGCGTGATGCGGTAAGTGTGTTCTTAAAATAGATCAAGGAATGCACGTTATTTTAAGATATTTTTTTTTAATAAATAAACATAATTTTTGATTACATATTATAGCTGACCATATTTTAAACAAAATTTAAAAGACAGCATGTTGGTACTTCATCTACGTAAGTATATATTACATGCGAAAGAATGAGCAACTTAAGTGGCTTCTTCTAAGATGAGCCACAAAATGTGGTATGACATAAATATATATATATATATATATATATATATATATATATTTTATTATTTTTTTTTATTTAACAATGTTCAAATAGAACACACTTAAAAATAAAAAAATAATAATTAATAAAAAAAATTGACAACTCTTTAAATTTTTCTAGTAAATTTTCAGTTCTAGATAGTTCCGTTCGAGTTCTGTAATTATTTTAGTTTTGCAATGTAACTGACCTTTAATGATAAAATAACAGAACTTGAGTAGAACCAATAAAGAACGTGAAAATTAACTTTAAAAAAAGTTGAATTATTCAGTATCATCGAAACAACCTTACCATTGCATTAAAACCTAATTAATTGTGTATCTACGTATTCGGGTAGGTACCTGCGCATTTTCTTCTCTTTGCTTTTTTCATCATATTTGCAATACTACCGAAATAAGTAGGTACCTACCCCGAATGAATAACGTGTTAATTTGAACTGGCTAGCAAAATTTTAACTTCCGATGGAATCTGTAAGCGCGTGTTTTGATGATTTTTTTTCGGAAAATGTCGAATTTTGTCAGCATCTCCTGAACTATTTTATATGGGATGGGCATACAATTTTGGTTTTAAAAGTTGCGGAATTCTCTATTGTATTAGATTTTTGAAAAACATCCGAGCCGGGATCGGTTTTGGGGCCGCAATGCCGCGTACCGTAAAACCACTACCGAAAACCGTGAAAAGTCTGCTTTGTTAGGCTAAAAATTTGACGTCTGAGATCCCTGACCTGACTCAATATTCCTAGCATTTTCATTTGCATTGAAACTGATGGCCAAAATGACATCTTTTTTTTTGGAAACGCGAACCTGTCGGCGGGAAATGTAACCTGGCCGAATTGAGTGTAATTTTACTATTGGTTCTAGTTTTCGCCGTTGATTCGCGTCAGTTTTTCTGTGAATAAAGCGCTAATTTTGTCGAAAAAAATTGACCTCGCAAAATCAAAGTACTGAGGATGAAACTGATGGCCAAAATGACATCATTTTTTTGGAAACGCGAACCTGTCGGCGGGAAATGTAACCTGGCCGAATTGAGTATAATTTTACTATTGGTTCTAGTTTTCGCCGTTGATTCGCGTCAGTTTTTCTGTGAATAAGGCGCTAATTTTGTCGACAAAAATAAACTCCGCAAAATCAAAGTACTGAGGGTGCACTGAATTTGCTTGAACCGAAAGTGAACCTTGAGGTGGGTGAAACGTAAAGGGCGTACTGGTCGTTTTTGCGTCAACGAAAAAGTGCGCGGAAAAAGAGCTCTCCCAAAGTGAACAATACTATATACTAGGTTTTGCCCGTTGCAGAAGCAACTGACGGGTTAAGACACTATGCGATTTAACGTTTGAACGTGGATGAAGCGAGGAGGAGTGTGTGTTAAATTAAATATATGAAGAAACCTGAGTTCACAGTGGCCTTGCAACGCATGCCGGGTACCCGTTGTATATAATGTTATGTAGTGCAGCGCTTGCATTAAAATGTAATTTCCCAGGAATTGGAATGGAACCATTACAGTTAAGTTGATCCCGAGGTTGCAGTGACCTTGCAACGCATGCCGAGTAACCGTTGTATATCATGTTATATATTGCAGGCACTTGCTTTAAAATATTATTTCCCGGGAATTGGGATGGAACCATTACAGTTAAGTTGACCCCGAGGTTACAGTGACCTTGCAACGCATGCCGTGTACCCGTTGTATATTATGTTATAAATTGCAGGCGCTTGCAATAAAATTTTATTTCCCGGGAATCGGGATGAAACCATTACAGTAAAGTTGACCCCTAGGTTAAAGTCGCCTTGCAACGCATACCGGGTACTCGTTGTATATAATTTTATATAGTGCAGGTGCTTGCATTATAATGTAGTTTCCCGGTACTTGGGATGGAACCATTATAATTAAGTTGACCCCGAGGTTGCAGTGACCTTGCAACGCATGCCGAGTAACCGTTGTATATCATGTTATATATTGCAGGCACTTGCTTTAAAATATTATTTCCCGGGTATTGGGATGGAACCATTACAGTTAAGTTGACCCCGAGGTTACAGTGACCTTGCAACGCATGCCGTGTACCCGTTGTATATTATGTTATAAATTGCAGGCGCTTGCATTAAAATTTTATTTCCCGGGAATCGGGATGAAACCATTACAGTAAAGTTGACCCCTAGGTTAAAGTCGCCTTGCAACGCATACCGGGTACCCGTTGTATATAATTTTATATAGTGCAGGTGCTTGCATTATAATGTAGTTTCCCGGTACTTGGGATGGAACCATTATAATTAAGTTGACCCCGAGGTTACAGTGACCTTGCAACGCATGCCGGGTACCCGTTGTATATACTGTTATAAAGTGCAGGCGCTTGCATTATAATGTAGTTTCCCAGGACTTCGGATGGAAACATTACAGTTTTATTGACCCCGAGGTTAAAGCGGCCTTGCAACGCATGCCGGGTACCCGTTGTATATAATTTTATAAAGTGCATAATTTTATAATGTTGTTTCCCGGGACTTAGTAGGGAACCATTACGGTTTAGTTGACCCCGAAGATAAAGTGGCCTCGCAACGCATGCCGGGTACCCGCTGTATATAATTAATTTATTTACGCACAAATAGTCCATTAACAATAACAATCGGTTGCACGGTTTAGCAGTGCAAAATTTCATTATGCCGGAGCTCACTATTGTAGTTGTATTGTATTTCATTTTGCAAGTGTAAGTACTAAGTAGGTACTTTGTTGTAATATTTCACCAAAACGACGCCATTATGCTGTTGAGCATAAAATAATTTTCACTACAAATAAATTCATTCAATATCATGTTTTGATTTTTAAATGAAAAAAGTCCCCGCAAGTAAGTACCTACCTAGAACACGCGTAATGTATATATATATATATATTTTATTATTTTTTTTTATTTAAAAATGTTTAAATAGAACACACTTAAAAATAAAAAAATAATAATTAATAAAAAAAATTGACAATTCTTTAAATTTTTCTAGTAAATTTTCAGTTCTAGATAGTTCCGTTCGAGTTCTGTAATTATTTTAGTTTTGCAATGTAACTGACCTTTAATGATAAAATAACAGAACTTGAGTAGAACCAATAAAGAACGTGAAAATTAACTTTAAAAAAAGTTGAATTATTAAGTATCATCGAAACAACCTTACCATTGCATTAAAACCTAATTAATTGTGTATCTACGTATTCGGGTAGGTACCTGCGCATTTTCTTCTCTTTGCTTTTTTCATCATATTTGCAATACTACCGAAATAAGTAGGTACCTACCCGGAATAAATAACGTGTTAATTTGAACTGGCCAGGAATATTTAAACTTCCGATGGAATCTCTAAGCACGTGTTTTGGTGATTTTTTTTTGGAAAAGTTCGGATTTTGGTAGCTTTTCCTGAAGTTTTTTACATGGTATGGGCATGTTATATCGGTGTTAAAAGTTGCGGAATTCTCTACTGCGTTAGATTTTTGATAAACATCCAAGCCGGGATCGGTTTTGGGGCCACAATGCCGCGTACCGTAAAACCACTACCGAAAACTGTGAAAAGTCTGTTTTGTTAGGCTAAAAATTTGACGTCTGAGATCCCTGACCTGACTCAATATTCCTAGCATTTTCATTTGCTTTGAAACTGATGGCCAAAATGACATCTTTTTTTTTGGAAACGCGAACCTGTCGGCGGGAAATGTAACCTGGCCGAATTGAGTGTGATTTTACTATTGGTTCTAGTTTTCGCCGTTGATTCGCGTTAGTTTTTCTGTGAATAAGGCGCTAATTTTGTCGACAAAAATAAACTCCGCAAAATCAAAGTACTGAGGGTGCACTGAATTTGCTTGAACCGAAAGTGAACCTTGAGGTGGGTGAAACGTAAAGGGCGTACTGGTCGTTTTTGCGTCAACCAAAAAGTGCGCGGAAAAAGACCTTTCCCCAAAGTGAACAATACTATATACTAGCTGGGCCCATTGCAAAAGCAATAAACGGGTTTAAACACTATGCGATTTGACGTGTGAACGTGGATGAAGCGAGGAGGAGTGTGTGTTAAATTAAATATAAATCGGTTAAATATCAAATTTTCATTGCAATCGGTTAATTGGTTTAGCAATGCGTAATTTCATGATACCAGAGCTCACTGTTGTACACAAAAACCATTGCCGGCCTGCGCACATCAAATCCCCAAACGCAATCGGATGAACGGTTTAGCAAAGCATAATCTTATGATGCCCAAGCTCACTATTTTATACAGAAAGAATCGAAGGGATGCAGCAATCAAATCCCCAAAGTTTCATCGCAATCGGATGAACGGTTTAGCAATGCATAATTTCATGATGCCAGAGCTCACTATTTTATACAGAAAGAATTGAGGCGATGCGCACATGAAATCCCCAAAGTTTCATCGCGATCGAAGACAAAATAACACAGAACGTGAAAATAAATTAAAAAAAGTGTGCTTTAGACCACACGACTGAAGTAAAACTTCACTTACTTATGCCAGATACCCGTTATATATAATGTTAAATAGTGCAGGCGCTTGCATTATAATGCAGTTTCCCGGGACTTGGGACGGAAACATTACAGTTTTATTGACCCCGAGGTTAAAGTGCCCTTGCAACGCACGCCGGATACCCGTTGTAAATAATTTTATATAGTGCAGGCGCTTGCATTATAATGTAGTTTCCCGGGACTTGGGATGAAACCATTAAAATTAAGTTGACCCCGAGGTTACAGTGACCTTGCAACGCATGCCGGGTACCCGTTGTATATAATGTTATATAGTGCAGGCGCTTGCATTATAATGTAGTTTCCGGGGACTTGGGATGGAACCATTACAGTTTAGTTGACCCTGAGGTTAAAGTGCAGTTGCAACGCATGCCGGGTACCCGTAGTATATAATGTTACATAGTGCAGGCGCTTGCATTATAATGTAGTTTCCCAGGACTTCGGATGGAAACATTACAGTTTTATTGACCCCGAGGTTAAAGCGGCCTTGCAACGCATGCCGGGTACCCGTTGTATATAATTTTATAAAGTGCATAATTTTATAATGTTGTTTTCCGGGACTTGGTAGGGAACCATTACGGTTTAGTTGACCCCGAAGTTAAAGTGGCCTCGCAACGCATGCCGGGTACCCGCTGTATATAATTAATTTATTTACGCACAAATAGTCCATTAACAATAACAATCGGTTGCACGGTTTAGCAGTGCAAAATTTCATTATGCCGGAGCTCACTATTGTAGTTGTATTGTATTTCATTTTGCAAGTGTAAGTACTAAGTAGGTACTTTGTTGTAATATTTCACCAAAACGACGCCATTATGCTGTTGAGCATAAAATAATTTTCACTATAAATAAATTCATTCAATATCATGTTTTGATTTTTAAATGAAAAAAGTCCCTGCAAGTAAGTACCTACCTAGAACACGCGTAATTATTTTTTTTATTTAACAATGTCCAAATAGAACACACTTAAAAATAAAAAAAATAATTAATAAAAAAAAGTTGACAATTCTTTAAATTTTCAGTTCTATAAAGTTCCGTTCGAGTTCTGTAATTATTTCAGTTTTGTGATGTAACTGGTCTGTAATGATAAAACAATAGAATTTGAGTAGAACCATCACAGAACGTGAAAATTAACTTAAAAAAAGTTCAATTATTCTGTATCATCGAAACAACCTTACCGTAGTATTTATTGCATGAAAACCTAATTCGTTGTGTAGGTACCCATTCAGGTAGGTACCTGCGCATTTCCTTAGATTCCGGCAATCTTAGCTTTTTTCATCATATTTGCAATACTACCGAAATAAGTAGGTACCTACCCCGAATGAAAAGCGTGTTAATTTGAACTGGCCACCAATAATTAAACTTCCGATTGAATCTGTGAGCGTGTATTTTGATGATTTTTTTTCGGAAAATTTCGAGTTTTGTCAGCATATCCTGACTTTTTTTACATGGGATGGGCATGTTATATTGGTGTTCAAAGTTGCGGAATCTATCCGGCTATCGTATTTTCAAAAAACATCTAGCCCGGAATCGGTTTTTCGGCGGTAATGTCGTTTTCCGAAAAACAACGACCGAAACCGCCGAGAGTTCCGTTTTGTTAGGCTAAAAATTTGACGTCTACGATCCCTGACCTGACTCAATATTCCTAGCATTTTCATTTGCATTGAAACTGATGGCCAAAATGACATCTTTTTTTTGGAAACGCGAACCTGTCGGCGGGAAATATAACCTGGCCGAATTGAGTGTGATTTTACTATTGGTTCTAGTTTTCGCCGTTGATTCGCGTTAGTTTTTCTGTGAATAAGGCGCTAATTTTGTCGACAAAAATAAACTCCGCAAAATCAAAGTACTGAGGGTGCACTGAATTTGCTTGAACCGAAAGTGAACCTTGAGGTGGGTGAAACGTAAAGGGCGTACTGGTCGTTTTTGCGTCAACGAAAAAGTGCGCGGAAAAAGAGCTTTCCCAAACCAAACATTAATATATATATACTAGGTTTTGCCCGTTGCAGAAGCAACTGACGGGTTAAAACACTTTGCGATTTGCGTGTGAATGTGGATGAAGCGAGGAGGAGTGTGTGTTAAATTAATTATATGAAGAAACCTGAGGTTACAGTGACTTTGCAACGCATGCCGGGTACCCGTTGTATATAATGTTATAATATAGTGCAGGCATTTGCAAGGCGCTTGCATAATAATGTAGTTTCCCTGAACTTGGAATGGAATACAGTTAAGTTGATCCCGAGGTTACAGTGATGTTGCAACGCATGCCGGGAACCCTTTGTATATAATGTTATAATATAAAACAGGCGTTTGCAAGGCGCTTGCATTATAATGTAGTTTCCCGGAACTTGGAATGGAACCATTACAGTTAAGTTGACCCCGAGATTACAGTGATGTTGCAACGCATGCCGGGTACCCGTTGTATATAATGTTATAATACATTGCATGCGTTTGCAAGGCGCTTGAATTATAATGTAGTTTCCCGGAACTTGGAATGGAACCATTACAGTTAAGTTGACCCCGAGGTTACAGCGATGTTGCAACGCATGCCGGGTACCCTTTGTATATAATGTTATAATATAAAGCAGGCGTTTGTAAGGCTCTTGCATTATAATGTAGTTTTCCGGAACTTGGAATGGAACCATTACAGTTAAGTTGACCCCGAGATTACAGTAATGTTGCAACGCATGCCGGGTACCCGTTGTATATAATGTTATAATACAGTGCATGCGTTTGCAAGGCGCTTGAATTATAATGTAGTTTCCCGGAACTTGGAATGGAACCATTACAGTTAAGTTGACCCCGAGGTTACAGTGTTGTTGCAACGCATGCCAGGTACCCGTTGTATATAATGTAATGTAGAAATACAAATCCCCAAAGTTGTCCTTTATTGGATAACCAACTTCTCTGCCATAGGTCACCTCAAGTGGTTCGCTACGTTTGGTGATTTAGTAGGGGTGTCCGGGTTCATGGGGTGAGGTCTGTCTAGGTCTTGGAGGCGGATGTCCAGGACACACTGAACCCCAGATTCCTACCCACCCCTTAAACCCTTTTCCTTCCCAGAACTCTCATCTCCTTCCTTTCCTTAAAAAAAATCCTCCACACAGCATCCCCAAAGATGACATAGGACCTGAGGGAAATTATTTTCCCCACGGCCTCCTGTGCGGAGCTCATGTAAAAAAAAAAAATTAAATGCATATAAATTCACCTTTCCCAAAAAGCCAGAAATAATTGAAAAAAACATGTTCTTAATATATTTTCCCTTGCTTAGTTCTGCACTCCTGGTATTTATCCTTTTAAAATTTTGTTTTATTCGAGTAAAAAAAAGAACAGAAAAAATATTCTTTCTTAGCGTACTCTACCCCCCCCCCCCCCTTCCTCCATCCCGCAAAACCCCTCCCGGGTTCCCCTCCCCCTTCCCAGATTACCCTCCCCCCTCCGTGGTTTTTTCCCCCCTCCCGCGCTCATTATTTCATTGCCGTTACATTTGGTTTTCAAACAGCTCGCGTGCCACCTATTGAAATATTTTTATGCAAATTTCGTAATGCCAGAGCTCACCAGCCAATAAACAAACATAACAAAAAAAAATTATTCAATTTTGTGCAGTCTTTCGGAAGTTATACGCGTTCATACATTTCGACGATTGATTTTTATGCAAATTTCATAATGCCAGAGCTTACCAGTAGTTTTATAGAAACCTTGTCCTATCAGTAACGAAAACAATAAAAAAAGAATTTTCAGATTCGGTGCATTCGTTCGAAAGTTATACGCATATATACATTTCGGCAATTCATTTTTATACAAATTTCATTATGGCAGATCTCACCGGTATTTTTATGCAAAACCTTGTCCTAACAGTAACGAACCCACCAAAAAAACAATTATTCAATTCGATGCATCCGTTCGAAAGTTATGCGCGTGCAAACATTTCGGCAACCATTTTATACAAATTTCATAATGCCAGTGCTCACCAGAAGATCAATAAAAACCTTATCCTAACAATTACAAACACAAAATAAAAATAATTATCCAATTCGGTGCATGCATTCGAAAGTTATGGGCGTACTTGCATATCGGCGATTCATTTATAATACCTATATCAGTTTCTCAGGCACCTAACGATTTTATAGTTTTTCATACAGTTAAATATTCCTCAGTCAATTTCTGCGCTCCTGGTAGGTACCCTGTAACGTTTATACAGAATGTGCAATGCAATTTTTCACAAAAATGGCGCTTTAATTTTATTTTTATAATTTTATAATATATCAGTTTCTCAGGTACCTACCGATTTTACAGTTTTTCATATAGTTAAACATACGTATGTATAAAGCCGCCGACAGGGCCTAGCAGCAGAAATCTGCCAAACAGAAGTATGTAGACACAATCGGAGACATGCCATCATCAAATTCTCAAAGATTCGTCGCAATGGGATGAACGGTTAACCGTGTATAATTTAATGAAGCTAAAACAACATATTATTATCTCGGTCAATTTCTGCGCTCCTGATACTTTGGATCCATTATTTTACAAAACCTAGGGTTTTTTTTCACAAAAATGGCGCTATAATTTTATTTTTATTATTTAGGAAAACAAATTTGGTCATCGGGATAAGCACCTCATTTTATTTGATTTTATTAAATTTTGTATTAAGTACCTACTTAGTATTTAAATGGTTAATAATATTTCATTTATATGGCAACACAACCGTTAAACTTTGTCTCAACCACCTCAAGCACAGCCTGAAAATCGAACACCTGCGCCCGTTTTAGAACATTTTACATACAAATTACGTCAGCTAAGGCTGTCAGGGCCTCGCTGAAAACTTGCGGTGGTTTTGAATAATGTTCCATGCTTAGTGTTGCAAGATTCGAGAAAATTTAATAAAGATTATTATTTACCCTCGTACGAATACAATCAATTTGAAACTTGTTCCATCAGTCGTTGAACAACAGCATTTTTTTCGCGCTAGGATCTGCGAACGTTCCAATTTAGATTTCGACACATTTTTGAATTTCTCCAAGGAAAAGCTGCGGTTGTAGATTCTGTCGATAGGCGTCTCCGTGTAAATTGTACCTATTTTTAAACATTAGTTTCAAAATATGACTTTTCCGTAGTTTTTTCGCAAATGTCAGTTTTCAATCGAATATTACAACGATGTTTTTGTGAAAAGTGATAATTGCGATGGTCAATTGACCTTTTAAAAAGTCTCGTTGACGTAATTTTACTAAATTTTGGCTTCCAAGCGTGATATTTTCTAAGAAATCACGTATGCCAGTCGGCCGGTGGGAAATCGAAAAATGAAGAATGACATTTAAAATTTATGTACCTAGCCAAATCAATTTTGTATGGGAGATTTTCGCTACATCTTTCTCAACTTTTGCAGGCATTTGAAAAGAGATAGATACAATGAATTCGCTTCGAAGAAGAGTGAACCGTGGGGCCTTTGAAATCGGATGAGCTTAGAGATCAATTTGGCTTGCCAAATTTTACCAAATTTTTGCAAGCCAAAATGACCCGTGAGGTTTCACCCACCCGAGGGGCAGAGTGGTCGCTTTTCCCCTCAAATCGAAAGTGAGGTTTTCCGTGACCTTTCCCAAAAGTGAACAATACTATATATACTAGCTGGGCCCATTGCAAAAGCAATAAACGGGTTTAAACACTATGCGATTTGACGTGTGAACGTGGATGAAGCGAGGAGGAGTGTGTTAAATTAAATATAAATCGGTTAAATATCAAATTTTCATTGCAATCGGTTAATTGGTTTAGCAATGCGTAATTTCATGATACCAGAGCTCACTGTTGTACACAAAAACCATTGCCGGCCTGCGCACATCAAATCCCCAAACGCAATCGGATGAACGGTTTAGCAAAGCATAATCTTATGATGCCCAAGCTCACTATTTTATACAGAAAGAATCGAAGGGATGCAGCAATCAAATCCCCAAAGTTTCATCGCAATCGGATGAACGGTTTAGCAATGCATAATTTCATGATGCCAGAGCTCACTATTTTATACAGAAAGAATTGAGGCGATGCGCACATGAAATCCCCAAAGTTTCATCGCGATCGAAGACAAAATAACACAGAACGTGAAAATAAATTAAAAAAAGTGTGCTTTAGACCACACGACTGAAGTAAAACTTCACTTACTTATGCCAGATACCCGTTATATATAATGTTAAATAGTGCAGGCGCTTGCATTATAATGCAGTTTCCCGGGACTTGGGACGGAAACATTACAGTTTTGTTGACCCCGAGGTTAAAGTGCCCTTGCAACGCACGCCGGATACCCGTTGTAAATAATTTTATATAGTGCAGGCGCTTGCATTATAATGTAGTTTCCCGGGACTTGGGATGGAACCATTAAAATTAAGTTGACCCCGAGGTTACAGTGACCTTGCAACGCATGCCGGGTACCCGTTGTATATAATGTTATATAGTGCAGGCGCTTGCATTATAATGTAGTTTCCGGGGACTTGGGATGGAACCATTACAGTTTAGTTGACCCTGAGGTTAAAGTGCAGTTGCAACGCATGCCGGGTACCCGTAGTATATAATGTTACATAGTGCAGGCGCTTGCATTATTATGTAGTTTCCCAGGACTTCGGATGGAAACATTACAGTTTTATTGACCCCGAGGTTAAAGCGGCCTTGCAACGCATGCCGGGTACCCGTTGTATATAATTTTATAAAGTGCATAATTTTATAATGTTGTTTTCCGGGACTTGGTAGGGAACCATTACGGTTTAGTTGACCCCGAAGTTAAAGTGGCCTCGCAACGCATGCCGGGTACCCGCTGTATATAATTAATTTATTTACGCACAAATAGTCCATTAACAATAACAATCGGTTGCACGGTTTAGCAGTGCAAAATTTCATTATGCCGGAGCTCACTATTGTAGTTGTATTGTATTTCATTTTGCAAGTGTAAGTACTAAGTAGGTACTTTGTTGTAATATTTCACCAAAACGACGCCATTATGCTGTTGAGCATAAAATAATTTTCACTATAAATAAATTCATTCAATATCATGTTTTGATTTTTAAATGAAAAAAGTCCCTGCAAGTAAGTACCTACCTAGAACACGCGTAATTATTTTTTTTATTTAACAATGTCCAAATAGAACACACTTAAAAATAAAAAAAATAATTAATAAAAAAAAGTTGACAATTCTTTAAATTTTCAGTTCTATAAAGTTCCGTTCGAGTTCTGTAATTATTTCAGTTTTGTGATGTAACTGGTCTGTAATGATAAAACAATAGAATTTGAGTAGAACCATCACAGAACGTGAAAATTAACTTAAAAAAAGTTCAATTATTCTGTATCATCGAAACAACCTTACCGTAGTATTTATTGCATGAAAACCTAATTCGTTGTGTAGGTACCCATTCAGGTAGGTACCTGCGCATTTCCTTAGATTCCGGCAATCTTAGCTTTTTTCATCATATTTGCAAGACTACCGAAATAAGTAGGTACCTACCCCGAATGAAAAGCGTGTTAATTTGAACTGGCCACCAATAATTAAACTTCCGATGGAATCTGTGAGCGCGTATTTTGATGATTTTTTTTCGGAAAATTTCGAGTTTTGTCAGCATCTCCTGACTTTTTTTACATGGGATGGGCATGTTATATTGGTGTTAAAAGTTGCGGAATCTATCCGGCTATCGTATTTTCAAAAAACATCTAGCCCGGAATCGGTTTTTCGGCGGTAATGTCGTTTTCCGAAAAACAACGACCGAAACCGCCGAGAGTTCCGTTTTGTTAGGCTAAAAATTTGACGTCTACGATCCCTGACCTGACTCAATATTCCTAGCATTTTCATTTGCATTGAAACTGATGGCCAAAATGACATCTTTTTTTTGGAAACGCGAACCTGTCGGCGGGAAATGTAACCTGGCCGAATTGAGTGTGATTTTACTATTGGTTCTAGTTTTCGCCGTTGATTCGCATCGGTTTTTCTGTGAATAAAGCGCTAATTTTGTCGAAAAAAACTGACCTCGCAAAATCAAAGTACTGAGGATGAAACTGATGGCCAAAATGACATCTTTTTTTTGGAAACGCGAACCTGTCGGCGGGAAATGTAACCTGGCCGAATTGAGTATAATTTTACTATTGGTTCTAGTTTTCGCCGTTGATTCGCGTCAGTTTTTCTGTGAATAAGGCGCTAATTTTGTCGACAAAAATAAACTCCGCAAAATCAAAGTACTGAGGGTGCACTGAATTTGCTTGAACCGAAAGTGAACCTTGAGGTGGGTGAAACGTAAAGGGCGTACTGGTCGTTTTTGCGTCAACGAAAAAGTGCGCGGAAAAAGAGCTTTCCCAAAGTGAACAATACTATATAACTAGCTGGGCCCATTGCAAAAGCAATAAACGGGTTTAAACACTATGCGATTTGACGTGTGAACGTGGATGAAGCGAGGAGGAGTATGTGTTAAATTAAATATAAATCGGTTAAATATCAAATTTTCATTGCAATCGGTTAATTGGTTTAGCAATGCGTAATTTCATGATACCAGAGCTCACTGTTGTGCACAAAAACCATTGCCGGCCTGCGCACATCAAATCCCCAAACGCAATCGGAAGAACGGTTTAGCAATGCATAATCTTATGATGCCCAAGCTCACTATTTTATACAGAAAGAATCGAAGGGATGCAGCAATCAAATCCCCAAAGTTTCATCGCAATCGGATGAACGGTTTAGCAATGCATAATTTCATGATGCCAGAGCTCACTATTTTATACAGAAAGAATTGAGGCGATGCGCACATGAAATCCCCAAAGTTTCATCGCGATCGAAGACAAAATAACACAGAACGTGAAAATAAATTAAAAAAAGTGTGCTTTAGACCACACGACTGAAGTAAAACTTCACTTACTTATGCCAGATACCCGTTATATATAATGTTAAATAGTGCAGGCGCTTGCATTATAATGCAGTTTCCCGGGACTTGGGACGGAAACATTACAGTTTTATTGACCCCGAGGTTAAAGTGGCCTTGCAACGCACGCCGGGTACCCGTTGTATATAATTTTATATAGTACAGGCGCTTGCATTATAATGTAGTTTCCCGGGACTTGGGATGGAACCATTATAATTAAGTTGACCCCGAGGTTACAGTGACCTTGCAACGCATGCCGGGTACCCGTTGTATATAATGTTATATAGTGCAGGCGCTTGCATTATAATGTAGTTTCCGGGGACTTGGGATGGAACCATTACAGTTTAGTTGACCCTGAGGTTAAAGTGCAGTTGCAACGCATGCCGGGTACCCGTAGTATATAATGTTACATAGTGCAGGCGCTTGCATTATAATGTAGTTTCCCAGGACTTCGGATGGAAACATTACAGTTTTATTGACCCCGAGGTTAAAGCGGCCTTGCAACGCATGCCGGGTACCCGTTGTATATAATTTTATAAAGTGCATAATTTTATAATGTTGTTTCCCGGGACTTGGTAGGGAACCATTACGGTTTAGTTGACCCCGAAGTTAAAGTGGCCTCGCAACGCATGCCGGGTACCCGCTGTATATAATTAATTTATTTACGCACAAATAGTCCATTAACAATAACAATCGGTTGCACGGTTTAGCAGTGCAAAATTTCATTATGCCGGAGCTCACTATTGTAGTTGTATTGTATTTCATTTTGCAAGTGTAAGTACTAAGTAGGTACTTTGTTGTAATATTTCACCAAAACGACGCCATTATGCTGTTGAGCATAAAATAATTTTCACTACAAATAAATTCATTCAATATCATGTTTTGATTTTTAAATGAAAAAAGTCCCTGCAAGTAAGTACCTACCTAGAACACGCGTAATTATTTTTTTTATTTAACAATGTCCAAATAGAACACACTTAAAAATAAAAATAAAATAATTAATAAAAAAAAGTTGACAATTCTTTAAATTTTTCTAGTAAATTTTCAGTTCTATAAAGTTCCGTTCGAGTTCTGTAATTATTTCAGTTTTGTGATGTAACTGGTCTGTAATGATAAAACAATAGAATTTGAGTAGAACCATCACAGAACGTGAAAATTAACTTAAAAAAAGTTCAATTATTCTGTATCATCGAAACAACCTTACCTTAGTATTTATTGCATTAAAACCTAATTCGTTGTGTAGGTACCCATTCAGGTAGGTACCTGCGCATTTCCTTAGATTCCGGCAATCTCAGCTTTTTTCATCATATTTGCAATACTACCGAAATAAGTAGGTACCTACCCCGAATGAAAAACGTGTTAATTTGAACTGGCCAGCAAATATTTAAACTTCCGATGGAATCTGTGAGCGCGTATTTTGATGATTTTTTTTTCGGAAAATTTCGAGTTTTGTCAGCATCTCCTGACGTATTTTATATGAGAATCATATGTTTTATTGGTGTTAAAAGTTGCGGAATCTATCCGGCTATCGTATTTTCAAAAAACATCTAGCCCGGAATCGGTTTTTCGGCGGTAATGTCGTTTTCCGAAAAACAACGACCGAAACCGCCGAGAGTTCCGTTTTGTTAGGCTAAAAATTTGACATCTGAGATCCTGACCTATGTCAATAGTCCTATATAGCGTTTTCCCTTGTGAAATTAGCGGGTTTTTTCGTCACTTTTTTTTTTCAAACGCCGTCTGTCGGCGGGAAATACAACCGAGCCGAATCGAGTGATTCGAGTAGAGCTTCTAGTTTTCGCCGCCGATTCGTATCGGAGAATAAATCCCTGTATATATTTTTTTTGTCGAAAAAAAAAGGATCCCAGCTTCTTGTCTGAATTTGCTTCGACCGAAAGTGAACCTTGAGGTTGGTGAAACGCAAAGGGCGTACTGGTCATTTTTGCGCCGACAAAAAAGTGAGTGAGTTTTCCCCAAAGTGAACAATACTATATATATATACTAGCGTAGCCGCTAAACCACTTGAAAACTGGGATGTTTTTTTGCCGTGACGCGAGCAGGCGCTACGAAGGGGGCACTTTCTTTTCTATCACAAACCATGTTTAGCGTATTAGGTTATAAAAAAAATGGCGGGCGAACTGTCAATATCAGTTTGTAAAGTGAAATTTTAAATACTTTGAACGGTTGTATCTCCCTCAATTTTGCCGAGCGCGCCTTAATTTTTGTTTTATTCTGCTTTTCCACACTTTTCTCATCTACAAAGTGCCTTTTTATTACATTTCCAAACTGTGCCCGGATCTGCATTCCTCCCTTTTTTAGTATTATTTTAGAAAAGATCTCTCTAAATAAATACATACACAAAATACGTAATAAAAATAGGAGGTTGTTTATTTTCTACAAATTACATTTTCCTTCGAAGTCATTATTGTATGTTAAAACAATAGGAAATACATATTTAATAATAATTGTAGATTGCTCTGTTTTTTTTATTAAAATAATAAATAAATACCTAAATGGATTCCTTTGATGAAGTCTTTGTTTTTGTAAGTTTGCCTCTTTGTTTTCTTTTGACTTTGCGTTTTCGTGTCACTTGGCATTTTAATAGTACAAACATCATATTAACATCTTAATTTATGGAATAAATATATATCCAATATCTCTGGGGGGATTTTCAAAATCTTTCCTGTAAGTAAATAAATGACAATTTAGGAATGACGATTTAGGTTATGTCATACGTCTGACGTGTTAGCCCATTTTCGAGGTAATCAGGTAATCATAATTATACAACAATCCCCAGCTAATGTAATAAGTTACATAAAATTATAAATGGAGTATTATTTCATATACCTACCTACCTATTTGCAGTCAGTAATTTAATTCATAATTAATTCAGTTATCGTAAATGAAAATAAGTTGACACCATAAATAAACCAATCATGTTGACACCGTTGACAGTGTTGACACGTTGAACACGGAGTCCAGTGTTGTCATTTCTAAAAAAAACATATTTCAGGGGTAAAATAATGTTATGTTTAATAAGAAGTTTTTCGTAAGCTTTTAATTAAAGAATAAGAAAGCAACGAAACCAAAATAAATTAACTTTGATGCTTTAATAAAAATAGCACTTTATAATATACCTGTGAATGGTATGAAAAAAATATGGCTTTGAAAAATAACAACAAAAGTTTCTCAGGTACCTACTGATTTTATAGTTTTTCATACAGTTAAACATACGTATGTATAAAGCCGCCGACAGGGCCTAGCAGCAGAAATCTGCCAAACAGAAGTATGTAGACACAATCGGAGACATGCCATCATCAAATTCTCAAAGATTCGTCGCAATGGGATGAACGGTTAACCGTGTATAATTTAATGAAGCTAAAACAACATATTATTATCTCGGTCAATTTCTGCGCTCCTGATACTTTGGATCCATTATTTTACAAAACCTAGGGTTTTTTTTCACAAAAATGGCGCTATAATTTTATTTTTATTATTTAGGAAAACAAATTTGGTCATCGGGATAAGCACCTCATTTTATTTGATTTTATTAAATTTTGTATTAAGTACCTACTTAGTATTTAAATGGTTAATAATATTTCATTTATATGGCAACACAACCGTTAAACTTTGTCTCAACCACCTCAAGCACAGCCTGAAAATCGAACACCTGCGCCCGTTTTAGAACATTTTACATACAAATTACGTCAGGTAACGCTGTCAGGGCCTCGCTGAAAACTTGCGGTGGTTTTGAATAATGTTCCATGCTTAGTGTTGCAAGATTCGAGAAAATTTAATAAAGATTATTAATCACCCTCGTACGAATACAATCAATTTGAAACATGTTCCATAAGTCGTTGAACAACAGCATTTTTTTCGCGCTAGGATCTGCGAACGTTCCAATTTAGATTTCGACACATTTTTGAATTTCTCCGAGGAAAAGCTGCAGTTTTAGATTCTGTCGACAGGCGTCTCCGTGAAAATTGTACCTATTTTTAAACATTAGTTTCAAAATATGACTTTTCCGTGGGTTTTCCGCAAATGTCAGTTTTGAAACGAATATAACGACGATGTTTTTGTGAAAAGTGATAATTACGACGGTCAATTAACCTTTGAAAAACTCTCGTTGACGTAATTTTAATAAATTTTGGCTTCCAAGCGTGATATTTTCGACGAAATCGCATATGCAAGTCGGCCGGTGGGCAAACGAAAAATGAAGAATGACATTTAAAATTTATGTACCTAGCCAAATCAATTTTGTATGGGAGATTTTCGCTATATCTTTCTCAACTTTTCCATGCATTTAAAAAGAGATACACTCCCTTAATCGGCCTTGAGGGAAAGTGAATCTACAGATGTGCCAATCTCGATGAGCCGAGAAGTCAATTTGGCTTGCCAAATTTTAAAAACGGTCGCAAGCCAAAGTGACCCGTGAGGTTTCACCCACCCGAGGGGCAAAGTGGTCGCTTTTCCCCTCAAATCGAAAGTGAGTTTTGACCCATCACGAACGGCCGCAAGCTAAAGTGACCCTTGTTGTTTCACCCACCCGAGGGGCAGAGTGGTCGTTATTCCCCTCAAATCAAAAGTGACCTTTTCCTGACCAATGGCGTGAGCGGAAAAAGTGAGTTTTCCCTGACCTATCCCAAAACCAAACAATACTATATATACTAGCGGGGCCCGTTGCAGAAGCAACTAACGGGTTAAAACACTATGCGATTTAACGTGTGAACGTGGATGAAGCGAGGAGGAGTGTGTGTTAAATTAAATATATGAAGAAACCTGAGGTAACAGTGACCTTGCAACGCATGCCGGGTACCCGTTGTATATAATGTAATGTAGAAATACAACTCCCCAAAGTTGTCTACTATTGGATAACCAACACCTCTGCCATAGGTCACCTCAAGTGGTTCGCTACGTTTGGTGATTTAGTAGGGGTGCCCGGGTTCATTCGGTGAGGTCTGCCTAGTTCTTGGAGGCGGATGCCCAGGACACACTGAACCCCAGATTCCTACCCACCCCTTAAACCCTTTTCCTTCCCAGAACTCTCATCTCCTTCCTTTTCTAAAAAAAATCCTCCACACAGCATCCCCAAAGATGACATAGGACCTGAGGAAAATTATTTTCCCCACGGCCTCCTGTGTGGAGCTCATGTAAAAAAAATATTTAAATGCATATCTTTTTCTCCGTCCTTTCCCTTAAAAAACCCTCCACACAGCATCCTCAAAGATGACATAGGCCCCTAGGGAAATTGTTTTCATCAGTGCCTCCTGTGTGGAGCTAATGTAAAAAAAATATTTTAGCAATGCATAATTTCATCCTGAGTTCTACTTGAGGTTGCAGTGACCTTGCAACGCATGCCGGGTACCCTTTGTATATTATGTTATAATACAGGGCATGCGTTTGCAAGGCGCTTGCATTATAATGTAGTTTCCCGGAACTTGGAATGAAACAATTACAGTTAAGTTGACACCGAGGTTACAGTGATTTTGCAACGCATGCCGGGTACCCGTTGTATAAAATGTTATTTAGAAATACAAATCCCCAAAATTGACCTTTATTGGATAACCAACACCTACGCCGTAGGTCACTCCAAGTGGTTCGCTACGTTTAGTGATTTAGTAGGGGTGCCCGGGTTCATGGGGTGAGGTTTGTCCTGGTCTTGGATGCGGATGACCAGGACACACTGAACCCCAGACCCCTACCCAACCCTTAAACCCTTTTCCTTCCCAGAACTCTCATCTCCTTCTTTGCCTTAAAAAACCCTCCACCCAGAATCTCCAAAGATGACATGACCCTGAGGGAAATTATTTTTCTCAGGGTCTCCTGTGTGGAGCTCATATAAAAAAATAATTAAATGCAAATAAATTCACCTTTCCCAAAAAGCCTTTTCCTTTTCTAAAAATAATCCTCCACACAGCATCCCCAAAGATGACATAGGACCTGAGGGAAATTATTTTCCCCACGGTCTCCTATGTGGAGCTCATGTAAAAAAAAAAAAATTAAATTCATATCTTTTTCTCCGTCCTTTCCCTTAAAAAACCCTCCACACAGCATCCTCAAAGATGACATAGGCCCCTAGGGAAATTGTTTTCATGAGTGCCTCCTGTGTGGAGCTAATATAAAAAAAAATATTTAAGCAATGCATAATTTCATCCTGAGTTCTACCTGAGGTTGCAGTGACCTTGCAACGCATGCCGGGTACCCTTTGTATATTATGTTATAATACAGGGAATGCGTTTGCAAGGCGCTTGTATTATAATGTAGTTTCCCGGAACTTGGAATGAAACCATTACAGTTAAGTTGACACCGAGGTTACAGTGATTTTGCAACGCATGCCGGGTACCCGTTGTATAAAATGTTATTTAGAAATACAAATCCCCAAAATTGACCTTTATTGGATAACCAACACCTATGGCGTAGGTCACTCCAAGTGGTTCGCTACGTTTGGTGATTTAGTAGGGGTACCCGGGTTCATGGGGTGAGGTTTGTCCAGGTCTTGGATGCGGATGACCAGGACACACTGAACCCCAGACCCCTATCCACCCCTTAAACCCTTTTCCTTCCCAGAACTCTCATCTCCTTCTTTGCCTTAAAAAACCCTCCACCCAGCATCTCCAAAGATGACATGACCCTGAGGGAAATTATTTTCCTCAGGGTCTCCTGTGTGGAGCTCATATAAAAAAATAATTAAATGCAAATAAATTCACCTTTCCCAAAAAGTCTTTTCCTTTTCTAAAAAAAATCCTCCACACAGCATCCCCAAAGATGACATAGGACCTGAGGGAAATTATTTTCCCCACGGCCTCCTGTGTGGAGCTCATGTAAAAAAAAATAATTAAATTCATATCTTTTTCTCCGTCCTTTCCCTTAAAAAACCCTCCACACAGCATCCTCAAAGATGACATAGGCCCCTAGGGAAATTGTTTTCATGAGTGCCTCCTGTGTGGAGCTAATATAAAAAAAAATATTTAAGCAATGCATAATTTCATCCTGAGTTCTACCTGAGGTTGCAGTGACCTTGCAACGCATGCCGGGTACCCTTTGTATATTATGTTATAATACAGGGCATGCGTTTGCAAGGCAGTTGTATTATAATGTAGTTTCCCGGAACTTGGAATGAAAACATTACAGTTATGTTGACACCGAGGTTACAGTGATTTTGCAACGCATGCCGGGTACCCGTTGTATAAAATGTTATTTAGAAATACAAATCCCCAAAATTGACCTTTATTGGATAACCAACACCTATGCTGTAGGTCACTCCAAGTGGTTCGCTACGTTTGGTGATTTAGTAGGGGTACCCGGGTTCATGGGGTGAGGTTTGTCCAGGTCTTGGATGCGGATGACCAGGACACACTGAACCCCAGACCCCTACCCACTCTTTAAATCCTTTTCCTTCCCAGAACTCTCATCTCCTTATTTGCCTTAAAAAACCCTCCACCCAGCATCTCCAAAGATGACATGACCCTGAGGGGAATTATTTTCCTCAGGGTCTCCTGTGTGGAGCTCATGTAAAATAAAAAAAATTAAATGCAAATAAATTCACCTTACCCAAAAAGCCTGAAATAATTGAAAAAAAACATGTTCTTAATATATTTTCCCTTGCTTAGTTCTGCACTCCTGGTATGTATCCTTTTAAAATTTTGTTTTATTCGAGTAAAAAAAGAACAGAAAAAATATTCTTTCATAGCGTACTCTACCCCCCCCCCCCCTCCCCCCCCCCCTCCCCCCCCCCCCCTTCCTCCATCCCGCAAAACCCCCTCCCGAGTTCCCTTCCCCCTTCCCAGGTGACCCTCCCCCTCCCTGGTTTTCCTCCCCTCCCTCCCGCACTTCATTAATTCATTCTTGGTACATTTAGTTTTCAAACAGCTCGCGTCCCACGTATTAAAATGTTTTTATGCAAATTTCATAATACCAGAGCTCACCATCCAATAAACAAAAATGTGCTATTCAGCATTTTTTAGAAAGTGAAACTGTGTTTTATCTGAGTAAAGGATTTACAGAAACGCTATAAAAATGTATTCGTCACATTTTTTTAGAATCAACAACTAAGGTTTATTACTGGTATTATTGGTACTAAATAGACATGTAGTAATTTTTCTCAAAACGGCGCTACAAAAAGAATTATTATAATTATTCAGAATTTTTTATAAACTAAAATTTAGTTTTATTCGAGTAAAACAAAAACATAAAATATTCTTTCATAGCGTACTCTACTCCCATCCCCCCCCCCTTCCCCCATCCCGCAAACCCCCCTCCCGAGTTCCCCTCCCCCTCACCAGCTAACCCTCCCCCCTCCCTGGTTTTCTTCCCCCTCTTCTAAGCTTCATTATTTCATTGCCGTTACATTTAGTTTTCAAACAGCTCGCGTGCCGCCTATTGAAATTTTTTTACGCAACTTTCGTAATGCCAAAGCTCACCAGCCAATAAACAAACATTACAAAAAAAGAATTATTCAATTTGGTGCAGTCTTTCGGAAGTTATACGCGTACATACATTTCGACGATTCATTTTTATGCAAATTTGATAATGCCAGAGCTCACCAGCAGTTTTATACAAAAATTTGTCTTAACAGTGTCGAAGACAACAAAAAAAGAATTATTCAATTTGGTGCAGTCTTTCGGAAGTTATGCGCGTACATTCATTTCTGCGATTCATTTGTATGCAAATTTCATGATGCCAGAGCTCACCAGTAGATTTATTCAAACTTTGTCCTAACAATAAGGAACGCAACAAAAAAAGAATTATTCAATTACGTGCAGTCGTTCTGAAGTTATGAGCGTACTTACATTTCGGCGAATCATTTTTAAACAAATTTCGTTATGCCAGAGCTCACCAGTAATTTTATTCAGATCTTGCCCTAATAATAACAATTACAACAAAGAAAGAATTATTCAATTTGGTGCATTCGCTCGGAAGCTATGCGCATATATAGATTTCGGCGATTCATTTTAAACAAATTTTATAATTCCAGACCTCATCAGTAGTTTTATACAAACCTTGCCCGAACAATAACGAAACCAACTCAAAAAGAATTTTGCAATTTGGTCCAGTCGTTCGTGAGCTACAATTTATTGATGATACCCGTGGATAATTTATCCGTTTATGTAATTTTCAGGGTACCTACCTAGTTCATCAAAATATTCTAAAATAACATTTTATCTATATGGCAAGACTACCTTTAAACTTTGTCGTAACCACCTCAAGCACAGCCTGAAAATCGAACACCTGCGCCCGTTTTAGAACATTTTACATACAAATTACGTCAGCTAATGCTGTCAGGTCCTCGCTGAAAACTTGCGGTGGTTTTGGATAGTGTTCCATGTTCAGTATTGCAAGGTTGAGGAAAATTAAATAAACATTTAAAATATTTACCGATTTAACAGGCTGAAAACCATGTGCATTATCGATGTCATTGAATTTTTCGCAAATGTCAAATAAAATTGCAAAGTTTGACGCGACATTGTGAAATATTTTAAATGGAAAGGTACACATGTTTTTATATTAAAAGTTTCTAAACCTTGCATATTTTATGATTATTTGAAAATATCTCTTGCAAAATGTTTTTTCATGCTGTAATCTACCACCCCGCAAAGGGCCTTTAAAATGTCCATTTTTCCAAGCTCTTTTCAAGAATGCCGTTAAATTTATTAGAATAAATTTCTAGCAAAAAAAAAAATTCCTAGCAAAAATCAGTTTTATATGGGAAATTGACAATATATCTTTCTCAACTTTCGCAGCCATTTGAATAGAGATAGATACCTCCTAACATTTTATTTACTGAAACTGATGGTCGAAAAGACATCTATCGTTTTTTATGCGCCCCTGTCGACGGGAAGTATAACCGAGCCGAATCGAGTGATTCGAGTAGAGCTTCTAGTTTTCGCCGCTGATTCGTATCGGAGAATAAATCCCTGCATATATATTTTATTTTGTCGAAAAAAAAATACTACCAGCTTCCTTGTCTGAATTTCCTTCAACCGAAAGTGAACCTTAAGGTGGGTGAAACGTAAAGGGCATACTGGTGGTTTTTGCGTCAAAATAAAAGTGAGCAAAAAAAGTGAGCAAAAAAAGTGAGCAAAAAAGTGAGCAAAAAAAACCAAACAATACTATATATACTAGCGGGGCCCGTTGCAAAAATGCAACTAACGGGTTAAAAAATTATGCGATTTGCGTGTGAACGTGGATGAAGCGAGGAGGAGTGTGTGTAAAATTAAATATATGAAGAAACCTGAAGTTACAGTGACCTTGCAACGCATGCCGTGTACCCGTTGTATATAATGTTATGTAGTGCAGCGCTTGCATTAAAATGTAATTTCCCAGGAATTTGAATAGAACCATTACAGTTAAGTTGACCATGAGGTTACAGTGACCTTGCAACGCATGCCGAGCAACCGTTGTATATCATTTTATATATTGCAGGCACTTGCTTTAAAATGTTATTTCCCGGGAATGGGGATGGAACCATTACAGTTAAGTTGACCCCGAGGTTACAGTGACCTTGCAACGCATGCCGGGAACCCGTTGTATATAATGTTATAATATAGTGCAGACGTTTGCAAGGCGCTTGCATTATAATGTAGTTTCCCGGAACTTAGAATGGAACCGTTACAGTTAAGTTGACCCCGAGGTTACAGTGATCTTGCAACGCATGCCGGGTAACCGTTGTATATAATGTTATGTAGAAATAAAAATCCCCAAAGATGACCTTTATTGGATAACCAACACTCATGCCGTAGGTCACCCTAAGTGGTTCGCTACGTTTGGTGATTTAGTAGGGGTGCCCGGATTTATGGGGTGAGGTTTGTCTAGGTCTTGGAGGCGGATGACCAGGACACACTGAACCCCAGATTCCTACCCACCCCTTAAACCCTTTTCCTTCTCAGAACTCTCATCTCTTTCTTTGCCTTAAAAAACCCTCCATCCAGCATCTCCAAAGATGACATGACCGTGAGGGAAATTATTTTCCTCAGGGTCTCCTGTGTGGAGCTTTTTCCTCCCCCCCTCTCGCGCCTCATTAATTCATTCCCGGTACATTTAGTTTTCAAAAAGCGAGAAATGTGCACCTACTTCGGTCGCCCGGTTCATTATTGTATCCCGATTGATCATTATTGTATTCAGAAACCATCGCGGGAATGCACACATCAAATTCCAAAAGTCTCATCGCAATCGGATGAACCAACACCGCTGTCAAAGGTCACCTAAGTGGTTCGCTACGTTTGATGACTTAGCAGGGGTGCCCGGGTTCATGGGATGAGGTTTGTCTAGGTCTTGGTGGCGGATACGTTTGACCTACCACTGCATGGCGGGCTGGATTGGAGGAGACTGATTGAGGGAGGCTTTTTATCTCTCCAGCCAGATTCTCCCAACCCTTCGCCTCGCACCGCAGTGTGAGGAATAGATTCATACGTCCGTTACTCCTGGCCACACTGACCCCCAGATTCCTACCCACCCCTCATACCCTTTTCCTTCTTATATCTTCTTCTCCTTTCTTTCCCTCAAAAAACCCTCCACACAGCATCCTCAAAGATGACATAGGCCCCTAGGGAAATTGTTTTCCTCGGTGCCTCCTGTGTGGAGCTAATGTAAAAAAAAAGTTTAGCAATGCATAATTTCATGATGCCAGAGCTCACTATTGTATATAGAAACCAATGAATGGTTCCCGGGGCGGCGATACCAATTCCACGTTGAATGATTATCATTAAAATACAAAATACAAAAAAAGCGGTATGTAAATTTAATATTTTTGAAAAAAATTATACCATTCCACTTCAAGCAATTTTATTATACATTTACAAAAAAATCATAAGCAATATCATCAGATTTTGAGTTGTTATGTGCATGTAGGTACCTGCATAGATTCTATGTAGAGGTACCTGCACATACGTAAAAAAAACATATGAAATATATTTAGGCTGGGTTTTTCAAAAAATTTATTTAAAAATCTTCAATTTTTCAAGTTAATTTTAACGTTCTGTGAAAGTTCTGTTCAAATTCTATTCAAGTTCCGTAATTATTTCTGTTTTGAAATAATAGTATAAATAAATAATAATAAATATTATAAGTTTTGAAGATAATTGAATAAATAAAAACCGCACATTACGTGAAAATGAACTTTACTAATTTAAAAATAACATTCATACCAACAGTGGTTATCCAGAAGCAACCTCCGTGTTCCTACATATTTCAAAAATTACCATCTTGGATGATTTTTTTCATTTCATATCATTAATTTTCGATTTAACATTTAAAGGAAAAAATCTCGTAAGCCGGTACCTACCTAGTACATACCGAGAAAAATAATGTTGGTGTAGGTACCTACTTACGCGTTTTCTCAATAAATACTTAGCGAATTAGCAATAATTCAATAGAACGGTAGGTACCTACCGCGATTTTCTGCATTTAAATCATTCACATTTTTAACGCCAGTACCTACCTCGAGTTTATATTAACTGGCTGGAAAATTATGCATTGTTGATGATAGATCGATTTCAGAAAATGTCAGAAAAATTTCAATATTTGATGCAATATAGTGAAACATTTTAAATGGGAAGATACACATGTTTTTATTTTAAAAGTTTCTTAAACTTGTATACCTTCTATTTAATCAAAAACATTTCGAGCAAAATGTTTGTTTTCGCCGCAATCTAAGTTCCCGCAAAGGGCCTTTAAAATGTCATTTTTTCTAACGAAGTTTCGAGATAGCCGTTTAATTGATTGGAATAAATTCCTAGTGAAATCAGTTTTGTATGGGAAATCTCTTTACTGAACGGTTCGACGTTTTTTAACGGGTGAACCTGTCGGCGAGAAATATAACTGAGGTCAAATTTCTTCGTCGGTGAGAGATCTAATTGTAGTTTTCGCCGTTTGGGAGCGCTGTTGACCCTGCTTCATCTTTTTTATATGAAATCTGGTCTGACCCGCAGAGAACGCCGTCCGTGCCCCCTTTCGGGCCAAATTGATCTCTGCGGTCGGCGAAACTCGAGGAGCGGAGGTCGATTATCGCCTGCGGGTCGAAGCGGGCGACGGAAATCGAAAGGGCGTAAGCGTCTTTTTCGTTTTTAAGCGACAATACGCCGTAAGGTCTTGCGGATCGAGGGGGAAAAGAGTCGATTATCGGATCACCAAAACGCGTTTTTTTGGAACGGCCGTTTGTATGAAATCCCGGTCCACAAGCCTTGCTCGGCCAAATCGACCTCTGCGGTCGGTGAAACTCGACAGGCAGAGTGGTCGATTTTCGCCTGTACTCGGAGGATTAAAAAAAAAAGTGAGTTTTCCTGACCTACCCCAAAACCAAACAATACTATATACTAGCGGGGCCCGTTGCAAAAATGCAACTAACGGGTTAAAAAATTATGCGATTTGCGTGTGAACGTGGATGAAGCGAGGAGGAGTGTGTGTTAAATTAAATATATGAAGAAACCTGAAGTTACAGTGACCTTGCAACGCATGCCGTGTACCCGTTGTATATAATGTTATGTAGTGCAGCGCTTGCATTAAAATGTAATTTCCCAGGAATTTGAATAGAACCATTACAGTTAAGTTGACCATGAGGTTACAGTGACCTTGCAACGCATGCCGAGCAACCGTTGTATATCATTTTATATATTGCAGGCACTTGCTTTAAAATGTTATTTCCCGGGAATGGGGATGGAACCATTACAGTTAAGTTGACCCCGAGGTTACAGTGACCTTGCAACGCATGCCGGGAACCCGTTGTATATAATGTTATAATATAGTGCAGACGTTTGCAAGGCGCTTGCATTATAATGTAGTTTCCCGGAACTTGGAATGGAACCGTTACAGTTAAGTTGACCCCGAGGTTACAGTGATCTTGCAACGCATGCCGGGTAACCGTTGTATATAATGTTATGTAGAAATAAAAATCCCCAAAGATGACCTTTATTGGATAACCAACACTCATGCCGTAGGTCACCCTAAGTGGTTCGCTACGATTGGTGATTTAGTAGGGGTGCCCGGATTTATGGGGTGAGGTTTGTCTAGGTCTTGGAGGCGGATGACCAGGACACACTGAACCCCAGATTCCTACCCACCCCTTAAACCCTTTTCCTTCTCAGAACTCTCATCTCCTTCTTTGCCTTAAAAAACCCTCCATCCAGCATCTCCAAAGATGACATGACCGTGAGGGAAATTATTTTCCTCAGGGTCTCCTGTGTGGAGCTTTTTCCTCCCCCCTTCTCGCGCCTCATTAATTCATCCCGGTACATTTAGTTTTCAAAAAGCGAGAAATGTGCACCTACTTCGGTCGCCCGGTTCATTATTGTATCCCGATTGATCATTATTGTATTCAGAAACCATCGCGGGAATGCACACATCAAATTCCAAAAGTCTCATCGCATTCGGATGAACCAACACCGCTGTCAAAGGTCACCTAAGTGGTTCGCTACGTTTGATGACTTAGCAGGGGTGCCCGGGTTCATGGGATGAGGTTTGTCTAGGTCTTGGTGGCGGATACGTTTGACCTACCACTGCATGGCGGGCTGGATCGGAGGAGACTGATTGAGGGAGGCTTTTTATCTCTCCAGCCAGATTCTCCCAACCCTTCGCCTCGCACCGCAGTGTGAGGAATAGATTCATACGTCCGTTACTCCTGGCCACACTGACCCCCAGATTCCTACCCACCCCTCATACCCTTTTCCTTCTTATATCTTCTTCTCCTTTCTTTCCCTCAAAAAACCCTCCACACAGCATCCTCAAAGATGACATAGGCCCCTAGGGAAATTGTTTTCCTCGGTGCCTCCTGTGTGGAGCTAATGTAAAAAAAAAGTTTAGCAATGCATAATTTCATGATGCCAGAGCTCACTATTGTATATAGAAACCAATGAATGGTTCCCGGGGCGGCGATACCAATTCCACGTTGAATGATTATCATTAAAATACAAAATACAAAAAAAGCGGTATGTAAATTTAATATTTTTGAAAAAAATTATACCATTCAACTTCAAGCAATTTTATTATACATTTACAAAAAATTCATAAGCAATATCATCAGATTCTGAGTTATTATGTGCATGTAGATACATGCATAGATTCTATGTAGAGGTACCTGCACATACGTAAAAAAAAACATATGAAATATATTTAGGCTAGGTTTTTCAAAAAAATTATTTAAAATCTTCAATTTTTCAAGTTATTTTTAAGGTTCTGTGAAAGTTCTGTTCAAATTCTATTCAAGTACCGTAATTATTTCTATTTTGAAATAATAGTATAAATAAATAATAATAAGATTCGAATTTTGACAGTTGAAAAACACTGTTGCGTTTTTTTCGTTTTAATACGAAAAATCGAATTTTTGGCATTTAGTCAGTTATAGTTTTAGTTTTTTTGTCCTCTTTGAGTTCGTTTATTGCTGACCAAGTCCAGTAAGTTATTTTATTTTTGTTTTAAATATATCCTTTTGCCCCAATGGCCTTTGCCATGGGGAAGAAACCCCCTGATCCCGCCCCCCCTGACCCTTCACATTTTGACATTGGTAGTGAGGTAGAGATAACAGACCTTCAAGTTCCATCTTCTACTCCAAAAAAGAGGAAAGTTTGCGACCTTCCAAAATTAGATTCTTCACAGGTCTCAGTTCCTGTAGCTTCTCCTCCTTCCTTGTATCCGACTTCAGCAAAAGCTCCCTTCATAGTTTATGTTCAAAACAACTCTCCTGGCCACTCCTTACATCCCCTTGAATTTGGTAAATTCATCGGAAAAAAACCACTTGGCATTTCCCCAGGTGGTATCCGATCAGAGGGCAGATTTCGCATTTGTGTTGAGTTCACATCCGCGTTGAATGCCAATAAATTCATAAATTCTATCGACTCCCTCTCTGCAAAAAAATTTAAGGCCTATATCCCTTCTTTCAATATCTCTCGCTTGGGTCTCGTTAGAGGTATTCCTGTAGACCTCTCTGAAGAAGAGCTTATCTCGGAACTCATTATTCCAGCATCTTCGGGAAAAGTTATTAAGACTAGGCGTCTTAATTTTAAAGATAGATCGTCAGAGTCTGTAGTTTGGAAACCCTCTCAAACTGTAGTTCTGACATTTGAAGGACAGTCCCTTCCCTCTCACGTTTATTTATTCCATAACTCTCTCCCGGTGGAAATTTATTCATACCCGACAATCCAATGTTTTAATTGTTGTCGGTTTGGCCATTCAAAACAATCGTGCCGCTCTTCTCCCCGCTGCTTTAAATGCGCAGAGAACCATCTAGCAGACCAATGCCCCTCCCCTTCCAATTCCCCCTCTTGCGTCAATTGTTCAGGCTCGCACACAGCCACTCATCCATCCTGCCCCGAACTTTCTCGCCAAAAAAACATAAAAAGTTATATGGCCTCCAATAGCGTTTCGTACTTCTATGCCTCCAAATTAATAGCTCCTTCTAAAAAATCTTTTGCTGAAGTTGCCTCTCAACCCCAAATTAGTGCTCCCTCAAACTTGTCTTACAGGAAGACTGTAATGACAAAACAAGCTTCTCGTCCAATTAAAACCCCTGGATTTGATCAATTGGGCCATAACTCCCAGCTCTTGTTCCCAAATGGTAACAACAGCTCTCTATTTCCTCAAAAATCCGTCTTTTCTAACTCCAATTCAACTAACAGCAGTGCTTTCAATCCTGATCTAAATGCAAATTCCATAAACAACAATACTTCTAATGACAATTCTTCTTTTATCCAAACTCTCCTCATGTTACTTATCTCTGTTATTAACAATAATAATACTCTACCGTCCAACGCTGCCTCACTACTCTCCTCCTTGTATTCTCTTCTTCCCAATGGCTGCCCCAACAGCAGCAATTCTGCAGTGGAATTGTAGAAGCATCACCTCCAATAAGGATGACCTCATCCGCCTTCTACATTTACACTCCATATCGATTGCGGCCGTCTCTGAGACTTGGTTCAAGCCATCTCAACTCTTCAAGGTGAGTGGCTATCAATGTCTGCGGGACGACCGCATTGATGGGAAGGGTGGTGCAGCCCTTTTCATCAAAAACTCTCTCCCCTTTTCCCCTATTTCCATTAAACCCCCAAATTCACCCTTCCAATTAGTGGCAGCCACTGTCTCTAATATAACTTTTGTATCTCTCTATATTCCTCCTTCTACCCCATTTGACCTTCCACTGTGGGTCCACATGCTTAGCAAAATATCTTCTCCCTTGGTCATTTTGGGTGACTTTAATGCCCACTCCCCACTCTGGGGTTCTTCTTCCTCGGATCCCTCAGGTATCAAATTAATTGACCTTTTGGACTCCTTGAACATCTGTCTCCTAAATGACGGATCCTCAACAAGGTTTAGTCTCCCTGGACAGAATCCTAGTGCGGTGGACATATCCCTATGTTCCCCGAGTATCTATCCACTAATCTCCTGGCGAATTACTTCAGACCCCTGCGGCAGTGACCACTATCCCATTATTTTGAATTTGGCTCAACGGTTGGATACTAATCGCTTTAAAAGTAAGCCCAAATTTATTACAAAAAAAGCCGATTGGTCCCGTTTCAGAGACTCAATCCAGGATCTTTCCCTCTCCCTGCCTTCCCCTTCTTCTGATAATTGCACCTCCTCTTATAAATCTTGGACTGATTCCATACTAAAATCGGCTGAAAAGTCTATCCCCAAATCATCTCCTGTAGGCTCGAAGGCTCGCCCTCCCCCTTGGTGGGATGAGGAATGCCTTAGAGTGCTGAAGGAGAGAAAAGCGGCCAATAAGACATACTGCCAACAAATGACTATGGATAATTACATCTCAGCCAAGAATGCCCAAGCTGTTGCTAAACGCACATTCCGTTTCAAAAAAAAAAACAGCTGGCGTAATTTCTGTACCAATATATCCCCTGCTACTCCAGCGGGGGAGGTTTGGTCCATGATTCGCAGGTTTAGATCTTCCTTTTCCCTGCCAAAGCCATCTCGTAATTCTGCTATTTGGATTGATGACTTTATTAATAAAATAGCTCCCCCTTATGTCCCTAATTTTGATGAACTCCCTTCTTTGCCTTTCACTTTAAAATCTTCTTCATGGTTAGATGCTCCATTTTCTTTTGATGAGTTAAAAAGAGCCATTGAAATCCTCAATGACTCAGCTCCTGGCAAGGACGAAATCCTGAATATATTCATCCGTCATTCTGATGACAATTCTCTAACCTACTTTCTCTCTCTCATCAATGTCTTTCTGGATTCTGGTATTATTCCCCCAGACTGGAAAATTCAAAATATCATTCCCATTTGCAAAAGTGGCAAAGATCCAAGTATAGGTTCGAGCTACAGACCTATCGCCCTCTCTTCTACTCTTTGCAAAGTATCTGAAAGAATGATTAAGAATAGATTGGACTGGTTCGTAGAAAAAAATCAAATTCTTTCCCCTTCCCAGTTTGGATTTAGAAAGGGTAAAAGTACCCTTGACAACCTTTCTTCTCTTGTTACAGATATCAAATTAGCATTATCTAAAAATGAATATTGCATTGCAGTGTTTTTAGACATCTGTGGAGCATATGACAATGTTCATATCCCCATCCTGAAAGAAAAGTTACTGGCAATAGGTATTCCGCCTAAATTGGTAAAATTCATTGTCAATTTGCTCTCCCAGAGAACTATTTTTGTAGATGGGTCTGAATCCCCCCCTCACATTAGACACATATTCAAAGGTCTCCCGCAAGGGTCAGTCTTAAGCCCGATCCTGTACAATATTTACACATATGATCTAGAAAAATCTATTCAATTCTTGTGCAACATACTCCAATATGCTGATGACTTGACTTTCTACAAAATATCCCGTAATATTTTTATTGCAGCATCAGCAATCAACAATGCTCTTAGAAAACTGTTGGCGTGGTTAAATATTAATGGCCTTGAACTTTCCCCCTCCAAAAGCAAAGTTGTCATCTTCACTCGTCGTCGAAAGCTCCCAGAAATTCAGGTGAGATTTGGCGATGAAATCATCCCTATCTCTAAAGAAGTTAAGTTCCTGGGAATGTTTTTAGACTCAAAGCTTACTTGGAATTCTCACATAAATCATGTCATCATGAAATGTGAAAGCAACATCAATCCCCTTAGATTTCTGTCCGGAGTGTGGTGGGGATCACACCCATCATCTTTAAAACTTCTGTACAATGCTCTCATCCGAAGTCATCTTGATTATGGATCTTGTCTGTTTGATCCAATGTCCACTTCAAATTCGCTTAAATTAGATAAAATTCAGTCAAAATCTCTTCGCCTTATCTTAGGAGCCATGAAATCTTCCCCAATCAACGCAATGCAAGTTGAATGCTGCGAGCCTCCCTTAAATATAAGAAGGCGATGCCTAGCAGAAAAATATATTTTCAATACATGCTCAATAACTTCTCATCCCTTGATTCCCAAACTTCAATCGTTAAAGTATGAGGTTAATTTGAATCCATTTTGGAAAAAACATTCCCCTCCCCTTCTCTATAATTGCTTCAACACTTTCCTGAATGTTTCCACAAACTCCTATCGCAATGAATCTCTCCCCTTATACTCTTATCCCTATGAAAGTCTTACTTTCTATCCAAAGGTGCACCAATTTATAGGAATATGTAAAAAAAATATTAAAAACTCAGTTCAATCCAATAATGCAGAATTCAACAAAATTATTGAAAATAACTGGCCAAATTATATAAAAATTTTCACAGATGGTTCCAAACTCAGTTCGGACTCCCATTGTGGGGCCAGTGTCTATGCACCTCACAGGAAGTTGTGTTTCCCACACAGACTTCCCAAAGAGTGTTCCATTTTCTCTGCTGAATGTATAGCTATCATAGAAGCTTTACGTCTCATCAAATCTCTCAACATTAGAAATGCCCTCATCCTTTCAGACTCACTTAGCTCATTACAAAAAATAAGCGCATCCCCTCTCAATTCCAATAGCGACTCTTTGACGTGCTCTATCAGAGACCTCCTGCATTCCTTGTCGCTGGCTCAAGTGTCAGTGGTCTTGGCCTGGATCCCAGGACACCTTGGTATTGTTGGAAATGAAAAGGCTGATTCTATTGCTAAGGAATCTATTGTTCATGGTCCATTAAGTAGTATTCCTATTCCTGTTAGAGACTATTTTCCTATTTTAAAAAATAAGTTACAACGCCAATGGTCCTCTGAATGGAAATCATCCTCCCTGTTAAAAGGTCACCAGTACTCTTTAATTCAACCTTCTATTCCTGTCAAACCCTGGTTTCACAAATACACTTCCATGCCTAAAAAATACATCTCTTCCATTATTCGAATGCGTTTAGGTCATACTTGTTGTCTTAGCCATCTCGCCAGATTCCACATAGTCAATTCGCCTTATTGTGATTGTGGTTCAGAGGATACTTTAGACCATAATTTTTTTGAGTGTCCTATCAATGACCAATTTCCAAACTTCATACCTGAATTGTTAAAACTTAAAATTGAATTCCCTACCAGTGTACCCTGCCTTCTTAGTCTCAACTCTCCTGAAATTCACTATTTGTTAGCAAAATTTATTTACAAAAATGGCCTCAATATTTAAGCATCAATCACATTTCTTTCTCTTCCCTACGTATACATTTGTTTCTTACAGTGTTATTATGTACAGTTGCACAGGTTCCTTTTTTTGGGAATCTGTACTTCTTCCTACCCTTCAATTTTGTAATGACTATTAATATCAACTCTATGTGTTACTCTGTATGAAGATGGAAGTATGGAAGATGTACAGGTTCCTATTTTTGGGAACCTGTACATCTTCCTTCTCTTTAATGTTTTAATTACTATTAATACCAACTCTGTGTGTGCAGTTGTATAGGTTCCTATTTTTGGGAACCTGTACATCTTCCTACTCTACAATTTTGTAATTACTTCTAATACCAACTCCATAAATATAACTAATTTTAAAAAATGTATGAAAATGTAACTAATTTAAACAAACTGATTATGTATCTAATTTTAACAAATCTGAAAATGTAAATAATTTTAAAAAATTGGTAATGTAACTAATTTACAAAAAAAAATAATCTGGAAATGTAAATAATTTTAAAAATATGTAACTTACTTTAATACATGGCCAAGATCACCCTTAATGGGTGAAAGCCAAATAAATAATTGAAAAAAAAAATAATAATAATTGAATGAATAAAAACCGCACATTACGTGAAAATGAACTTTACTAATTTAAAAATAACATTCATACCAACAGTGGTTATCCAGAAGCAACCTCCGTGTTCCTACATATTTCAAAAATTACCATCTTGGATGATTTTTTTCATTTCATATCATTAATTTTCGATTTAACATTTAAAGGAAAAAATCTCGTAAGATGGTACCTACCTAGTACATACCGAGAAAAATAATGTTGGTGTAGGTACCTACTTACGCGTTTTCTCAATAAATACTTAGCGAATTAGCAATAATTCAATAGAACGGTAGGTACCTACCGCGATTTTCTGCATTTAAATCATTCACATTTTTAACGCCAGTACCTACCTCGAGTTTATATTAACTGGCTGGAAAATTATGCATTGTTGATGATAGATCGATTTCAGAAAATGTCAGAAAAATTTCAATATTTGATGCAATATAGTGTAACATTTTAAATGGGAAGCTGCACATGTTTTTATTTTAAAAGTTTCTTAAACTTGTATACCTTCTATTTAATCAAAAACATTTCGTGCAAAATGTTTGTTTTCGCCGCAATCTAAGTTCCCGCAAAGGGCCTTTAAAATGTCAATTTTTCTCCGCTATTTTCGAAAACGCCGTTAAAAAAATTCGAATAAATCCCTAGAAAAATCAGTTTTGTATGGGAAATCTCTTTACTAAACGATTCGACGTTTTTTAACGGGTGAACCTGTCGGCAAGAAATATAACTGAGGTCGAATTTCTTCGTCGGTGAGAGATCTAATTGTAGTTTTCGCCGTTTGGGAGCGCTGTTGACCCTGCGTCATCTTTTTTATATGAAATCTGGTCTGACCCGCAGAGAACGCCGTCCGTGCCCCCTTTCGGGCCAAATTGATCTCTGCGGTCGGCGAAACTCGAGGAGCTGAGGTCGATTATCGCCTGCGGGTCGAGGCGGGCGACGGAAATCGAAAGGGCGTAAGCGTCTTTTTCGTTTTTAAGCGACAATACGCCGTGTGATCTTGCGGATCGAGGGGGAAAAGAGTCGATTATCGGATCACCAAAACGCGTTTTTTTGGAACGGCCGTTTGTATGAAATCCCGGTCCACAAGCCTTGCTCGGCCAAATCGACCTCTGCGGTCGGTGAAACTCGACAGGCAGAGTGGTCGATTTTCGCCTGTACTCGGAGGATTAAAAAAAAAAGTGAGTTTTCCTGACCTACCCCAAAACCAAACAATACTATATACTAGGTTTTGCCCGTTGCAGAAGCAACTGACGGGTTTAAACACTATGCGATTTGACGTGTGAACGTGGATGAAGCGAGGAAGAGTGTGTGTTAAATTAAATATATGAAGAAACCTGAGGTTACAGTGACCTTGCAACGCATGCCGGGTACCCGTTGTATATAATGTTATGTAGTGCAGCGCTTGCATTAAAATGTAATTTCCCAGGAATTGGAATGGAACCATTACAGTTAAGTTGACCCCGAGGTTACAGTGACCTTGCAACGCATGCCGAGTAACCGTTGTATATTATGTTATTAATTGCAGGCGCTTGCATTAAAATTTTATTTCCCGGGAATCGGGATGAAACCATTACAGTAAAGTTGACCCCTAGGTTACAGTGACCTTGCAACGCATACCGGGTACCCGTTGTATATAATGTTATATAGTGCAGGCGCTTGCTTTAAAATGTTATTTCCCGGGAATTGAGATGGAACCATTACAGTTAAGTTGACCCCGAGGTTACAGTGACCTTGCAACGCATGCCATGTACCCGTTGTATATTGTGTTATAAATTGCAGGCGCTTGCATTAAAATTTTATTTCCCGGGAATCGGGATGAAACCATTACAGTAAAGTTGACCCCTAGGTTACAGTGACCTTGCAACGCATGCCGGGTACCCGTTGTATATAATGTTATATAGTGCAGGCGCTTGCATTATAATGTAGTTTCCAGGGACTTGGGATGGAACCATTAGAGTTTAGTTGACCCTGAGGTTAAAGTGGCCTTGCAACGCATGCCGGGTACCCGTAGTATATAATGTTACATAGTGCAGGCGCTTGCATTATAATGTAGTTTCCCAGGACTTCGGATGGAAACATTACAGTTTTATTGACCCCGAGGTTAATACGGCCTTGCAACGCATGCCGGGTACCCGTTGTATATAATTTTATAAAGTGCATAATTTTATAATGTTGTTTCCCGGGACTTGGTAGGGAACCATTACGGTTTAGTTGACCCCGAAGTTAAAGTGGCCTCGCAACGCATGCCGGGTACCGCAGTTTAGCAGTGCAAAATTTCATTATGCCGGAGCTCACTATTGTAGTTGTATTGTATTTCATTTTGCAAGTGTAAGTACTAAGTAGGTACTTTGTTGTAATATTTCACCAAAACGACGCCATTATGCTGTTGAGCATAAAATAATTTTCACTACAAATAAATTCATTCAATATCATGTTTTGATTTTTAAATGAAAAAAGTCCCCGCAAGTGAGTACCTGCCTAGAACACGCGTAATGTATATATATATACAATGTTCAAATAGAACACACTTAAAAATAAAAAAAATAATTAATAAAAAAAATTGACAATTTTTTAAATTTTTCTAGTAAATTTTCAGTTCTATAAAGTTCCGTTCGAGTTCTGTAATTATTTCAGTTTTGTGATGTAACTGGTCTGTAATGATAAAACAATAGAATTTGAGTAGAACCATCACAGAACGTGAAAATTAACTTTAAAAAAGTTCAATTATTCTGTATCATCGAAACAACCTTACCTTAGTATTTATTGCATTAAAACCTAATTCGTTGTGTAGGTACCCATTTAGGTAGGTACCTGCGCATTTCCTTAGATTCCGGCAATCTTAGCTTTTTTCATCATATTTGCAATACTACCGAAATAAGTAGGTACCTACCCCGAATGAAAAACGTGTTAATTTGAACTGGCCAGCAAATATTTAAACTTCCGATGGAATCTGTGAGCGCGTATTTTGATGATTTTTTTTCGGAAAATTTCGAGTTTTGTCAGCATCTCCTGACGTATTTTATATGAGAATCATATGTTTTATTGGTGTTAAAAGTTGCGGAATCTATCCGGCTATCGTATTTTCAAAAAACATCTAGCCCGGAATCGGTTTTTCGGCGGTAATGTCGTTTTCCGAAAAACAACGACCGAAACCGCCGAGAGTTCCGTTTTGTTAGGCTAAAACTTTGACATTTGAGATCTGCGTCAACGGTCCTAGCATTTTCCTTTGTGAAATTAAGGGGTTTTTTCGTCATTTTTTTTTTTACCAACGCCATCTGTCGGCGGGAAATATGACCGAGCCGAATCGAGTGATTCGAGCAGAGCTTCTAGTTTTCGCCGCCGATTCGTATCGGAGAATAAACCCCTGTATATATTTTATTTTGTCATTAAAAATTTGCTTACAGTTTTCATTCCCAATTTGCTTCAACCGAAACTGAACCTTAAGGTGGGTGAAACGCAAAGGGCGTACTGGTCGTTTTTGCGCCGACAAAAAAGTGAGTGAGTTTTCCCAAAACTAAACATTAATATATTACTAGGTTTTGCCCGTTGCAGAAGCAACTAACGGGTTAAAACACTGTGCGATTTGATGTGTGAACGTGGATGATGCGAGGAGTGTGTGTTCAGTAAGTATTTGAAGAAAAAAAAAACGATGTTTGAATGTAGGCGAAGAGAGGTGTGTGCGCCACATAGAGGGCACAGGCAGTAGACTGCTCAATTTGGTACACCTACTATAGGGCCACTTCGGCCAACTGGTTCAAAGAGTTCAGTATGGGCCTAAAAGTAATTTTTTTTGGAATTTTTATAATATTGAAATTTTATGGATCTTAAATTTTTTTCGGATTTTAAAATGTTTTGGATTTTGAAATTTTTTGGAAATTAAAATATTTATCGATTTTGAAATTTTTTGGATTTTAAAATTTTTTGGATTTTAAAATTTTTTTCGATTTTGAAATTTTTTGGATTTTAAAATTTTTTTATTTTAAAATTTTTGGGATTTTGAAATTTTTTGGATTTTTAAATTTTTTCGATTTTTAAATTTTATTGATTTCAAATTTTTTGGATTTTAGAATTTTTTGGATTTAAAAATTTTTTGGATTTTAAACTTTTTTCCGATTTTTAAATTTTTTGGATTTAAATTTTTTTGGATTTTTAAATTTTTTGGATTTTAAATTTTTGAACTTCAAAAAATTTTTTGGATTTAAAATTTTTTTTGATTTTGAAATTTTTTAGATTTTAAAATTTTTTCGATTTTAAAATTTTTTGGATTTAAAAATTTTATGAAATTTAAAATTTTTTGGATTTTAAAATTATTGAACTTTAAAATTTTTTGGATTTTAAAATTTTTTGGCCTGTGCCGCGTGTGCGCCGGCGCACAAAAATGAAAAATCAAAATTTTTACGCAATTTTGACCCTTATGTATAAAGAAAGTGTATGAAAAACACGGTCAGAATCGCTAGCTCTATTATCGCCCTTTACCATAGAAAAAGCCGCAATGCAGCCGGTCACTCCGAATAATTTATATGAAATTTTTCGTCGGGCGGGATGTGCGCAGGTCTTGCGCATGCGCGAAAAAAAAATATTTTCATCTTCGATTTTTACCCTTCTATGTACAAAATTTGAATAAGAACACGGTCAGAAATGCTAGCGCCAACATTCTCTATGAGATGGGTAAAAATTTCATTCACCTTGCAACATTAGAAAATTTTAAAATAATTTTTATCTGTGGGCATCTCGAACTGTCATTTTGGCGGCCGCGTCAAAATGCCGATGCGTGACCTCGAATAAAACATCATAAAACCTATCAATTTACGTAATTACGCAAGTTATATTATTTTGGTAAATAGTTTATTGTTCTAGGAATGTGTTTCAGTCAATAAAATATACGATAGGTTAAATTTAATCCACAAAACATTCAATTGAAGATCGTGAAATTTCGGTGTTGTTCTGGTAAAAAGCCTGGCCCCCAGGGGGTTAAAATTTTTTTTGATTTTGAAATTTTTTAGATTTTAAAATTTTTTCGATTTTAAAATTTTTTGGATTTAAAAATTTTATGAAATTTAAAATTTTTTGAATTTTAAAATTTTATGAAATTAAAAATTTTTTGGATTTTAAAATTTTTTGTATTTTGAAATTGGTTATCAAAATAACGTAATATAATTTAGGGCCCCCTAGGTCGAGAGGTAAGACTCTCGACTCGCAATCCGAAGATTGCAGGTTCAAACTCGATGTGTGCAAATAATTTTTGATCGATTAGTTTGTGTTATATCTCATTAACGCTAATTAACTTATAAAGTATAAGTTCTAGTGTAAAACCACCATTCAGAATCGAAACTTTGTTTGAAATGGCTTTGGCCGTGTTTACTTACCAGATCTGAGGTTTAATTTGGGAGGCGGGAATGGGAACCGCCGCCCCAGGAACCTTTATTGGATAACCAACACCTCTGCCATAGGTCACCATTTTATACATAAAGAATCGAAGGTCCCCAAAGTTTCATCGCAATCGAAGAACTAACACAGAACGTGAAAATTAACTTTTAAAAAAGTGTGCTTTAGACCACATGACTGAAGAAAAACTTCACTAACTTTTGTTGGATACCAGCTGTATATAATGTTATATAGTGCAGGCGCTGGCATTATAATGTATTTTCCCGGAACTTGGGATGAAACCATTACAGTTTAATTGACCCCGAGGTTAAAGTGGCATTGCAACGCAAGCCGGGTACCCGCTGTATATAATGTTATAATACTCAAGAACTCTTTGAAAAGTCATTAAATGCTATTAAAAATATAATTTTAAAATAGCCGTTAACCCTAACCTATTTTTTATATTTTATTTATTATCACTCTTTATGACCTTTCTGAGGTGGTTCTGAGTTGGTTTCATTCTGAGTTGGCTGGTCACCCTCTGTATTATGTACCATATACCATTAGATTATACCATAGTCCATAGTGCATACAGTGTCACAGTCAGCCATGGTGCTTTCAGCGAACTGTTGAAGAAAAATTAATAGTAATAATTATATTTGCACATCTAATTTGCAGTTGAAGTTTCTTCCGAGGAAAATATTACAATAATTTCACAATGCCAGAGCTCACTATTCTATACAGAAAGAACTGGATGCACACATCAAATCGCCAAGGTTTCATAGCAATCGGATATTTGACAGGTGAATGTGGATGAAGCGAGGAGCGCTTGTTGAATTAAATATACAAAGAAAAAACGATGTTTGAATGTGGATAAGGCGAGGAGTGTACGCCTACAAAGGGCACAGGAAGTCGACCGCTCAATTCCATATACCTGCTCTCGGGCCGATTCGGGCGCCCGGTTCAAGGCGTTCAGTACGGGCCTTCTCTCGCAAAAGGGGGCCGCGGAGATGCCAGCTCAGTTTTTCACTGCGCCATTCCGGTTGTGCAGGTCGATACGCGTAATTTGATACCTGTATGCATAATTTCCTGCTGCAAAGAAGACTTACCAACTCTCTCACTCTACGTATGAATGTATGTTTACAGTTCAGGTAGCAATTGAAAAGCTGAAGTGATAGCGTTGCCAACTCTATGACTTTTTAGATCTACGTATTTTAGGCCTTTCCTGTACACCTACGAACTTCAGTCGCAGAATCTACATATTTACTTTGAAATTGTACAAATTGAAAAAATTACTTAACTCATTAGGCTGAATAAGTATATTTTCAGTTACTTTATTTAAAGACAGAGGCGCCCCTGTCTGCGAGACAAATTATGTGGCGCGGACTCCAACAAACGTTCTGTTTCATACTGCTAGAGTCCGTGCCACATAAGAAGTCCTGCAGATGGAAGTGCTTGACTATTTTCAGGATTATTTCCAACAAATCTTACCAAGTTGGACCGTGAATGGAGAACTCCAAGAAACACAAATCTTCCATTTCAAGAAGTTTCAGTTTCCCTTACTGGTCCAGTTTATATAAAGAAGTATGTCATTTTGCTACCAGCAGCTCCCCAATACCAGTACCGATTATACCTACTCTCTTCATTACCGAGTTCCACCCATCAGACACACAGCACTTATACGACAACATTACACTACAAAAGTTATTAACTTGCCTCAAAGCAGTGCGAATGTCGAGCATCTGTTTTCTGCGATCAATTTGACAAAAACTAAAGTCAGAAACAGACTTTCTAATGACACGCTTACTTTTCATAAAAAGTGGCTAAAAAACAAACAGCGAGCCTTCATTAATATTTTAATAAATATAATTTGACTGAAAATTGAGTATTATATTCTTAAACCATAATTTACAATACCAGAGATGAAAAGGGGTTAATACGCTAATATTGCAAGTATGAAGAACGGTTCAAATGCTGTCAGTACAGCATCCTACATACAGTTTCCTCTGGGAGTTCTATCTCTCTAACCCGTAAGCTGCGGATTGCATGTATAGTCGTTTTTAATGTTATTTCGTTTTTGTAAATAATTATGTGTAAAAACGAAATTACTAAAGCTTTTGGTATAGGTATTTGTAAACATTGACAATGTAATATCTTATGACATTCAGGAGTTTCCTCAGAAAAGAGTAAGTAAAAACACATTTTTTATTCAGGAAAATACACCAGCCAAAATAATACTGCAGAATAATTCAGCAGCTTATGGATTAATTAAATTGTAAAACAAAATACATGTTTTATTCAGTTTCACCTACACTAACTTCTTCATTTCAAGAAAAAAAAAAAAGTATGTGGATCTATGAACTTTTCATATACAAATTTTACTAATACTACATAATTTTCTAATCTGGCCTACGCCTTTTTCAAAATCCGAGTTGGCAACACTACAGGAATGATGTGTGATTCCATCCTTCCCGCTGCGATGAAAGGCAAGGGGTTGAGTCCTGGAGAGAACAAAGGTCTCCCTCAACCAGTCTCCCAATTTCATAATCACTTTTGTTCTATTGTACTATTCATAAATATAACCAGTAAATATTTACTTACTTTTTTTTCAAAATACTCCGTATCATTTAGTGGTCGGCAAACTTATTAGCCAAATCTGTGCATTATAACGATTCAAAAAAAATTTGAGAGCAAATCTGTTTGATTTAGTAAACATTTATCATAATTTTAGTACTTCATTAAATTATGGGTACGCTGAATAAAATTTGATAATAAAATTTTATTCATTGATAACAAAATATTATGTTATTAAGGGATACATAAATTGTATTCCTTAATTACAAAAGCGTCATGCGGCTCGAATTTGATAAGAATGTAAAAGTTTTTTAATTTCCAGAAATGGTAAATAATGCATTTTAATTTTCATTTAAAAAACAGACTACTTATAAGTACTATAAATACATGAAGAAAAAATAACCTTTTTATAAGTTTTCTTGCTTCAATTGTATTATTCAGCATAACGTAAAATAAAAAAAATTACACATTTTGAAGCAAACAAAAAGTCAGAAATCAAGATTTGTATAATATTTATAATGCAAAAAAATTGATGAACATATTATTTATTTAATTTTATTTGAGGGAAATTAAATTACATTCACAGACTTCTACAGTCGTACTCTCACGGAACATCGCCTTGCACCACAGTGGGAGGGATGGATTCATCCGTCTGACAGTTAGTAAAATTTGTACAATCGTTAAAGTTTCTAGATTGCTTATATAATTAATGCATTTGTTTTTTATTGAAAATGAATTCTTTTGAAAACCATATGGGATAATGAGAAGCCTTAAAAATTAATTATAGGAACATAAGTTAAAGAAAAACAATAAGTTCCTTCGAAGTGTTTAAGAATGAATAAAATTTTTGTGCTTGATCAGTTATATTGTTACCAGCCTAGCGATACCGTATTTTTTGTGAGATCGTTATTGGATAACGGACGTAATCTCCTGTCAGATTTGTGTGATTTTTAAGTCATATATTTTAGTTTAGATCGATTTAAACATAAATTCCTGCAAGTAAGCATGATTATTTTCTCATTTAATGTACGTTGTACATAGAAAACGCAAATAACAGCCATAAAAATCACACAAATTTGACAGGAGATTACGTCTGTTATCCAATAACGATCTCACAAAAAATAAGGAATCGCTAGGCAGTCTCTTAAATGACAATTCTAAATGGTCAAAATAATCAACAATATATGATTTTTCTATTTTTTTTTAAATTTATCTGCCTATAACGTATCTTTAAAATACTTTGGACACGTTGATCGCCAAACTGAGGACTCCAACTTGGAGAAACTCATAGTCACTGACAAAGTAGAAGGCAGAGGAAGGTCACCGCAGCGCTGAAGTGACCAAGTATCACTGGCGTCTCTGGTACGTCGATGTCCTTCGCTCTCCACATAGCGCAGGACTGCGGGGACCGGAAGAAAGAGCCTTATCCACCATGGAAATTGGAGTAGAGCACACGATCCTCAGCAAATGAAGAATCTCCACGGGATATAATCAATATTGCGTCGGTACAGCCAGTCGATATCAGTGCATCTTCATATCGTAGTATCTTGAAACATAAATATTATTTAAATTCAGTAATTACACAACGAAGTTTGATTTTCAAATAAAATTCTTTATAACAAAATCAGATATATAATGACTTTGATTGACATGATTCCTTACACAGTTGATTTTAAAGCTGGGTCCACACATGTTCTTTTGTCCGTTCCGTTCCTCCGTTCCGTATCAGCGTCGCGATCAAGAACGCTAGTTTGGACGCCCGTTCGGAACGGTACGGTGTTACGGAGGTACGATACGGGTAGAGGTACGCCCCGATCCATCGGGAGTCGGTTTATTCGGCCCGTTCAAAGGCGATACGATACGGGTATGCGCCAGTCTGGACGCGATCGCGGCATGCGCAGGTCGTTCTCTCTGTCGAATGGAATGAACACGCGATGCCGATGATCATAGCGACGTTACGGAGGTACGGGCTATTTTTACTTGCGTCCAGAGTTTTTGATACGGAACGGAGGTACGGAACGGAACGGACAAAAGAACATGTGTTGACCCAGCTTAAGCATATAACACTTGCTTTCCTTGCGTCCAATACAACATCAGTCTTACAGCCAATGGATCAAGGAATAAACGGTCACTCAAAACTAATTTTAGAAAGAATCTTGTGCTTAAAATGTCACAAAGTACCATTTACAATTGTTTCAAACATGCAGGATTCAACCATGACGGTTTAACTGTTCAAACAGCAGAACATAACAGATGAAAATTTTAAGGTTGTTTATTTTCTACAAAATGCTTTGTATGACGTCCGATCATTTGTCATTTTCCTTCGAAGTCATTATCTTCTGGATTGCCGTTTGTCACCCGGTGGCCGCGAGGTGACCGCGGCACTTTTGAAGGTTAAAACAATAGGAAATACATAATTATCTGGTAGATTGCTCTATTTTTTAAAGAAAATAATAAATAAATACCTTTTTAAAATGAATTCCTTTGATCAAGAGTCTTTTTTTTTGTAAGCTTGCTTCGTTAAATATCTACGCACTTTGCGTTTTCGTGTCACTTTCAGTATAAATATCATACCAACATCTTAATTTATCCAATATCTCTGGGGGCATTTTCAAAATCTTTCCTGTAAGTAAATAAATTACGATTTAGATCATTTTCAAAATCTTTCCCGTAAGAAATGACGATTTAGGTTATATCATACGTCTGACGTGTTAGCTCATTTTCGAGCTAATCTGTCTATAAGTTGCATAAAATTATTAATGGAGTATTATTTCATATCATATATTGTATTCCTACCTATTTACAGTCAGCAATTTAGTTCCGTCACGTCAATAAATGAACAAAGCCATGAGCGACAGCCCGCCATATTGTTTACGAAAATAAATAGTTGTCATTTTGAACTTTGTTGAACACCAGGTTCAGTGTTGCCGTTTCTAAAAAAAACCTATTTCAGAGGTAAAATAATCTTATGTTTAGTAAGAAGTTTTTCGTAAACTTTTAATTGAGAGTATAAGAAAGCAACGAAACATAAATATATTAACTTTGATGCTTTATTATTCATAACATTTTACAATATACCTGCGAATAGAACGAAAAAAACATGTTTTTGAAAAAATAACAACAAAAACACCCTAAAAATATTTTTTTTAAACATTTTTTTTGCTGTTTTCAAACTTCATATGCACAATTCCATTTAAAATATATTTCCAAATAATAATATGATAGTATAAATGAGTTGAAAAAAAAGAACAAACAATTTCACATGAGGTAAAAGAAATTCTACCACAACTTCAATAATTTATTTTTTAAAGTGAGTGTTGGTATGTTTAGAGCAGTTAATTTAGGTATCCAATTAAATTTATATGAAATGTATTTTATATTTAAACGTCTCCATATTATTTATTGTCAAAATTAACAATTTTAGTAAGAGACATTGTGAACCCGTATTAAAATCAATGAGACTACATTCCAAAATCAGCCATTCCAAAATCAAGCACCTGGCAACATTATATTAAGAAAGTCGCTGTATTGAGTCATGTTGAGTGCCCTTTTTTCGTGAATTGAAAATTTTTGTGTAAAATCAGACGACCCCGCCATTCGAACGGATAAAAATAGAACTACGACCGTATGCGATAGACATTTGATTTTTTCTAATGTGAACAATCCACACTCGTATTCCGCACCGCTAGATGTCTCCCGTAAAGTTTTGGCAAACGTATAAATTAAAATTAAAAATGTTTCCCGATCCAGAAAAAAAAACAAAAGCTCGTGCCGAAGACTTCGAAGGAGATTGAACCGTGAAGCCTTCCGAAATGCTGAACGCCAAGGTCCACTTTGGCTTGAGGATCGATGGCTGAAAATTCTCATACGATTTTAGTTACGCTGCCCGTTGACCGAAACTGACCTCTCAAAGTGTACGAATCTCGAGGAGCCGAAAGGTCGTTGTGGCGTGACGGGTTTGGCTTAATTTTTTCATACAAAAAAGAGTGAGTTTTCCTGACCTGCCCCAAAACTAAACAATACTATATATATACTAGCTGGGCCCATTGCAAAAGCAATAAACGGGTTTAAACACTATGCGATTTGACGTGTGAACGTGGATGAAGCGAGGAGGAGTGTGTGTTAAATTAAATATAAATCGGTTAAATATCAAATTTTCATTGCAATCGGTTAATTGGTTTAGCAATGCGTAATTTCATGATACCAGAGCTCACTGTTGTGCACAAAAACCATTGCCGGCCTGCGCACATCAAATCCCCAAACGCAATCGGAAGAACGGTTTAGCAATGCATAATCTTATGATGCCCAAGCTCACTATTTTATACAGAAAGAATCGAAGGGATGCAGCAATCAAATCCCCAAAGTTTCATCGCAATCGGATGAACGGTTTAGCAATGCATAATTTCATGATGCCAGAGCTCACTATTTTATACAGAAAGAATTGAGGCGATGCGCACATGAAATCCCCAAAGTTTCATCGCGATCGAAGACAAAATAACACAGAACGTGAAAATAAATTAAAAAAAGTGTGCTTTAGACCACACGACTGAAGTAAAACTTCACTTACTTATGCCAGATACCCGTTATATATAATGTTAAATAGTGCAGGCGCTTGCATTATAATGCAGTTTCCCGGGACTTGGGACGGAAACATTACAGTTTTATTGACCCCGAGGTTAAAGTGGCCTTGCAACGCACGCCGGGTACCCGTTGTATATAATTTTATATAGTGCAGGCGCTTGCATTATAATGTAGTTTCCCGGGACTTGGGATGGAACCATTATAATTAAGTTGACCCCGAGGTTACAGTGACCTTGCAACGCATGCCGGGTACCCGTTGTATATAATGTTATATAGTGCAGGCGCTTGCATTATAATGTAGTTTCCGGGGACTTGGGATGGAACCATTACAGTTTAGTTGACCCTGAGGTTAAAGTGCAGTTGCAACGCATGCCGGGTACCCGTAGTATATAATGTTACATAGTGCAGGCGCTTGCATTATAATGTAGTTTCCCAGGACTTCGGATGGAAACATTACAGTTTTATTGACCCCGAGGTTAAAGCGGCCTTGCAACGCATGCCGGGTACCCGTTGTATATAATTTTATAAAGTGCATAATTTTATAATGTTGTTTCCCGGGACTTGGTAGGGAACCATTACGGTTTAGTTGACCCCGAAGTTAAAGTGGCCTCGCAACGCATGCCGGGTACCCGCTGTATATAATTAATTTATTTACGCACAAATAGTCCATTAACAATAACAATCGGTTGCACGGTTTAGCAGTGCAAAATTTCATTATGCCGGAGCTCACTATTGTAGTTGTATTGTATTTCATTTTGCAAGTGTAAGTACTAAGTAGGTACTTTGTTGTAATATTTCACCAAAACGACGCCATTATGCTGTTGAGCATAAAATAATTTTCACTACAAATAAATTCATTCAATATCATGTTTTGATTTTTAAATGAAAAAAGTCCCCGCAAGTAAGTACCTACCTAGAACACGCGTAATTATTTTTTTTATTTAACAATGTCCAAATAGAACACACTTAAAAATAAAAAAAAAATAATTAATAAAAAAAAATTGACAATTCTTTAAATTTTTCTAGTAAATTTTCAGTTCTATAAAGTTCCGTTCGAGTTCTGTAATTATTTCAGTTTTGTGATGTAACTGGTCTGTAATGATAAAACAATAGAATTTGAGTAGAACCATCACAGAACGTGAAAATTAACTTAAAAAAAGTTCAATTATTCTGTATCATCGAAACAACCTTACCTTAGTATTTATTGCATTAAAACCTAATTCGTTGTGTAGGTACCCATTCAGGTAGGTACCTGCGCATTTCCTTAGATTCCGGCAATCTTAGCTTTTTTCATCATATTTGCAATACTACCGAAATAAGTAGGTACCTACCCCGAATGAAAAACGTGTTAATTTGAACTGGCCAGCAAATATTTAAACTTCCGATGGAATCTGTGAGCGCGTATATTGATGATTTTTTTTCGGAAAATTTCGAGTTTCGTCAGCATCTCCTGACGTATTTTATATGAGAATCATATGTTTTATTGGTGTTAAAAGTTGCGGAATCTATCCGGCTATCGTATTTTCAAAAAACATCTAGCCCGGAATCGGTTTTTCGGCGGTAATGTCGTTTTCCGAAAAACAACGACCGAAACCGCCGAGAGTTCCGTTTTGTTAGGCTAAAAATTTGACATCTGAGATCCTGACCTATGTCAATAGTCCTATATAGCATTTTCCTTTGTGAAATTAGCGGGTTTTTTCCTAAATTTTTTTTTTCAAACGCCGTCTGTCGGCGGGAAATATAATCGAGTGATTCGAGTAGAGCTTCTAGTTTTCGCCGCCGATTCGTATCGGAGAATAAATCCCTGTATATATTTCATTTTGTCGAAAAAAAATTTCTCCCAGCTTCCTTATTACGATTTGCTTCAACCGAAAGTGACCCGTGAGGTTTCACCCACCCGAGGGGCAAAGTGGTAGCTTTTCCCCTCAAATCGAAAGTGAGTTTTTTCGACCAATGGCGTGAGCGGAAAAAGTGAGTTTTTTCGACCAATGGCGTGAGCGGAAAAAGTGAGCTTTCCCTGACCTACCACAAAACCAAACAATACTATATACTAGGTTTTGCCCGTTGCAGAAGCAACTGACGGGTTTAAACACTATGCGATTTGACGTGTGAACGTGGATGAAGCGAGGAAGAGTGTGTATTAAATTAAATATATGAAGAAACCTGAGGTTACAGTGACCTTGCAACGCATGCCGGGTACCCGTTGTATATAATGTTATGTAGTGCAGCGCTTGCATTAAAATGTAATTTCCCAGGAATTGGAATGGAACCATTACAGTTAAGTTGACCCCGAGGTTACAGTGACCTTGCAACGCATGCCGAGTAACCGTTGTATATTATGTTATAAATTGCAGGCGCTTGCATTAAAATTTTATTTCCCGGGAATCGGGATGAAACCATTACAGTAAAGTTGACCCCTAGGTTACAGTGACCTTGCAACGCATGCCGAGTAACCGTTGTATATTATGCTATAAATTGCAGGCGCTTGCATTAAAATTTTATTTCCCGGGAATCGGGATGAAACCATTACAGTAAAGTTGACCCCTAGGTTACAGTGACCTTGCAACGCATACCGGGTACCCGTTGTATATAATGTTATATAGTGCAGGCGCTTGCTTTAAAATGTTATTTCCCGAGAATTGGGATGGAACCATTACAGTTAAGTTGACCCCGAGGTTACAGTGACCTTTCAACGCATGCCGTGTACCCGTTGTATATTATGTTATAAATTGCAGGCGCTTGCATTAAAATTTTATTTCCCGGGAATTGGGATGAAACCATTACAGTAAAGTTGACCCCTAGGTTACAGTGACCTTGCAACGCATGCCGGGTACCCGTTGTATATAATGTTATATAGTGCAGGCGCTTGCATTATAATGTAGTTTCCGGGGACTTGGGATGGAACCATTAGAGTTTAGTTGACCCTGAGGTTAAAGTGGCCTTGCAACGCATGCCGGGTACCCGTAGTATATAATGTTACATAGTCCAGGCGCTTGCATTATAATGTAGTTTCCCAGGACTTCGGATGGAAACATTACAGTTTTATTGACCCCGAGGTTAAAGCGGCCTTGCAACGCATGCCGGGTACCCGTTGTATATAATTTTATAAAGTGCATAATTTTATAATGTTGTTTCCCGGGACTTGGTAGGGAACCATTACGGTTTAGTTGACCCCGAAGTTAAAGTGGCCTCGCAACGCATGCCGGGTACCCGCTGTATATAATTAATTTATTTACGCACAAATAGTCCATTAACAGTAACAATCGGTTGCACGGTTTAGCAGTGCAAAATTTCATTATGCCGGAGCTCACTATTGTAGTTGTGTTGTATTTCATTTTGCAAGTGTAAGTACTAAGTAGGTACTTTGTTGTAATATTTCACCAAAACGACGCCATTATGCTGTTGAGCATAAAATAATTTTCACTACAAATAAATTCATTCAATATCATGTTTTGATTTTTAAATAAAAAAAGTCCCCGCAAGTAAGTACCTACCTAGAACACGCGTAATGTATATATATATACAATGTTCAAATAGAACACACTTAAAAATTAAAAAAATAATTAATAAAAAAAATTGACAATTCTTTAAATTTTTCTAGTAAATTTTCAGTTCTATAAAGTTCCGTTCGAGTTCTGTAATTATTTCAGTTTTGTGATGTAACTGGTCTGTAATGATAAAACAATAGAATTTGAGTAGAACCATCACAGAACGTGAAAATTAACTTAAAAAAAGTTCAATTATTCTGTATCATCGAAACAACCTTACCTTAGTATTTATTGCATTAAAACCTAATTCGTTGTGTAGGTACCCATTTAGGTAGGTACCTGCGCATTTCCTTAGATTCCGGCAATCTTAGCTTTTTTCATCATTTTTGCAATACTACCGAAATAAGTAGGTACCTACCCCGAATGAAAAACGTGTTAATTTGAACTGGCCAGCAAATATTTAAACTTCCGATGGAATCTGTGAGCGCGTATTTTGATGATTTTTTTTCGGAAAATTTCGAGTTTTGTCAGCATCTCCTGACGTATTTTATATGAGAATCATATGTTTTATTGGTGTTAAAAGTTGCGAAATCTATCCGGCTATGGTATTTTCAAAAAACATCTAGCCCGGAATCGGTTTTTCGGCGGTAATGTCGTTTTCCGAAAAACAACGACCGAAACCGCCGAGAGTTCCGTTTTGTTAGGCTAAAAATTTGACATCTGAGATCCTGACCTATGTCAATAGTCCTATATAGCATTTTCCTTTGTGAAATTAGCGGGTTTTTTCCTAAATTTTTTTTTTCAAACGCCGTCTGTCGGCGGGAAATATAATCGAGTGATTCGAGTAGAGCTTCTAGTTTTCGCCGCCGATTCGTATCGGAGAATAAATCCCTGTATATTTTTCATTTTGTCGGAAAAAAATTACCCCCAGTTTCCATTCGGAATTTGCTTCAACCGAAAGTGAACCTTGAGGTGGGTGAAACGCAAAGGGCGTACTGGTCGTTTTTGCGTCGACGAAAAAGTGAGCTTTTCCCGACCTACCCCAAAACCAAACAATACTATATATATACTAGCGGGGCCCGTTGCAAAAATGCAACTAACGGGTTAAAAAATTATGCGATTTGCGTGTGAACGTGGATGAAGCGAGGAGGAGTGTGGGTTAAATAAAATATATGAAGAAACCTTAGTTCACAGTGACCTTGCAACGCATGCCGGGTACCCGTTGTATATAATGTTATGTAGTGCAGCGCTTGCATTAAAATGTAATTTGCCAGGAATTGGAATGGAACCATTACAGTTAAGTTGACCCCGAGGTTACAGTGATTTTGCAACGCATGCCGGGTACCCTTTGTATATAATGTTATAATGTAAAGCAGGAGTTTGCAAGGCGCTTGTATTATAATGTAGTTTTCAGGAACATGGAATGGAACCATTACAGTTAAGTTGACCCCGAGGTTACAGTGATCTTGCAACGCATGCCGGGTACCCGTTGTATATAATATTATAATATATTGCAGGCGTTTGCAAGGCGCTTGCATTATAATGTAGTTTCCCGGAACTTGGAATGGAACCATTACAGTTAAGTTGACCCCGAGATTACAGTGATGTTGCAACGCATGCCGGGTACCCTTTGTATATAATGTTATAATATAAAGCAGGCGTTTGCAAGGCGCTTGCATTATAATGTAGTTTCCCGGAACTTGGAATGGAACCATTACAGTTAAGTTGACCCTGAGATTACAGTGATGTTGCAACGCATGCCGGGTACCCGTTGTATGTAATGTTATAATACAGTGCATGCGTTTGCAAGGCGCTTGAATTATAATGTAGTTTCCCGGAACTTGGAATGGAACCATTACAGTTAAGTTGACCCCGAGGTTACAGTGTTGTTGCAACGCATGCCGGGTACCCGTTGTATATAATGTTATGTAGAAATACAAATCCCCAAAGTTGACCTTTATTGGTTAACCAACACCTCTGCCATAGGTCACCCCAAGTGGTTCGCTACGTTTGGTGATTTAGTAGGGGTGCCCGGGTTCATGGGGTGAGGTCTGTCTAGGTCTTGGAGGCGGATGCCCAGGACACACTGAACCCCAGATACCTACCCACCCCTTAAACCCTTTTCCTTCCCAGAACTCTCATCTCCTTCCTTTCCTAAAAAAAATCCTCCACACAGCATCCCCAAAGATGACATAGGACCTGAGGGAAATTATTTTCCCCACGGCGTCCTGTGTGGAGCTCATGTAAAAAAAAAAAATTAAATGCATATAAATTCACCTTTCCCAAAAAGCCAGAAATAATTGAAAAAAAAACATGTTCTTAATATATTTTCCCTTGCTTAGTTCTGCACTCCTGGTATTTATACTTTTAAAATTTTGTTTTATTCGAGTAAAAAAAAGAACAGAAAAAATATTCTTTCATAGCGTACTCTACTCCCCCCCCCCCCCCCCCCCCCTTTCTCCATCCCGCAAAACCCCCTCACGGGTTCCCCTCCGCCTTCCCAGGTTACCCTCCCCCCTCCGTGGTATTTTTCCCCCCCTCCCGCGCTCATTATTTCATTGCCGTTACATTTAGTTTTCAAACAGCTCGCGTGCCACCTATTGAAATATTTTTATGCAAATTTTGCAAAAATGCCAGAGCTCACCAGCCAATAAACAAACATAACAAAAAAAGAATTATTCAATTTGGTGCAGTCTTTCGGAAGTTATACGCGTACATACATTTCGACGATTCATTTTTATGCAAATTTCATAATGCCAGAGCTCACCAGTAGTTTTATTCAATACTTGTCCTTACAATAACGATAACAACAAAAAAATAATTACCCAATTAGGTGCAGTCGTTCCGAAGTTATGCGCGTACTTACATTTCATCGATTAATTTTTAAACATATTTCAAAATGCCAGAGCTCACCAGTAGTTGTATACAAACTTTGTCCTAACAATAAGGAACGCAACAAAAAAAGAATTATTCAATTACGTGCAGTCGTTCTGAAGTTATGAGCGTCCTTACATTTCGGCGAATCATTTTTAAACAAATTTCGTTATGCCAGAGCTCACCAGTAATTTTATTCAAAACTTGTCCTAGTAATAACAAATACAACAACGAAAGAATTATTCAATTTTGTGCATTCGCTCGGAAGCTATGCGCATTTATAGATTTCGGCGATTCATTTTAAACAAATTTTATTATTCCAGAGCTCATCAGTCGTCTTATACAAACCTTGCCCGAACAATAACGAAACCAACTCAAAAAGAATTATACAATTTGGACCAGTCGTTCATGAGCTATAATTTATAGATGATACCCGTGGATAATTATTTATCCGTTTATGTAATTTTCAGGGTACCTACCTAGTTCATCAAAATATTCTAAAACAATATTTTATCTATATGGCAAGACAACCGATAAAAGTTGTCATAACCACCTCAAGCAAAGCCTGAAAATCGAACACCTGCGCTGGTTTAAGAACATTTCCCATACAAATTACGTCAGCCAACGGTGTCATGGCCTGACTGAAAACCTCAGGTGGTTTTGGATAGTGTTCCATGTTCAGTATTGCAAGGTTGAAGAAAATAAATAAACATTTCAAATATCTACCGATTTAACAGGCTGAGAACGATGTGCATTTTCGATGTTGTTAGATTTTTCGCAAATGTCAGATATAATTGCAAAGTTTGACGCGATATTGTGAAACATTTTAAATGGGAAGCTACACATGTTTTTGTTTTAAAAGTTTCTAAATCTTGTATAATTTATGATTATTAAAAAAAATGTCTCGCAAAATGTTTTTTTTCGTCGTATTTTATCACCCCGCAAAGGGCCTTTAAAATGTCATTTTTTCAACGTTATTTCCGAGATCGCCGTTTAATTAATTGAAATAAATTTCTAACAAAAATCAGTTTTGTATGGGAGATTTTCGATATATCTTTCTCAACTTTTCCGGGCATTTGAAAAGAGATAGATACAATGAATTCGCTTCGAAGAAGAGTGAACCGTGGGGCCTTTGAAATCGGATGAGCTTAGAGATCAATTTGGCTTGCCAAATTTTACCCAATTTTCGCAAGCCAAAGTGACCCGTGAGGTTTCACCCACCCGAGGGGCAAAGTGGTAGCTTTTCCCCTCAAATCGAAAGTGAGTTTTTTCGACCAATGGCGTGAGCGGAAAAAGTGAGTTTTCTCGACCAATGGCGTGAGCGGAAAAAGTGACCTTTTCCCTGACCTACCCCAAAACTGAACATTAATATATATACTAGCGGGGCCCGTTGCAAAAATGCAACTAACGGGTTAAAAAATTATGCGGTTTGCGTGTGAACGTGGATGAAGCGAGGAGGAATGTGTGTTAAAAAATATATGAAGAAACCTGAGGTTGCAGTGACCTTGCAACGCATGCCGGGTACCCGTTGTTTATAATGTTATAATATAGTGCAGGCATTTGCAAGGCGCTTGGATAATAATGTAGTTTCCCTGAACTTGGAATGGAACCATAACAGTTATGTTGACCCCGAGGTTAAAGTGATGTTGCAACGCATGCCAGGTACCCTTTGTATATAATGTTATAATATAAAGCAGGCGTTTGCAAGGCGCTTGTATTATAATGTAGTTTCCCGGAACTTGGAATGTAACCATTACAGTTAGGTTGACCCCGAGGTTACAGTGATCTTGCAACGCATGCCGGGTACCCGTTGTATATAATGTTTTAATAAAGTGCAGGCGTTTGCAAGGCGCTTGCATTATAATGTAGTTTATTGGAACTTGGAATGGAACCATTACAGTTAAGTTGACCCCGAGGTTACAGCAATCTTGCAACGTATGCCGGGTACCCTTTGTATATAATGTTATAATATAAAGCAGGCGTTTGTAAGGCGCTTGCATTATAACGTAGTTTTCCGGAACTTGGAATGAAACCATTACAGTTAAGTTGACCCCGAGATTACAGTGATGTTGCAACGCATGCCGGGTACCCGTTGTATATAATGTTATAATACAGTGCATGCGTTTGCAAGGCGCTTGAATTATAATGTTCTTTTCCGGAACTTGGAATGGAAACATTACAGTTAAGTTGACCCCGAGGTTACAGTGATGTTGCAACGCATGCCGGGTACCCGTTGTATATAACGTTATGTAGAAATACAAATCCCCAAAGTTGACCTTTATTGGATAACCAACAACTCTGCTATAGGTCACCTCAAGTGGTTCGCTACGTTTGGTGATTTAGTAGGGGTGCCGGGGTTCATGGGGTGAGGTCTGTCTAGGTCATGGAGGCGGATGCCCAGGACACACTGAACCCCAGATTCCTACCCACCCCTTAAACCCTTTTCCTTCCCAGAACTCTCATCTCCTTCCTTTCCTAAGAAAAATCCTCCACACAGCATCCCCGAAGATGACATAGGACCTGAGGGAAATTATTTTCCCCACGGCCTCCTGTGCGGAGCTCATGTAAAATTTTTTTAATTAAATGCATAAAAATTCACCTTTCCCAAAAAGCCAGAAATAATTGAAAAAAAACATGTTCTTAATATATTTTCCCTTGCTTAGTTCTGCACTCCTGGTATTTATCCTTTTAAAATTCTGTTTTATTCGAGTAAAAAAAAGAACGGAAAAAATATTCTTTCATAGCATACTCTACTCCCCCCCCCCCCTTCCTCCATCCCGCAAAACCCCCTCCCGGGTTCCCCTCCCCCTTCCCAGGTTACCCTTTCCCCTCCCTGGTTTTCTTCCCCCCCCCCCCTTCCCCCATCCCGCAAACCACCCTCCTGAGTTCCCCTCCCCCTTCCCAGTTTACCCTCCCCCCACCCTGGTTTTCCTCCCCCCCTCCCTGGTTTTCCTCCCCCCCTTCCGCGCGTCATTAATTCCTTCCCGGTACATTTAGTTTTCAAACAGCTCGCGTGCCACCTATTGAAATATTTTTATGCAAATTTCGTAATGCCAAAGCTCACCAACCAATAAACAAACATATCAAAAAAAGAATTATTCAATTTGGTGCAGTCTTTCGGAAGTTTTACGCGTACATACATTTCGACGATTCATTTTTATGCAAATTTCATAATGCCAGAGCTCACCAGTAGTTTTATTAAAAATTTGTCCTTACAATAACGATAACAACAAAAAAATAATTACCCAATTAGGTGCAGTCGTTCCGAAGTTATGCGCGTACTTACATTTCATCGATTAATTTTTAAACATATTTCAAAATGCCAGAGCTCACCAGTAATTGTGTACAAACTTTGTCCTAACAATAAGGAACGCAACAAAAAAAGAATTATTCAATTACGTGCAGTCGTTCTGAAGTTATGAGCGTACTTACATTTCGGCGAATCATTTTTAAACAAATTTCGTTATGCCAGAGCTCACCAGTAATTTTATTCAGACCTTGTCCTAATAATAACAAAATCTCAACAAAGAAAGAATTGTCCAATTTGGTGCAGTCGCTCGGAAGCTATGCGCATATATAGATTTCGGCGATTAATTTTAAACAAATTTTATAATTCCAGAGCTCACCGGTTGTATTATACAAACCTTGCCCTACCAATAACGAAACCAACCCAAAAAGAATTATCCATTTTGGTTCAGTCGTTCGTGAGCTATAATTTATTTCGTGAGCTATGATACCCGTGGATAATTATTTATCCGTTTATGTAATTTTCAGGGTACCTACCTAGTTCATCAAAATATTCTGAAATAATATTTTATCTATATGGCAAGACAACCGATAAAAGTTGTCATAACCTCCTGAAGCAAAGCCTGAAAATCGAACACCTGCGCTGGTTTAAGAACATTTCCCATACAAATTACGTCAGCCAACGGTGTCATGGCCTGGCTGAAAACCTCAGGTGGTTTTGGATAGTGTTCCATGTTCAGTATTGCAAGGTTGAAGAAAATAAATAAACATTTCAAATATCTACCGATTTAACAGGCTGAGAACGATGTGCATTTTCGATGTTGTTGGATTTTTCGCAAATGTCAGATATAATTGCAAAGTTTGACGCGATATTGTGAAACATTTTAAATGGGAAGCTACACATGTTTTTATTTTAAAAGTTTCTAAATCTTGTGTAATTTATGATTATTAAAGAACATCTCTCGCAAAATGTTTATTTTCTTCGTAATTTACCACCCCGCAAAGGGCCTTTAAAATGTCAATTTTTCTTCGGTATTTGGCAGATCGCCGTTTAATTAATTGGAATAAATTCATAGCAGAAATCAGTTTTGTATGGGAGATTTTCGCTACATCTTTCTCAACTTTTGCGGGCATTTGAAAAGAGATAGATACAATGAATTCGCTTCGAAGAAGAGTGAACCGTGGGGCCTTTGAAATCGGATGAGCTTAGAGATCAATTTGGCTTGCCAAATTTTACCCAATTTTCGCAAGCCAAAGTGACCCGTGAGGTTTCACCCACCCGAGGGGCAAAGTGGTAGCTTTTCCCCTCAAATCGAAAGTGAGTTTTTTCGACCAATGGCGTGAGCGGAAAAAGTGAGTTTTTTCGACCAATGGCGTGAGCGGAAAAAGTGACCTTTTCCCTGACCTACCCCAAAACTGAGCATTAATATATATATATATATATATGTAACCCTATAAAATGCCAAATTAAAAACCATACGCAATTTCTCAACTTTAATAAAGCCAATTATGTTGCAATACGCGATTATCTACATAACACTGACTGGTCTATATTAGAAGGAGGAAACCTTGATGAAAATATTAAAGCCTTTTATGATCACCTATATAAAGCCGTAGAAAAATTTGTTCCGATTAGTTATAAATTATCTTCAAATTTCCCTAGCTGGTTTAGCAAGGACCTCATTAACATAGTCATTGAGAAGAAAAAAGCCCATAAAATATACAAAGAAACAAAAAGTCTTTCTGATTTTACAATTTTCAGCAAGCTTCAAAAAGATTGTATTAAATTATCAAACATTTGTTATAATAATTATATTAAGAATGTTGAATTTTCGATTGTTAACAATGTAAAACATTTTTTGAACTATTGTAAATCCCAAAATAATAATAACCTTGGCATACCTGAAACTATGCACTACAAACTGAAAACTTCCTGTAAAATCAATGAAATTGTCAATTTGTTTGCAGACTTTTTTAAGGATGTGTATGAAACCGATATCCCTGATGAAGACATTCCAAACTTCGAGTCAGATATAAATTTACAACTATCTCAGATACATATTGACATTAAAGAAATTGCAGTATGTATCAAACTACTGGAACCTAAATCTTGCTCAGGGTCAGATAAAATTCCCCCCGTATTTCTTAAAAACTGTGGGGCTAGTATCTCTTACCCACTGTACCTACTATTTAATCAATCACTTTTATCAGGCAAGTTCCCGCAAATATGGAAAAATAGCTTTCTCACTCCAATATTTAAAAGCGGAGACAAGTCTTTAGTTGAAAATTACAGACCAATATGCATACAATCGTCGATACCAAAAATTTTTGAAAAGTTAATTCTTCAAAAAATATGTTCTTGCATAAAATTTAATATCTTATCATTTCAACATGGTTTTATCTCTGGACGATCTACTTTAACTAACCTTACACTGTACGAAAATTTTATCTCAGGTGCTCTTGCTAATAGAGAACAAGTTGACTCAATTTATACGGATTTTAGTAAAGCCTTTGATAAGGTTTGCATTAAAATTCTTATAAATAAATTGTCTAAACTAGGAATAAGTGGTAAATTATTATGCTGGATTAGGAATTATTTATCAAAACGTGTACTAACTGTCTCTATTAAAGAACACTTGTCTTACGAATTTGAAGCAACTAGTGGTGTGCCTCAGGGTTCGCACCTTGGTCCAATATTGTTTATACTATTTATAAACGATGTCACTTCCATATTCTCTGATGTTAACATATTATTATTTGCTGATGACATGAAAATTTATAAAATCATTAAAAATATATACGACTGCTTGTCCCTTCAATCCAATTTTGTAAAATTCGCAGAATGGTGTACCATTAACAAACTTACACTTAACATTAAAAAATGTCAAATCATGAGTTTCTTTAGAATAAAAAACCCCATCAAATACAGTTATTCACTAAACAATCACAGTTTAATGTCAGTACCTGTAATAAGGGACCTCGGAATAACCTTCGACACTAAACTACTATTTATCAACCACATTGATATCATTACTAATAAAGCTATGAAAATGCTGGGTTTCATTCTAAGACTATGTAAAGATTTCAAAAACATTCATACATTTAAATTACTATATACAACTCTGGTTAGGAGTCATTTGGAATATAATTCCTCCATATGGAACCCTTTCTACAAAAGCCATGCAAACACCATTGAAAAAATCCAACGCAAATTTCTCAGATCAATTAATTTTAAATTAGGAATTCCCGCGGATGACATTAACTATGATTCTCTATTACAAAAAATGCGACTCTTATCGTTAAAAGACAGAAGAATGATCTCATTTTTTTATTTAAAATAAATAATAACTGGTTTGACTCCCCTGAATTGGTTTCGTTAATAAATTATCATTTATCATGTATCTAGTAGAACAACTCGACTCAAAACACCTTATTATTGCAACAACACTCTCAGTAATGCAGAATAAAATTCACTAATACATCGTTTACACACTTTAGGTAATGAATTTGCTCATATCGATCATGCCGAAAGTCTGTCATCATACAAAAGATGTATTAGACAAAATTTATCTGCTAGTACTACCACGTAATCATAATAAATATAATCATGTAACCATAATATTATGTCCTACCAGTATGCACTCTAATATCTATGGATTAGAAACATATCATAGGTAGGTACCTACTTTTCATATCGCTTTGTATACTCCGTAATACCTTCCTTTTATTTATTATATATATTTTTAAAAATTTTGGTTATCTTCAATATTTGGCTCCTAAGAGCATTTCTTACTGTTTACTTGTCATACTTTTTTATATTTATAACTTTTGTACTTTATATTATTTACAAAGGTAACTTATAGTCTATATTATTTCCTGCCTTTCAACTTTTTATCTTAACTTTTTACTTTTACATTATAATTTATATTTTATAGTTTACACTTTTACTTTATACTTTCATTTTATACATCATAATTCTATTTACTACTCATTACCTTAACTCCTTTTTTTACCTTTTGTTTTTATATTTAATTTTACATTTATATGTCACTTTCTTATGTTATTGTATTATAATATATATAAACATAATTACGTCAATGGCACATGTTGTGCCGTATGTTTTGAAATAAATAAATAAATAAATACCAACTTGACGGTGTGTTTAAACGACACGATTTAATCATATTTTTTAAACTCTGCGTTTTTAATAAAACTTATATATTTAGAATCAGCGTTTATTGGTATATATCTCTATATGAAATTTTTTCAAAGCCATAATATCTGTACCCAAGAAGCATACGGATTCAAGTCCAAATTTCTACAATATTTGCAGTAATGTGCATTCCAAATAGTGCTTCCATATCCAAGTTTACTTCTAATTAAGGCGCTGTAAAGAGTTAGAATTGAATGAGGTTCTTTGAAAGATTTACTATTCTGTGAATAAATCCCATCCTTTTTAATGATATGTACTTAACGTCGTTAATGTGTACATAATATGAATTTAGAATCAAGAGTGATTCCCAGATCCCTTATTGAAGACACTTTTTTGAGAATAATATTATTGATAACTTAAGAAAAATACTTTATAATTCTATTTCTAGAGAAGTTTGAAATGTGACATTTTTCAACCTTTAAGTGCATATGATTGATAGTACCTACACCTGTTATTGAGTGCATCGAGGTCATTTGGAAGTAGTCGATGATTGGAAACAGACTTAATTTTACGAAAATTTTTAAGATAATCGGCGAAAAAAGCATAATCACAGTTGAATTTCGAGCCAAGGTCATTTATGAATATAAGAAAAAGCAGGGGGCCACGATGAACCCTGTGGTACACCAGAAGTTACAACTGTAGGGGATGATTTGTATCCATTAATAAGAACTAATTGAGTTCTGATAAGTTTAAAGATTTTCACGGCCAAAAGCATTTTCGTTATTTGTTTTTAGGGTGTTATGCCGTGTTGCGCTACCTCCTTCTTTAGCCAACGTTTCGGACATCGTTGCAGTGTCCATCATCAGGGCAGATCCGGCAGATCCGGTAGATGTGTAATTTTTAGTCGTGAAGTGTGTGCTTATTTACTTCGAAGGGATACCGTGTCGCCAGCACCACTAACTTTCACCAGTACAAAATACTCGTGACAAGCAGTGGCGTCATCGCCGCGGAACGGAATAGAAAGTTCATTAAAACGTATATACTTACACATGTTTTTTCTTGCTCTATTAGAATTAGAATTACACTGGTTAAAGCGAATTTAGTCAATATAAAGTTAAAACACAAAAAATGGTTTACCACGAGCCGGCCTTACTGTATACTTAGACATGTTTTTTGCGTTTAGCTTTGGTGTAGCCGTCAATCACCGGATACCAAGAGCTATTGAGCTTAGCTCCGTCGTCTGTATTAATATTAAAAGGATTTTTGTAGATTTCAATTGCCTCCGTAATTAGGCGTGCTCTATAAGTTTTGGGTCTTCCCAAGACCTCAGGAACAAATCCAAAGTAATGGCCGGTTTCGATTAAGTGCTCAGCGATTGCCGATTTATCAGGGTGGCCGAGTTTGCAAGCACGAAAGTGTTCTGCTATCCTTTTGGAGATCGTCCGCTCTGTTTGGCCTACATAAACCTTGTCACATCCGGAACAGCTGAGTTTATACACTCCATCTGCTTCCAGAGGAAACTTAGTCTTTGCAGACCTCAGTAGGTCTTGAATTTTAGTTGTAGCACCGAAGACAGTCTTGATGCTATCTTTTCTCAACAGCCTGGCGATTCTGTCTGTCACATTGTGAACGTAAGGCAGGAAAGCGCAGCCTTTTAACTCTTGTTTAGCTCTGTCTTCATTTGGTGTAGATTTGGCTCTTATGATTTGCCTTGTCTGACTAGCTGGGTAACCGTTGCGTTCCAGTGCATCGGTCAGCTTTGTAAGTTCTGCTCCAATTTTAGTTTCTTCACATATTCTGGTCGCTCGCGTCACCAACGTATGGATAAGTCCTCTCTTCTGCGCTGGGTGGTGATGCGAATCGGCATGTAGATACCGATTTTATGTGCGTTGGTTTTCTATATACAGTGTGACCTAGATTACCATCTTCTTTACGCATCACCTCCACATCTAGAAAAGGCAGGATTTTCGCATCGTTTTCTACTTCCATTGTGAACTTGATTTTACTGTGGAGTGAATTAAGACGATTCAGAAATTCATTGAGTTTCTCTGTTCCATGAGGCCAGATGGCGAAGACTTCGTCAACATAACGCCACCATACCTTGGGAACAGCTGAAGCTGTGTCGAGTGCCACTTCTTCAAACTTCTCCATAAAAAAGTTGGCAAGTACTGTCGACAACGGACTGCCCATTGCAACTCCTTCCACTTGCTCAAAAAGTTCACCCTGGAATGCAAAATATCCCGTTTAATAAAGAAGGAGGTAGCGCAACACGGCATAACACCCCAAAAACAAATAACGAAAATAATTGAGTTCTGTTATACAAATATGATTTCACCCAGTGAAATAGGGCTCTATGTATTCCTATTGGTTCAAGTTTTTTTTAGTAAGATGGAGTGAATAATAAAGAAATATAAAATAATTTGACTTTTGTACTCTAACTAAAGTTTTACAATCAAGTCAGTACGGGGTGCACGAATTATACTCTCACAGTTCTAGGTGTGGTTTTTTTTATTTTTATTTTATTTTTATTTTTTTATTTATTTATTTTTTAATTTTTAATTTTTAATTTTTTTTTTAAGAAATCGGTAGAAATTCAGGTAGCGGCGCCTTAAAATTGGTCTTTTTTTTACATGAGCTCCACACAGGAGGCCCTGAGGAAAATAATTTCCCTCAGGGCCTATGTCATCTTTGGGGATGCTGTGTGGAGGGTTTTTTAAGGAAAGGAAGGAGAGGAGAGTTCTGGGAAGGAAAAGGGTTTAAGGGGTGGGTAGGATGGGGGTTCAGTGTGTCCTGGTCATCCAAATCCAAGACCTAGACAAACCTCACCCCATGAACCCGGGCACCCCTGCTAAATCACCAAACGTAGCGAACCACTTCGGGTGACCTATGGCAGAGGTGTTGGTTATCCAATAAAGGTTCTCGGGGCGGCGGTACCCATTCCCGCCTCCCAAATTGAAAAAGTTTGAAAGTTTGTTAGTTTGGTTTATTTTGTTAATTTGATTCTACGAGTAGGTATTTTTGGATTAACTGAGCCGAAACATGTGCTGCAACAATTGGGTCTCCTTCGTTACCAACTGACTTGGTGAGGTTTGTGGACCACCCTGTCCGATCCCAATTCCAACTCTTCCAGGAATAAATTGAAGGTTATAAATGACGAACGAAAAATCGACATGTTTTGCCTTCTGTTGGGGAAGGGTCAGCTCCACATATCGTTTGATATGTGGAGCTGACATGTGATGTCAAGAAATATTCGGGAAAGCGTGGGTGGCACGAGGTTTTAGATCGTGAAATCCTCCTCCGAATCGGTGATGATTTACGTTGAATCTCTCCAGCATGTCGATGATTAGAGTTCCATTCACTCCTATAATCTCGAGCATAAACATTAAATCGAAGTGGATTAGACAAACGGCAATGTCAGGAGTTCGGGGGTCCCGCTCACTCCTCTAGTTTTGCGAAGTAAGAATTAATTAAAATAGGTTTAAATTCAGATGTCACCGATCCTAGCCTCTGCAGTCACGCATTTCCCCAACAGTCCCGTCCTCTGCCCAGCACACCAAATCAATCCAGTAGAAATAATGGCTTACGTTTGTTATAAGCACATTATAGAATCATACGTCAGTCTGCAATCACGATGGTCATCTCCATCTGTATCTGATTTGAATGAAAATACCTACCCTCGCATGACAAAAACAGACGTGGCGGGAGACGGTACTCCAGGATAATGCCACGGGCATTCGCCCTACGATTGGTGATATCCCAAGCTCATCTCAAATATCAGCTTAAAGAAGGAATGTCAAGCTGGGCTTCAGGGTGCTGGGTTCAGGAATGAATGGCACCAGGGCATGAATCTGGCCTCCTTCCCTTCCATTTCCCCTGCTACGATTTAGTCCAGAGTACATTCCCAACCTGATGTTGAATAACCTCACTTCCTCAGCTTAGATAGGATAACTTAAGGTATATCCCGGATAGAACAGAGAGTCCGTCAGCTCAACCACCGCTCAATTTCATATGTCACGTTCCCTTCGTTCGCAGTGGCGGTTCGTGACTTTTGGGTGTGTTAGAGTGCTAATATTATTAAAAATGGCATTATTGATTTCACTGTAGCCGAAATTTTTTTTTTACATCTCTTTTTGTGTGAAAAAATTCGGGGAATTTCAGTTTCGCCGTGCGCCGCACGGATTTCCTGAAAATCTTCATACAAAAAACTAATTTTTGAATATTTTTTTTTTCATTTACAACAATATCAATTATGCCATTTTTTAATATAAGCACTCCAGCACACCCAACAGTCACGAGCCGCCACTGTTCGTTCGTCTAACAGGAAAATTCCCTTCCGGGTGCAGTTCAAAGATAGTGAAGCCCTTATCTTCTTCCGGGAACTATGTGTGAGAGGCTCTAGTACATCAATCAGACACACTCCAGTACCCTTTGTGGCAATAAATGATAGTTTATTAACAAGTATATAGATGGGGTGATACACCGCGCCTGTCCAACTGTCCGACTGTCAATTACGAAACCCCTCTGGCACCAATTAAGGATGCCCGTTAGTTACCCGTCCCTATCTTTCCTAGCGATGAAAAATAGTGAAGCCCGAATTAACTTGTTCACTCCGTCCAAGGACAAACACCCGTGAAAAATTTCTCAAATCAGAGAATAGGAAAGCTAGACGATTAACCAAGCTTCGGTAACAGCGCTCTTGAGGCGATTTTTCGCAAAAACAGCGCTATATAAGTTGTCCAAATTTATTATTATTTATTATTATTCGGCCCAACCGCAGCTAAACTGTCACAATCCGTTCAATATTTGACCTCACGAGGCACTAGACCTCGAGTCTGGGGAGGAAACTGCAAAATTCGATATACAGGGATTGTTGAAATACACTTCGTGTAGACATAGTCCTCCCGCATGGTGGTAGGTAAAACATTTCTCACAAAATCAACTCCGTTTATGGAGATTTGTATGAGCTCATATAACAGATCGTTTGCAGGACTCTACGCGGAGAAATAGGTACACCCATATGCATCTCGGAAAACGTATGCATATTCGTGTTATTCAAGGTAAGGCAATTATAGACAGATTTTATATTATATTACTTTGGAATTCCCCATGCTATTATTAAATACAAAAATTGCGTCTCTGTATGAGGGAAGAGTTGCATTTGTTAGGGTGAACGGTGGTTTTACCGGGTGGTTTGACATCACAAAAGGTGTCAAGCAAGGCTGTGTAATGTCACCATGGTTATTCAATCAACACGTGGATATAATTGTATGCAAGAACTGAAAGAGGTAGGATTGGACGCGAAATTGAGTAATCTGAAAGTATGTTGCCTGTTGTATGCTGATTGTAGGTACTGATTTTTAACACTATGGAAGATCTACAGTCTCTCGTATCTAGGATGAACGAAGTATGTATGAAGAATGAGTTAATGATGAATGTAAGTAAGTCTAAAGTCATGGTGTTTGAAAGAGCGAGTACGAAAACATTATGCAATATAGTTGTGAATGATGAATACTTAGAGCAGGTGGATGAGTTTGTTTATTTGGGAAGTATGTTTACGAGAGATGGGAAGGCTGATAGAGATATTGAAAGAAGGGTAAATGCAGGTAACCTTCGACCAAGAATATCCACTTGATCGAAGCAGGTAACTCTATTAATGGAGGACTGAACGCCGTTGGCACCAACAAAAAGTGAAAAAAGACGCGAAACTAGCCGTCCATAATGTAGTACTGGTACCTACCCTGATGTATGGCAGTGAGGCATGGAACTGGCAGAGGAAGGATGAAAGTAAACTGAATGCTGTAGAAATGAGATCCTTGAGGCGTATGTGTGGTAAAACAATGTATGATCGTGTGAGAAATGTGGATATCCGCAAATAATGTGAGGCTGATGTAAGCATAATGAGTAAGATTAAGAAAGGGACCCTCAGATGGTTTGGGGATGTAGAGCGAATGAACGAAGAAAGTAGTGTAAGAAGAATATACGACGCAAATGCGAATGGTAGAAGAACTCGGGAACGCCCGAGAAAGACATGGCACGACCAAGTGAATCAGATACTTGAGTCAGGCCATGTCAAAAGTCAGAATAATATAAGAGAATGTATGAGACGATGTACGAATGTGAGTGAGGCAAAGAGTGTGTGCCAAAACCGAGTTATTTAGCGGTCCGTCCTCTCTGCCTAGTACAAAAGTTGTACGGACCTCGATCTGTGCAATTAGATGTTATCTATGTGAAGAAGGCCTGTTCTACGCGGCCCATGTCCTGAAAGACACCCACCCTGTAGGCCCCAATAAAGGCTTACAATTTATAATCAAACCACAAAATCTATTCGTGTCTATCTTCGTAATAATAATAACAAAATTACTTCACTGACCGTGTCACCCGTGCCCATTTTATTTGTCGGAACCCTAGTCGGTTCCGTTAAATTTGATCCCTTCCCTTAACTCCTTTGTTCGGTAATTACCATACTAAGCTAAGCATAATCCTGTGTGGTCCAGAATCCCACCAAAGTTCTTTTTTTTTCTCTGCCTAATTTATTACTCTTCATAGAATTCCCAAAAATTAAGTCAATACCCAATTTTGATATTTCAATGTTAATGGTCGACCTGTCAAATTTAAAACCAAGCCCAAGATGGTTATTAATTTTCATGCACTCGAACTGCCAAAATTATCCCAACCTCTTGTTATGTGCCTTCCGCACAATACGATCTCTAATCACATTACGACACCTAATAGTGCACTTTCGGAATATCACTGTCAGGAATGCAACTCTCTATTACTGTGTATTTATTAATTGCAAGTCACTTTGCATTGCGACATCACATATCTGTGCATCTATCTACTAATGTACTTTATTATGCCTTAAGCATAATTACTAGTTTCACCAATGTCACCAACATTAACTTTCAATTACTTATTTAGCATATATAAGCCAACACAAATGTATTATTCTTCAGAATATACTAGACATCAGTTCAATTCTGAATTCTAACTGTGAATATTGTATCTCCGGTATTAGACTAAGTTTCCGATATAACTATTGGATACGCGCCATAAATATATTTGGATCCATTTTCTTAATCAATTAATAATTTATGCTATGAGACCATGAGGGCGCCATCTATGGTTTTTGTATTGTATTGAATTTACGTATGTGACTTGAAATTCAGTATATTCATGCATTTCCTTAACTCTGTGAATCAGGCAATTACTTCCGACGGGAGTGTGAGTCAAAGCCAAGAGATGTCGCTCCTAGTCAGTCATAAGAATAATTCATCCCATAATTGAATTATTGTTGTACAAGATTTTTTGGCACGTATTATTAATATGCAAATTTATTCATTGTTGAAACTTCCTTGCTGTGCGAAACATCTGTTAAGATTATGCAATACCGCCTTGATATTTTTTAATGAAAAGAAGTGTCTTTTGTGTTGGACATCGTATGAGCTGCATTCTCTGAGTGAGTATTGTTTGTTTTCACTTTGGAATTTGGAATTGCTGGGTCAACTGTTTTTGTGTCACATAGGGAAGAATTCAATTTTCGTTAATTTACATAGGGTAGTCATTCCCTCGTGTCAGGGGCTATTTACACGCCCCTACATATTTAATGGTCCTTTCGTAGCCTGGATTATTCATTCATTCATACATTAAATTCGAGATTATAGCTGATATTACATGGATGTTTGAATTTACATATTTTTTTTGGTAAATTTGAAGTACCTCTCATTTTTTGAGAACTATAGCTGGTCTTGTTTTTTGCTTTTGGATGACATATTTGGATGTTCGAAGAATTATCGTAATTTTGGATAATTATTCGCAACATTATTATTATTAATAAATTGTTAACATTGTTCGCAGAATTGTCGTAATTTTGGATAATTATTCGCAACATTAAACTTACTCAAACATGGATTTAAACGAAAACTCGCTAAACTATATGACCAAAGCTAAAGATCTGCTAAGTTCACTAATAAAAATTATTAATGACCCCGGTAACAAGTTTACGAAGGAGCAGATAGGTAAAATAACACCTATAACAACGGAACTGCTGGGAACTACAGGATTGATGGCTGTACGTATGGGAATACTTGAAGGCGAATTGTCAGCATTAAAAAGTGTAGCACTCGCTCAGCCAATAGATGCTAACCCCACAAATCCTTCATCAAATATTTGTGACGTATTGACGGAAATTGAAGAGAGGAAGCTCCGTGCAAAAAATGTTATTCTTTTTAATGTTCCTGAGAGCACGTCTGATCTAACCTCAATAAATATTTCCGATGACGCGAATAAAGTTACCACGGCCCTGAAAAACATTGATACTTCCTTTAATGCTCATGATATTAAAATATACAGGTTGGGAACGAAGAAAGTCACGAATAAATGTAGACCAATCAAGTTAGAATTCAAAGAGGAACATTTTGTTAGGACAATCTTGATCAATAACAAAAAATTCAAAGATGGTATCAAAGCCAGAAATGATCAGACCATTCAACAAAGAAAACACCTGATGATGCTTCGGGACGAGCTGGAGTCTAGGAAAAAAAATGGTGAATCAAATTTAACAATAAAATATATAAATAACCTACCTAAAATCGTCAATGTTTTGCCAAAAAACTCCAACTAAATAAATGTAACATCTACTATCAGAACGTCAGAGGCCTAAGAACGAAACTAAAGGAATTCAGAATAAGTGCCCCGTCTCTCTCACACGATGTCATCATGTTAACGGAAACCTGGTTAACACCATCAATTTTCTCAGCAGAACTTGGATTGCACGATCACCACATCTACCGAGTAGACCGTAGTCCAAACACCAGCTCCAATACAAGAGGGGGTGGAGTCCTGATTGCTGTCCACAAACGTATTCCGTCAAAAGTGCTTAAAAACAAAAATAGTGAGGTTGAACAAATATTCGTGTTGCTCGAAAACAAAAATGCTGGCAAGTTAATAATTGGATGTTTATATTTACCGCCATCCTCCGATACACAGCTGTATACAAAACATATTGAGGACGTGGAATTTTTAAGGTTTAAATATCCCAGTGCCAAACTGGTCGTAGTAGGAGACTATAACTTGCCAAATATATCCTGGAACCATGATGACCCTGAATTGTCTGGTATTAATATGTCAACTGCTAATCTTAGTGAGAGAGAGATTCTGGGTATGTCGAATTATTTATCAATCCCACAACTAAACACTGTCGCTAATATAAATAGTCGCATTCTTGATCTAGTTTTTTGCAGTGAGCCCACTGCTAACGTATGTAAATCTTTGGAAGAACTATTACCTGTAGACGTTTACCATCCTCCTCTGGACATAGTTATTCCATTTGTTAACAACACTCATCTTAAAAATATCAAGTCATCTTATAACTTCCGTAAAGCAAATTTTCAAAAAATTTCTGATTGCTTAAATACAACAGACTGGTCCTTTCTGGAAAACGCAGATATTAACGATAATGTAAATAAATTCTATGACATTCTAAATGATGCTATTGCAAATTTTGTGCCCCTTCGATGTAATAGAATTTCTCATTTTCCAAACTGGTTTAGTCCCAATTTGATCACTTTAACACATAGTAAGAAAATAGCTCATAAAAACTACAAGCGATCCAGACTGACGAGTGATTACAATAAATTTCAATTGTTAAGAAGGGAGTGTTGTAAAATCTCAAAATTGTGCTATAAAAATTACATTGACAAAATTGAAAGTGAAATTCGTGTAAATATAAAACAGTTTTGGAATTACACTAATTCTCAAAAAAATACTAACTTAGGTATTCCAACTTCTATGAATTTCAAAGGAAAAATTGGGTGTAATGATAAAAACATTGTAAATCTATTCGCCGATTATTTTAAGTCTGTGTATGAAGACGATATACCTAGCAACGAAATTCCAAAATTCTCATCGAATCTTAGTCTGGATATATCTGAAGTACGCATAGAAATTAAAGATATCAAAAACCATGTAAATTTGTTAGATGCTAGAAAAAATGCAGGACCTGATAATATTCCACCTGTGCTAATTAAAGAATGTTTAAACGGCTTAGTTGTTCCTCTTTTTCTAATTTTTAACCAGTCACTAGAGACAGGCAGTTTCCCTGATACATGGAAACACAGTTTTCTTACACCCATTTTTAAAAAAGGGGACAAAACGGACGTAACAAATTATAGACCAATATGTATCCAATCATCGATTCCCAAGCTTTTTGAAAAAATTGTCCTCCATAAAATATCCACAAACATAAAAAAATTATAACTCCCTACCAACATGGCTTTTGTTCAAATAAATCTACACTGACCAATTTACTAATATATGAAAACTTCATATCTAAATCTTTAGCCAACAGGTGCCAGGTTGACTCAATATACACTGATTTTAGCAAGGCCTTTGACAAGGTGTGTCACAAAATACTAATCAATAAATTGGCGAAACTTGGGATTTATGGTAGCTTATTAAATTGGTTTGTTAGTTATTTGTCCAAAAGAATTCTTAGTGTGAAAATAAATGGCACAGAGTCTTACAAATTTATAGCAACAAGTGGAGTGCCGCAAGGCTCCCGTTTAGGGCCCATTTTGTTTATTATATTTATAAATGATATTGTTGATATATTTACTGACATAAATGTGCTACTGTTTGCCGATGACATGAAACTATATAAAGAGATTAACCACGTTAATGGTTGTATTATACTTCAAACTAACTTGATATATCTTTTTGAATGGTGCTCTATCAACAAACTAGCATTAAATATAAATAAATGTCAGTTCATTCATTTTGCCAAAATAAATAATCCTATTATTTTTCAGTATTCTTTAAATGATGAAAAATTAAATTGTGTTAGTGAAATTATGGATCTAGGCATTATGTTCGACAGTAAACTCACCTTTGTATGTCATATCAATAATATTATCAACAAAGCCCTAAAGACTCTTGGTTTTGTTTTGAGAGCTGCAAAAGATTTCAATGATTTAGACACATTTATTATGTTATATAAAACCCTTGTCAGATGCCAACTTGAATATAACTCTACGTTATGGTCTCCCTTTTACAACATTCATTCAGACAACATTGAAAAGATTCAACGGAAGTTTCTAAGGTTTATAAACTATAAATTGCATATTCCTATACTAAACATTGATTACAATTATCTCCTGGATAAAACGTCTCTATTGAAACTTTCAGAAAGAAGAATAAGCACAGATTTAATACTATTACATAAAATACTGCATTACAAAATTGACTGTTCTGAATTGCTTCAATTTATCAATATCCATGTTCCCCAAAAATCATGTCGACATTTATTACCCTTCTACTTCAATAACACCAGGACACTAGCTTATCAAAATTCACCGTTTCCGAGACTTCACAGTCTTGGAAATAAATATTCTAATCTAGGTGATATATTTCATCTTAAAACTAATCAGTATAAAAGTTGTATATTCTATCACTTTTATTCTTCTAGGCACAAATAGATTTACATAATTTCTTCAATTTTTGTTTATATTGAATATGAGACTTCTTATCATTTTTACATAATATGTATTTTTATTTTATAATTTGTTTTGTTGTTACACTGTTTTGTGTATTTTCTTTTCTCATTGTATTATATTTTCTTCATTGTTTGTTACTCAAGTTATAAATTATAATGTAAAAGCCCATCAGGGCGTGTAATAAATAAATAAATAAATTATTATTAATTAATTATTAACATTGTAACATGATTGTAAAATTTTGTGGTAATCTTTTCGCATATATAAAAAAATGCCAAGATTTACGGAGGAGGGTTTTGATGAGGCTCAAGACAGATCGCTTATTCTTTTAACCGCAAAAAAAGGAAAATCTTTTTTTTTCGTATGAACGATCTGTATAATGCAACAAATAATATATCTAATTTTGAGTCAAGAAATAACGAAGTGTTTATGGCTCAGTCAGAGATGATTGATCAAATGCGAAGTCAATTTGAAAATATTATAGATAGCATCAATGATCGTCAGTTAACTTTAAATCCAGAATTTAAACCAGATTTTCAAGCTTTAAATGCTTTTGATGATCTTTTTTTGAAGGTCAAATGAACTAGATCGAATATGAAAACTTCTGTAAGAGAATCACTGACGTCACAAAATAAGTCGCGGGAGCCGTGTATGATTAATCTTCCTGCAATAGATCTTCCAATCTTCGATGGTAAGAATGAAAGCTGGTCGAAATTTTTTGAGTCATTTAAAGCCAATATCCATAATAATAGACAGCTAACTGACTCGCAGCGTGTGCAGTACTTAGTCGGAAAACTCACACACGGGGCGTTGAACGTAACCGTAGGCATTGTGCCTTCGGGTGATACATATCAGATCATTTGGGAGAGTTTAGTTAAAAAATATCAAGATAAACGTACACTAGGAACACATTATTTAAATAATATTCTCGATGCAAAAAACTGCACGAATACATCTGCCAGTCTCAATTCTTTCATTGAAAGATATTCTTCGTCAGTGTCGGCATTGAAGCAGTTAGGCATTGAAGATTTAACTGATTTTATTTTGTTTCACTGCGCGGTAAGAAAAATTGATTCACAGACGGCTCAGAACTTTGAGCTGACAGTTCGTAATAAAGAAATTCCTTCTTATAATGAGTTAGTTTCGTTTGTACAAGATCAAGTAAAGATTTTAGAACGAACGAGTAACTCGCATGGTGTCGTAAATAAAACGCATCCCATTTCGTCCTCCCGATCAAATAATACTAAATCGTTCGTCGCGAGTAATACGAATATTCCGCGCTTCCCAGCTCCGCCGAAAGGATGTATTCTGTGTAACAAAACTGATCATTTAGTCAACGTTTGCTCAAAGTTTAAATGTATGAGTTCCCCATAGGCTCGATTTGAATTTATAAAATCGAAAAATGCCTGTGTAAATTGCCTTAGTGGTTCACATACAATCAAGTCATGCAAATCGGGGTTAGTTTGTGATTTGTGCAATAAACGTCATCATACATTCTTACATTTCGGCAGTGTGAAAAATATGAAAACCAATACTCATGTACATACGTTGCAAGTACCTACCAGTGAAGAACCGTCAGTCCCCCCTCCAGTGTCATCCAGCATCAATGGAACTGGCATTGGTGTTAAGCAAGTGGAGGGGACTGCAAATGTCAATCCTTCGTGTTCGCTTTCTGCCAAAGTAACACCGAACTCTTCTATTTTACTTTCGACCGCACAAGTATACGCGAAGCTTAAAAACGGAAATAAAGTTATTGTTCGGTGCCTAATTGATAATGGCTCTCAAAATAATTTGATTACGGTCGATTGTTGTAAGACGCTGAATTTACCAATAATTCCTTTGAGTAATTCATTTGTCAAAGGAATTGGATCAACGTCTCGACCAATATTCGGTTACGTGTATTTGAACATTGAGTCTCGCGTATACCCAGAGAATAAATATAATATACATGCGCTTGTCGTTGACAGTATCACCGACCAATTACCTAATCACTATATAGCCAAGGGTGATATGAGGTACTTAGAGGGGATACCTCTCGCAGACTTAACGTGGAATATTCCTGGATGCGTGGATGTCGTCATCGGTGCACAACTGTTCCCATATATTTATTTAGGGAACAGGGTTGAATCGGGTACTAGTGCACCCCCCGCGTTATCGACCGCTTTCGGTTTCGTGTTGATGGGTGATTACCCCAATAATGTGCTCAACACAAACACATCATTTTCGGCACTCGCACTGAATGATTTAGTGCAAAAATTTTGGCTATTAGAAGAGATACCTAATATAAAATTTCTAAGTCCGGAGGAGACAGAATGTGAGAATCTCTTTACTTCATCAATTTCTCGCACTGATGATGGTAGATATTCTGTTGCTTTACCTTTCTGTAAAGATCCAAGACAATTGGGTAATTCTCGTACTGCTGCCCAACGCCGATTTTTGGCATTGGAGCGAAAATTTAAACATTCCCCTGCTTTGCAGGAGAATTATAACAAGGTTATCAGTGAATATATTGAAAATAATTACCTATCAGAAGTCTCAGAGTCTGATATCACAGAAGATGGATATTACATCCTACATCATGCTGTCACTCGTCTAGACAAACCAATACCTCGTATTGTGCTCGATGCTAGTGCTAAAACACACACAGGGCTGTCACTGAATGACATTATTCATACTGGTCCCAATTTGCAAGCCGATTTGTTTCTGCTTTTGCTTGACTTTCGTCTTTTTCCCATCGCTATGACTTCGGATATACAGCAAATGTATTTACAGATTGAAGTTCCTAGCAAGCATCGCAGATACCTGAGGATCTTATTTCGATTCTCAAATAATGGTCTCATACGAACTTTTCAGTTCAATCGAGTTCCTTTCGGCTTGACGACAAGTCCATACTTAGCAATGCGGACGGTTCGCCAGTTGGCCCAGGATATGAGACCACATTACCCGGACGCTGCCAAAGTGGCAGAGTCCAAGCTGTATATGGACGACCTGGTCTATTCTATTGCAGATGAGCCCAGCGCCATACGTCTTTCTCGAGAATTAATCTCATTGTTTAAGTCCGGTGCCTTTGATTTAGTAAAATGGACTAGTAATTCTCAAGTTGTACTTGAGAACCTCCCGGATTCTCACCGCAGCCCAGTGGACTTCACTGTTGGTTCTAACAATACCTCTAAGGTGTTGGGCCTTTCGTGGGAACCAGCTGATGACAGCTTCTTCTTTACGACATCTTATGTTCAGGAGAAGTGCACAAAGCGGAGCATACTCTCCATAGTCGCCCGCTTATTTGATGTCCTCGGCTTGGTCGCCCCTGTCATTCTGTACGCTAAATTACTTATCAAAGAGCTATGGCTGTGCAACATTGGTTGGGATGATACACCCCCTGATAGCGTTATTCGTCGGTTTTCGGCGCTTACACAGGAATTTCCTCTAATTTCAATGATGAAAATCCCTCGCCATGTTGGTGTCCTGAAAGACAGTACGGTGCTCGTGGTTGCTTTCTGCGATGAAAACATGAATGGTTACGGCTGTGTGATTTATTTGCACACCACTGATCTGTTTGGGAAAATTACAGTGAGATTGTTATGCGCAAAATCAAATGTTTCTCCCACCAAAGTGACGACCCTCGCTCGTTTGGAGCTCTGTGCCGCAGTATTGATGTCCAAATTAATACGGACGGTTCAAGATAATTATTCTGAGCGTCTTCCTATTGCAGGAACATATGCGTTTTCCGATTTTACCGTTGCGCTCTCTTGGATACATTCTTCACCGCATCGCTGGTCGGTGTTTGTTATGTAGTAATCGCGTAGCTCAGTGCCAAGAAAATTTGTCTCCAAAGAACTTTTACCATGTTGCTGGTAGTGAAAACCCGAGCGACTGCCTTTCTCGTGGCATGCTTCCTTCCCAAGTCGTTTCACATGATTTATGGTGGAACGGCCCATCATGGATTCGCAGCCCACCTTTGGAATGGCCATTAAAACCATTTCACCCTACCAATACTGGTGAAATGCCTGAACACAAGGCTAATGTGCTCATTGCAACATTTCAGGGTGAAAAATCGGTCCTGAATGAACTGGCTCAGCGTATATCCACTTGGGATAAACTACTAAGGATTGTTGTTTATGTCCTCCGATTCATAAAAAAGATATCACATTCTTCTGGAACGGTCAATAATCTTATGACTGCTGAAAAGGCTGTGATTCGTGCTGTGCAGAGTATTCATTTTGCAGGAGATATTGCTGCACTCCAGAAAGGCAAATTTCAATCCAAAAGACTTCAGAGTTTATCTCTATTTCTTGATGGAGATAATCTGTTACGGATTGGGGGGCGGCTTTCTAAATCGGATTTACCTTTTGAGGTTAAACATCCGGTTTTACTTCCCAAACAGGACTGTGTTGTCGATCTGATCATCGCTCACTTTCATGTCGTGAACTGTCATACAGGCCCAGGACTTCTTATGTCTATCTTACGTCAACGCTATTGGATATTAGATGCTAGGACTGTTATTAGGGCGATGGTGCGGAAATGCAATTGTTGCTTCCGCTTAAATCCATCGCATCCTACACCGAAGATGGCAGATTTACCGTCATATCGTGTTGCAGAAGCAAAGGCCTTCGTACATACCGGTGTAGATTACGCAGGTCCCCTCCGTATTACGCTGACTCGTCGGAGAGGACAACATTCTCAAAAGGCATATATTTGTCTATTCGTATGCCTTGTGACCAAGGCTATTCATATTGAGTTGGTCTCTGACTTAACTTCAAATGCTTTCCTGGCTGCTTTCAGCCGTTTTATTTCTCGGCGTGGCCCGGTAACATGCTTGTATTCAGATAATGGTACTAATTTTGTGGGTGCGAAGGCACAATTAGATGACCTCTACAAGTTTTTGGTTGAATCTGAATATGAGCCCTCATTAAAGCGCGAACTCGCTAAGCGTCGTATAGAGTGGAAAATGATTCCACCACGCGCGCCTCATTTTGGGGGTATGTGGGAGTCGAACATAAAGAGCATGAAGACACACTTGTACCGTGTGATTGGAACTCAGCTTCTCACCTATGAGGAGTTACAGACTGTGCTAGTTCAAATTGAGTGCATAATGAATTCGCGTCCACTTACAGTTATGTCTTCTGACCCTTATCCAGAAGTCCTTACGCCTGCGCATTTTTTAATGTCGACACCATTGCAGTACTTGCCTGCTTCTGTCCTGGCAGACGGTAAAATCAATTTGACTCAACGTAAGCAATTATTAGACAGCATGGTTCAGTCCTTCTGGAAGAAGTGGCGTTCAGAGTATCTGCACACCTTGCAAGTCATGCAGAAGTGGACTACTTCTGATCATCCAATTGATATCGGAACTGTTGTACTAGTGGGACAGGAAGATTTCCCTCCGTTAAATTGGCCTTTAGGCGTGATAACTGAAATCCATCCCGGAATGGATAAAATTGTTCGCGTTTGCGACGGTAAAGACACGATTTGGTTCTTTTAAACGTCCGGTTGTCAAATTATATCCCATTCCAACGCAATAATTTTATATTTTATCTATTTTTGTTTATTTTTATTTATTTATTTTTTGTTTTTAGTCATTGTTTCAATGATCTCTGACCCAGACAAGCCATTACTTAATATCCTTTATCTTGGTCAATTGAACTTTACATTGTATTTTTTAGTTATTTTTCTTTATTTTGTGAGATTCTGCGAATTTCCAATGCGTGTCATTCCTGAATATTACCGGTGAATACAGTCACTTTATTTCTATTTCATTTCTTGTTTCATTTGTATTTTTATACTCTTTCTTTTGTAAGCTCTACGAACTTCCAAGGCGGGGAATATGGATACGCGCCATAAATATATTTGGATCCATTTTCTTAATAAATTAATAATTTATGCTATGAGACCATGAGGGCGCCATCTATGGTTTTTGTATTGTATTGAATTTACCTATGTGACTTGAAATTCAGTATATTCATGCATTTCCTTACCTCTGTGAATCAGGCAATTACTTCAGACGGGAGTGTGAGTCAAAGCCAAGAGATGTCTCTCCTAGTCAGTCATAAGAATAATTCATCCCATAATTGAATTATTGTTGTACAAGATTTTTTGGCACGTATTATTAATATGCAAATTTATTCATTGTTGAAACTTCCTTGCTGTGCGAAACATCTGTTAAGATTATGCAATACCGCCTTGATATTTTTTAATGAAAAGAAGTGTCTTTTGTGTTGGACATCGTATGAGCTGCATTCTCTGAGTGAGTATTGTTTGTTTTCACTTTGGAATTTGGAATTGCTGGGTCAACTGTTTTTGTGTCACATAGGGAAGAATTCAATTTTCGTTAATTTACATAGGGTAGTCATTCCCTCGTGTCAGGGGCTATTTACACGCCCCTACAACTATAAAACTAATAAACTTTTCTCCACATTATAAATCTTCAAAGTGTTACTTCATTTAAAACTAACACTCTCCTGAACTCAGAACCCATTGGCGTTAATTTGTTACGACTTTATTGATTATATAAAATTATTCGTTCATTGTGTGTATACGTTTCCGCTCTTCCTACGTGTGTCGATACTTAGTGAATTAACCGATATTTATGCTAATTTAATTAGTTTAACAACTAAGCGGCGCGTCACGCTACTATATTTTAATTTAACAGCGCTTAATTTTTATTGTCTATTTTTTTAGGTCTTACAGCGTAGAACACTTCACCCAATAATTGTCTCGCAAACTAATCTGCCCGCATTATTTCCCCCCATTTCTCACGCAAGTAAATATTCATCGGCCGCTAATGGTTTTGTTCTCGATAATTCACGACCCTAAAATCAACCCCCACATGTGACATCAGCAATCCTTCTTAGTCGTAAACAATAGCATTTTGTTTTCCTGATTTAAAATCTTCTAGAAGACACTTCCTCAAATGATCTTCTTAGTTTTGTAAAGCATGTTAAATTCCTTCTCATGTTAGTAGACAAGTGATCGCCTGGATCCATAAATCAATCCTCTACCAAAGAATTGTATCTTTTTTAACTAAAACCTGCTACGTGATCTAAAGTAAATAATTCTAAAATCGATCCTTCAATTATATAGGAAACATCTTTGTAAACACTGCGAGGTCATCACAGTGTGCTGACAGAATCTTGGCTCGACTCTGAAATAAACTAAACGACTACAACATTTTTCGGACTACTCTACATCCAGATCGCTATAATTTGAGTCCTTTACAACATTATAAAATATTATATTTATCAGGGAAAATTTCATCACCGGTTGTTGTACAATGTAGTATGTTTTTTCAAATATTTACAGTTATAAAAAAAAATCCAGCATATTAATGGCCTTAATTTTTAATTTTTATTTTGTAAATAATAAAATCACAACGTAATTGACGATTATTCCCACCACATTAAATACAAAATTCAGGTTTACAGAAAACATTTTGCAGGCGGTTATTTTAGGCTTTTGTCGAACCAGCATCTTTATAAACTTTCTCAGTTGACGTCGTTCCCCAAATTCTGCAAAGACGCCAATACAAGAAATAATTTAATCTATTTCAAAAAGTTGTTCTGTCTAAACCACGAAGAAGATTTTTTTAATGGGAACCGTTAAGTTTTATTATAGCAAGAAAAATTTAATGTCTTGACAAGATGCAACTGCACAGATGTACTAACTGTAATACGTTAATATCTAGTAGAAATATTTTATAGGTATTTATTTTTTTTTGTTCATATTTATTTTGTTCTCTCGAGAATACCATTGGAAAGTTTCTTTACAATGCGACCGGGAGATCACAATGTTATTTGACACCTCTAGCAACTGATTTTTTATTTGTGGAAAAATACTCGTACTTGTCCTGCAAGACTATATTTAAATATTTCTTTCACGTATAAAAGACCAAGTTACAAGATTTTAATAATGTTTTCTTCATGTGGGTGGACCAGGCGGGATTATGCACACGGAACACAACTTACTGCGATCATGAGATAATTACTATCGCAGAGAAAGCAAACATCAAACATGTAGATATTTTAGGACAGGCACAGACACCGAGCATAAATAATGGTAGTCTCTAGAAATAACCGATTAACAATCACAGCATATTTGACTTCAAAAAATTCAAAACAAAACAGATTTTCTTAACTTACCAAGTGATTTGGATAGCACTAATAGTTTGCAAACTATAATTCTGGTGTTTTTAACGTCATCAACCAATGATTCGCAAATTGCAGCAGTCACCAAGACGTACATGAAACTCTGCACCCACCAGCCTATCGCAATTGCCAATGTGAATCCACTCTACAAAAAAGGAATTAATTATTTCTTAAAGCATATGCACTAGCGTGTGTCGCTCTCCATAGAGAGAAAACAAATGGCCTTATATTTAAACGCCCGGGGTCTCAAAAGTTTCGTATGATCTGTAGCTATTCGAAAACGTAAAAAAAAATGAAATTATTGTTCACGCCCGCTAAAATGGCCGGAAGTTTCGAAAAAAAATAGATTTCGTGATTTGGAAAAAAAATAAAACAAAGGGTTCATATTTTATATTTTGTACCAAACTTATTTTTCATTACATAACTGCAGTACAAAGAACCAAAAAAATAAATTTTTAAACATAGTGATGTATGTGTTGGTTAAAAAAATAAAAGAGGAAAATAACACTTTTCTGGATAAAATCAGAATTCTTGTTGACTTACTTGTTAGTATTCATAAAGTAGAACATTTTTTTCATTTTTGTCAGTTATACGCATTTTTTAATAATAAACAAACGTTATAAAAGGTTAGATTACTGAAAAAAAAATTATTAAAAATTAAAAAAAAAAATGGTTTTAGGTTTGTTTTCTGATTTTCAATGCATTTTAGCGGGCACCACCGGGCGGGTAACCATTTAAAAAAAAAATAAATGCAGTTCTCATTTTCTTTGCAAGACGCAACTTTTGAGACCTCGGGCGTTTCTGAATTCAAAAGTTTAAATAATTGACACACGCTAATATGCACGTGCATTGGTATCCTACATAATGCGGTTCTACAGGTGCGGTTATGTGCAATATATCTATCTATATATATATATATATATATACAAAAAAATAATAATGACTTGGGTAACTACGAATGACACAAATACATGCCTGCTATAACATCTTACCTGTTATAACTTTACAAATCCCTAATTTTTATTTAACCTTTTTTGTTTTTCATATATTTTTTTTCTTAACTTTAGTTTTGTAAATACGGAATTATTTGTTCAATAAATATGTTAAAACATAATTATGTTTTAATTTACTAATTTAAAGTTTAATTTGCCATGTTGTATCTTAACTGCATTAAAAAAAACTTAAGTATACCCACGAACTGGCGATGCCTATGTGGGATTTTTTTTGTTATCAAACATATATGTATACTATTGTAATATATTTTTTTTGTTTAATTGTATTATTGTTAATCTTTAAGCTACATATTTAATTTTATAGTTCCTTTTTTTTTACTTCTTATCAAAAGAAATGTTATTTGTAATATTTTTATGAATGTAACAAAAAAAATTATTAATAAAAAAATATATATATATATAAATAAAAATGAATCGCTGAAATGTATGAACGCGCATAACTTCCGAACGACTGCACCAAATTGGATAATTCTTTTTGTTGTTGTGTTCTTTATTGTCCGGACAAGGTTTGTATAAAACTACTGGTGATAAAATTTGTATAAAAAAATTGCAGTAGGTTTGAAAACTGAATGTACCGGGAATGAATGTATGGAATGTGGGAGGGGGGACGGGAACTCGGGTAGGGAGTCGCGGGATGGGGGGGAACCTGGGAGGGGGGAGGGGAGTGGTGAGAGGGAAAGCGAGAGGGAAGGGGACGCGGGGGAGGAAGGGGAACGGGACGAATGGGAATGGGCACGCAGGAGAAGCAGTTTATTTAGTAAATGGCATAGCAACGCATGCCGGGTACCAGCTAGTAACTAAATAACAATTTCCGCTTCAGGTGCGTCTTCCATGTCAGGTGCATTTAGCACATCAGGTGTGTTTTCCACATTAAGCGTATTTTCCGTATCAGATGAGTTTGCCACATTGATATGTTTTCCACATTAAGCGTATTTTCCGTATCAGATGAGTTTGCCACATTGATATGTTTTCCACATTAAGCGTATTTTCCGTATCAGATGAGTTTGCCACATTGATATGTTTTCCACATTAAGCGTATTTTCCGTATCAGATGAGTTTGCCACATTGATATGTTTTCCACATTAAGCGTATTTTCCGTATCAGATGAGTTTGCCACATTGATATGTTTTCCACATTAAGCGTATTTTCCGTATCAGATGAGTTTGCCACATTGATATGTTTTCCACATTAAGCGTATTTTCCGTATCAGATGAGTTTGCCACATTGATATGTTTTCCACATCATGTGCGTCTGTGTAATATGTAGGTATATTTTCTAAATAAGGTGCGTTTTCCACTTCAGATGTGTTTGGCACATGCGGTATATTTTTTACATCACGCGTGTTTTCCTCAACACGTTTGTTTTCCATATTAGGTATGTTTGCAACATTGGGAGTGTTTGCCAAATCAGGTGTATTTTCCATATCACGTGTATTTTCAACATCACATGCATTTTTCACATCACGTGTATTTTCTAAATCAGGTGAGTTTGCCACATTGGCTTTGTTTTCCACATTTTGTGTGTTTTCCACAACAGATGCTTGGCTCGGCTATAATAGCACACTACCTTCGAAGATAAATTAAAAGGGAAGGTAATTTAATCTAAGATAACACTGGTTGTGCTAAAATCACCACCTCTTAAAAAGACAAGAGCTACTTTTTTCTATATTTGAAAAATTCTAAAAATACTGTTTTAATAAAATGGCCGTTATGAGTCGAATACTTACGATTTCTGCCGTTGAGGAAATATTAGTAATGAGGAATGAAATGCACGGAATTGTTCCAAAAACAAACTAGAAATTATTAAAATGATTATTGTTATTTACCAAGACAAACCATAATATTAGACATAGTGCGAATTCCGAGAGACTAAAAAACGCATAAATGTATATGTAATAAGTTGTCAAAATGAAACCACGCACCGACTGCTAAGATAATATATAAAAGCTTCACAAAATTTATATTATTGTTGACTTATTTGTTAAGAAACGTTACTTACAATAACGTTGTATTTGTGATTTGTTATTTCAATGTTTTGCAGCAGTTTCTCGTACATTTGAATAACTCTTGCAATTTCCAACTGCGGGGAAACTCTGGATAAATTTATTTCTGCATATCGCAATATTTTATTCTTCAATAAAAACATGAACGGATCATTATTCCCGTAATGATACTCAGGTTTGCCGTGTGCTTCACAAATCATCAAGTTGAGGATGTTAATGTAAGAACTGATGATGTTAACTAAAACACACACTTGGAAGAAAGAGAAACCTGCTGCTAGACTATAAATTATTACCCCAACAGCAAACAAGTACGGAGGTCCGAAAAAAATCATTGTTTTCACAAAATATTTATTATAATTATCTATGGTCGCTAATACTAGCATGAATACATTAGTGCAGTATGAAAATAAGCTTAAAAAGTTTCCATTATGAAGATAACCATTTACTCCTGGAATTAAAAGCTCTATGCAGTCAAAGTTTTTCAATATTCTTATCACACAGGTAGAGTTTATGTTTGAAATCCAATGAATTAGGACGTTTGCTAAGCCTGCCAGGTAAATGGAAAATGTTGCGATGAACAAGAGATCAAATGTTAGAGTTTGGATTAAACCGTGAAAAGCTTTTCCGACGGTAACGATTGAAATAAGACAAAGAAATATAATCTGCAGTTTTGTCCAGCCATTCACTTTGGTGAGGTTGTTTCCCGTCATTTTGTAACTTCTCATTCCGCAGATTGTTGTGAAAAACGATATCGGTTCGAGCTTATTTATGAAAAGTGCACCATTTTGTATTTCACACCTATATTCCCTTCCTGGGATTTTAGTATTGCGAAACATGTCAGAACTTTTGTTTTGTATTAAATACCAATTTGTTTGGATGCCAGCGAGTTATGTATCTACTAATAATCTACCTCGTAATACTTACGGCATTAATCAATTGTGTTTAGAAAAGCTTTATATTTACGTAGGAGTTGGACATCGGGTTAAGTGTTTATCTAGTTAATTCATGAATGATTAATGCGAACCAAACAGAACATTATGGTTTTTTTATAATCGTGACGTTAGTGAGGGTAAAAGCACTAACAAAGGCGAACGTTTCTCAATCAAGATTTAAAAAAAAAGATTTACGTCTAAATACCCCATAAGGCATCCCTTTCGAGTACTCTCCAAGGGGTTTGCCACCCCCCCTGGCCTCTGCACTGCAACTCAAAAGCTTTTGCTTAGTTATGTAATGCTATGGGGCTACCATGGCGTGGAGATTGGCGATAACCAGTTTTACCGATGTATTCAATATAAACCTTCTATTTTCCCATCTCTTCCCTTCAACAGCCTCACAACATATGCAAATTGGAGATGCTGCAGTCCTACTGACAGGAGCACTTGGGACCATTGTTATAAAATAAATAAAATATTACTATTAATACCCCGATATCTTTAATTAATATATTTGTTTGAAGGAAGGGTGAAAGCGGTTTCTTTTGTGCCATTTTTATATTAAAACTAGCTGATCCGGCGAACTTCGTACCGCCTCAGAATCAAAAACTGTTGTCAACTTATTAGCTGAATTGATCTAAATTGTTTCTCCCTGCGTATACCATACCTTGATCTAAATTGTTTCTCCCTGCGTATCCTTTCCCCTCTCGCGTTCCCTCTCCCTCTCCCCACTCCACTTCTCCCCTTCCCCCGTCCCGCTAACCCCCCTTCCTGAGTTACTTTCCCCCTTCTCCTCCCCCCTCCCCCCCCTCCCCCCCTCCCCCCTCCCCCCCTCCCCCGGTTCACAGTTCAATATTATACCCCTTACAATATTGCTGCAGTTCTTTCAAAATAGGAGAATTCGTTCCATACAAAATGTATGGGGAAAATAATTTTCTTCGGAGTGGAACACCATTTTCTTTTAGGGGTATGAAAAATAGATGTTGGTCGATTCTTTGTTGGTCGGGGAGGGGGGGGGAGGGGGGAGTGGAGAGGGGGAGGGGAGAGAGGGGAGGAGGGAGGGGGGAGGGGGGAAAGGAACTCAGGAAGGGGGGTTAGCGGGACGGGGGAAGGGGAGAAGTGGAGTGGGGAGAGGGAGAGGGAACGCGAGAGGGGAAATGATACGCAGGGAGAAACAATTTAGATCAAGGTATTGTATACGCAGGGAGAAACAATTTAGATCAATTCAGCTAATAAGTTGACAAGAGTTTTTGATTCTGGACGGTACGAAGTTCGCCGGATCAGCTAGTATAATATAAATATGACTAATTACTCCAAGATAATTTTAAAATTTGTTTTTTTATTCGTCTAAAAAATAAATTATTATATGAGTGATATGCTGTACCTGCTTGCCAGAAAATCCTGTGTTGAGAGCAGGTACAGTTGACGATCTAATATTATAATATAAAAAGTCAATTAACACTGTACAAAGCTAAAATAAAATTATACTTTGTATTACTGGTATTATAAGGAGGTTTAAAACATCGTTACTATTTGTGATAATCTTGGTAGGTGATTCAAGACTTGGAGTCATTTTTTTATTATATCATAGCGATTCAGGAGGAATTCATGTTTCACTTTCCAGTTTATTTGTGTAAGTTCATAAATCTTTTAGAAATATATTTTCTTTTATTTTTTGTGAGGGGTTCAACTCTTCAGAATTTATTTTTAATGTCCTCCATTGAATTTATTAAAATTACAATGTAATTGACAATTTCTCTAACTATATATAGTATAAACACAGGTAAAATTAAATCTGAACAAATTACACGCCATAATCTTCGGTCGACGCTATTCAAATATTTTTGGAACCAATGTAGCGTCTGCCGCTTATCTGAAAACAAAAAAGAGACAATTTAAAAAAATCCGCAATCATTATCAAAATGTACCTGCGTTCACAATTTTTTGTATTTCTTGGGCACTGACTATGTAACAATTTCTAGACATTTTTGTTTTGAAAAGTTTTATTTTTCGATGTACATTTGTTACTTTTAAATTTTTTGCGACCGGTTTCGACACGTCCGTATCATTAACGAGCAAACTTAAAAAGTTAAAAAGTTTTAAGTTTTATTTTTCGATGTACATTTGTTACTTTTAATTTAAAATTTTTTTGCGACCGGTTTCGACACGTCCGTATCATTAACGAGCAAACTTAAAAAAGTTAAAAAGTTTTAAGTTTGCTCGTTAATGATACGGACGTGTCTAAACCGGTCACAAAAATTTTTTAAATTAAAAGTAACCAATGTACATCGAAAAATAAAACTTTTCTAAACAAAAACATAATGTACCTACCTACCACTTTCCAAATAAAGCAAATCAAAATATTGTTCATTCTTGAATACTTTGGTTGAAACCTTTTGAAAACGCTGATATTCTTTAAAAGCTATTGTGTTTTTCAATTACATATGATTACTCATTATTTAATAGTCCAGCGGAAGATTGATGAATTTTCATTAACCTGTCAATATATTTTAAAAGTCCGTCAACAGAATTATAATCCAATGTCAAAATTACATTATGTATGAAACAAATATATTGAAACACTTGCGAGTTGCCGGCATGCGTTGCTAGGCCATTTAATAAAGAAATTGTTTCTCCCTGCGTGTCCTTTCCCATTTGTCTCGTTCTCTTTCCGCCTCCCCTTCTTCCCCTCACGCATTCCCACTCCACCTTCTCCGCCTTCCGTCTCCCCACTCCCCTCTCCCGCTCTCCCGCCCCGCGAAGTTCCCCTCCCCCCCTCCCGAGTTCCTTCCCCGCCTTCCCGCATTCCATACATTCAGTCCCCGTACATTCAGTTTTAAAACAACTCGCGTGCCACCTATTGTAATTTTTTTTATACAAATTTCATTATGCCAGAGATCAGCTGATTCATTATATTGCTGGTACCCGGCATGCGTTGCTATACCATTTTATAAAGAAATTGTTTCTCCCTGCGTGTCCTTTCAAATTCGTCCCGTTCCCCTTCCGCCCCCCCCCACCCCACCTATTCCTCTCCCGCGTCTTCTTCCCCCCCCCTCCGAGTTTCCCTCCCCCCTCCCAGGTTCCCCTCGTCCCTCCTTGGTTTCCCTCCCCCCCTCCTGCGTTCCATTTCAAAAAGCTCGCGTACCACCTATTGCAATTTTTTTATACAAATTTCATTATGCTAGAGCTCACTAGACAATAACGAACACAACAAAAAAAGAATTATCCAATTTGGTGCATTACATAGTTATGCGCGTACATACATTTCGGCGATTTATTTTTATACAAATTTCATAATGCCAGAGCTCACCAGTAGTTTTATACAAACCTTGTCCTGACAATAACGAACACAAAAAAAAAAAATTATTATTTGGTGCAGTCGTTCGGAAGTTATGCGCGTACATACATATAGATAACAATACTCAGAAAGAAAATGTGGTTAGAGAAGGGGTAAGTTTATTGAACACGATCAGTTTTCCGAGATGCGCATTAATGGTAAATTAGTTTTTCATATCGTAACAAAGAAATATTTGTGCACGCGCACTTTTGTAAAATTGTCAGGGACATAAAAACTAGACTTGGAAATTAATAAAAGTTATTAAAAATATAACTCCAGGAAGGGAAACTATAATGAATGTCGTCAGGATTGATTACCCGTTAATTGGATAACTCATTTTAAAGATAAAATTGTAAATAGCATGGTTCCCTTGTTTTGAAAAAATGTGGAAGTATTTGACAAAAATTAAAAAATATATATATTAGCAAATCGAAAAATCAACACCCTGTCTGGTTTACAGAAATTGTTAAACTTAAGGGAAAAAATATGATAACGCGTCAGACTATACAAAATTCTCTAATATAAGGAAAATAGCAAAAAATGCAAATTGAATGATATAAATCATATACCAACTCTGTCGAAAGTAGTCTGCAAGATAACATAAAGATATTCTGGTCATACTCAGAATCATTCCGAACAACCAACTGTTTTGTTTTGAAATGATAATCTGCATAGATCCTACCGGAATGTCATTTATCCATCCTATCCTCCCCAACCATGTCAACTTGTTGAAGAAAGCAGGAAAAAATAAAAACCAGTGCCTTGTGCGAGATGACTTGTGACATTTGAAGTAACTGATTGAGTTGTTATGTGTTCTGTCCTTATTCTAACTGGTAAGTGCTTGGTTTTCCTTACTTCCTTGTAGTCCATAATCTTGCCATACATATATAATCCTCCGATTTCAAACAAACTCATTTTGTTTCGCGTAATTACAGTCCATTTTGCCTGCATTTGAGGCTGTCATTTCGAGCACAGTTTCAGATGCAACACCAACTGTATTCCAAAGTAATGCATATTGATGATATTTCCGCAAATGATCGAGAAACAGAGCAAAACTATTAACTAAATATTTTCATTCGGTTTTTGTTAAGTCGGATCACCTACTATTGATTCAATTTTAATTTTAATTGCCGGCAATCCAGGCGTTTATTGAAATAACATTATCATATACAAACAAGTAACCCGCCTCACTAGACAATGTCTGTTCTGAGACGGGTACATATAAATGCATACATATACACATACATACACATATGTATACGCATGCATGCACATAAGCATAAAAACATAAGTATATAGAATCTAGATAAAATTATTGGAAATTGTTGACGGTTATCATAAAACCAAAACTCTGAAAAGAATTATTGGTAATTAATTAAGGTTATCATGGGATGTACATAATGTCATAAAATTTTAGATATTCTCCCGCGCCCGAGTTCCCCTCCTCCCCCTCCCCTCCGCACCCTTCCGAGTTCCCCTTTTTGGGTTTGATATTCTTAATTTTTCACGCTATTTTATGGTATTTTAGAATGACAAAGTAATATTACACATTCAAAATACCTCTTTGTCTCTGGTTTTGTTTGTAACGTCGAAAATATCACGTAGGTACCCATTTATTTTAAAATGTATAAAAAATGGCGATTCTGTCCCTTTTTTATGCAAAATATCAGAAAGTTTATTTTTACTTTTGTGAAAAAATAGCGCCTTTTTCCCAAAAATTCCACAAAAATTAAACCTAAATATTATCTACACATCGCAAGTTGGATTGAAACCAAACTCCAAAGAAAACACTATTTAACGTTATCAATGCAAACATTCACACATTACTACAAGCGTCGCTGAAGCCTAAATTACTTAAATCTTTTTGTCTCTTGAGGACAAATAACTAAACCAAATAATAATTATGTACGTACCTCATTAAACGGTGCACAGTCCTGATTTTTAAGTCTGCTACGATAGCACCTGGCATCAAACCTCTGCTACTCTTTATCGAATCTCCGGTCTCCGTGGTCGAGGAGTCTTGAGTCACAATCCGAAGATCGTGAGATCGAATCCTGGCGTGCGCAAATAAAATTTGATTTAATTGATTTGTGTTATTTCACAATTAATTTATTTAACATAATATATAATAACATATGTTTGCGGCATGTTCTAGAGTGGAAAATACTCTCAGTATCGCCCTGGTGTAAGACCACCAGTCAGAATTGAAACAGCTAGAAATGGCTTTAGCCGTATTTGTAACCAGATCTGAATAGCCAGGTACTTCCTCACCTTCCTTTGCCCCATCTCCTTTTCTTCCCCGCTACCTTCATCCTCACACCTTAGCCCAATTGGAGATGCCAAAGTCTCAATGTCTCCAGACGGGAGCAGCTGGGACCCGTCCGAGGTTTTCACATGAAAAAAATGGCTTGAATAAAATGTATGTAGGTATTCCAAAAGAGTAACTTCAGCAAAAAGTAGTGGAGGCATTTCCTGCGGGAAGACTGATGGACCTGAAATCCGCCTGGGCCTGACGCCGCTGTGATAAAACAGGAAAAATAAAGAAAAAATCTGCGATGATGATTGTATAAGACCTTGGTTTACTATCTCAAAGTCTCCATGAAAACATATCATTTACTAGCTGACCCGGCCACGCGTTGCTGTGGCTAACTAAACACAACGCCTACTGGATGGTTATCCAACCTTTATAACCACCGCCATCTTTGAGTTTATCGCGAAGAGACAGACATCAGACGCCGCGGAGGACTTTAATTTATAATACGTAGAGATGGTGCGAAAGATTGTATAAAAGAGGAATCCACTATGCATTGTTTTGTTAATTCTCAAAGGAATTGTGCAGTGTTTTTGATGAAAGCTCCAAAGCGGCTTGATATGTTTTAACCAATTTACACAAATCCTTGACAAATTATATATTTAAACCTTCCTCATGAATCACTCTATCTATTGGTGAAAACCGCATGAAAATCCGTTCAGTAGTTTTTGAGTATATCGCGAACAGACAGACAGATGACGCGGAGGACTTTAATTTATAATATGTAGATATGTAGAGATTGAGCACGATGGGAATTAGCATAAAAATACAAAAAAACGTGAAAAGTGGTTTATTCATGAAATATTTCTTTTGAAATTTTGCGGTTTGCTAGCATAATAAATGCATGTGTAAGTTTGTTCAATTTGTTAACAATAATATGATAATATAGTTGACTACGACTCCAATCACAACATAAATATACGTGAAGTTTATGGACACCATATTAAAAACGGTAATATTGGGCTGTCTTTGACGCAATATGCGGAGACATTTTCTTAACTGCTTTTTTTCGCGATCATCTGAAAGAAAAATATACACGTTATTTACTGACTTTTGTCTAGTATTCCTTGACGCTGTGACCTTATGCAACACACCAACTCTTTAGTTTTTGTGTATTACTTGCACCGTAATAATATCTTATCATAATATCTAATATCGTAATAATATCTTTCACCTGTTGTTTTAGAAAATGCTAGGAACTTTGCTAGGATTAGCGAAGTATTTTTGAATTCCTCCATTAAGCATTCGCAAGTTGCCGCCATGGTTAAAAGATGGAAAAAACTTTGAATCCAAATAACTGCTATGATTCCAAATGTGACGCCTTCCTGGAAATTTACAAGTCTGTTTGGGTATTGTAATTTGGTTAATGCATTTTCTTCATTTCGACTGCAACCAACGGATGTGCAAATATTCAATTTAGCATTGGAGCTGTCTAAAGCCATCATAATTTGTTGTTTGGGAGTCAAAATAAAACTATATTTCTTGCTCTCAAAAACATTAGAAATGAAGACACGAAACTGAAAACTGCTTAAAACAATGTTACCCATTTGCACATCCGATATTGATGGTAAGGAATTTTAGGAAAATATCTACTCACCATTAAAATCATATTTAACGTTTCAGTTATCATGTAAAATATTAATGAGAGCGGTCCAAAAAGAAGCTGTAAATAATATTAGAAAATAAATAGAACTCACGGTAATGAATTTATCAAGGAAACAGACAAATATTATTGTTATTAATATTATATTGTTATTATTGATGTGATATTACTTACGGCAACACGGAATTTGCGATTTATAAGAGACAGATTATTTAACAATTTCTCATTAATCTTCATGAAGGTGTGAATATTTTGAGCTTTAATAAAGGTTATGTTAACTTTGTTAGATCCATCAAATGACCCATACTGAAAGATGTATCTCTTCAGAAAATAAATAATTGGATTTATGTTTTTAAAGCTGTAGTCAGGCAGATTATATAATTTGCAAATAGAAATGTTAAGAACATTTCCATAAGAACTTATCATATTTATCATAATACAAAACTGATATTCTGAAAAACCCAAAGCAATGTTACAAATCGTCGTGAAAAGCATGTCCAATAGCGGAAAATTGCTGCTTTTCTCGACAAAAATTTTGAAAATACACATGTACGTTATTTCTAAAATGTGAATCATCTTGTTAACATTGTTTGAATTGTAAATAAAAGCATTCATTTTTGGTAGTGCCTTTTCTATGTAATTAAAATTCTCCAGAATGTTTATAACTTTGTCGGAGTTTATGTTCAATATCCAATTTGAAACCAAATGCATCGAAGATGAAATGTACACACACACTTCTGCAATGTTGAGCAGTGTAACACTATATCTCTTACTGAAATATGTAGACATTCCACGACTTACGAATACCATTGAAACGATTGACAGACATACGAGATAAAGTGAGGCCCACCAAGCTCCTTTTTCTAAATATGACCCTTTCACCCTGTAACTTTTCATTCCCACAAAAAAATGAATCCATTTCAACGGCTCTAATTTATTATTAAATAAATATCCATTTTCTACTAGGCGACGTGTAGAAATTTTATTAAGTTTTGAACCGTTTTTAAATTTTATCATTACTTGTCAATAACGTTCATATGAACGCACGGATTTGTCACAAGTGCCTTAAGCATTTTCCAATACAAGTTAGATAGAACAAACATTATTTCCATTAGGCTAACTAGGTACGTACTTTTGATTGTGCTAGAAAAGAGGACGATTTAAAATGCGAAAACATAAATTGTGCTATTAAGTATGTTTTTTGTAATCAATCATTCTGTCGGAGTAAATTATTGATTGTAGTAAGTAGGTATAGCGGAGTCCAAGGTGCATAGAAAATGTAGGTATTTGACATTGTTCGCTCATGCACGTACTTTTCAGAAAAAACTCATCGGGACGCTCGCATGATCATGACGTAGCTTGAATACCAGTTGGAGTCCGAAAGTATCGGTCTCTTCCACTTTTTACCGGGTACCTACTTCTTCTATATATGTATATATAAATCTCTTGTCACGGTGTTTGTGGTCGCACTCCTCCGAAACGGCTCGACCGATTTTTATGATTTTTTATGTATATTTGGTAGGTATGAGAATATATCGTAAAGTATATTTCATACCGCTAGGTGATTAGGGTGTCCCTATTCAGAAAAAAATTACTTTTGTATTCTTTTTTGGAATCAAAACTCTCTCAAATCAAACCTACTCCCTTTTTAAATCGACTATTCCCAGAGAACCCAGAGATCCAATACTCGGACCCAAACTCGGAGCCGAACTCGGAACCGGATCCCAAATGCCTCCACCGGTGTCCCCGTATCCGCGGTCCGAGCCACTAGCGCGTGATGGTTCATGTCCGGATTTGAGTTCTTGTGCAGGTTCGAGTTCTACTGCGGGTTCCAGCTCCGAGGTCCCGCTCCGGCTCCGGCCGAACCCGTGCGTCCCAGTAGCCGCAACAACACCTAGTATCCAGTCTGTACCCAAGAACTCGGACCCGGGACCTGCTCCTAGAATTCGAGTACTTTTATAAGTAAACACGCCTCGGAGGCCTCCAGCAAAATGAAGAACTCACCCGTCTCTAGTATACAGAGGTGAAAGGAAGAAAAAGTCGGGGACGCCCGAGGAAGACATGGTGCGACCAAGTGAAACAAATACTTATGTATGGTAAAATTAGGCGTAGAACGAAAAAGGGGGTGTAAGGAGAATGTATCGCGTGGAAGTGGATGGTAGAAGACGCCGAGGAAGAGATGGTGGGATCAAGTGAAGCAAATGTAAAAAAAAAACCTTGGCCTTTTTGAGGCCTGCAGAGACCAAGCTTCCTCTGGAAACAGATGGAGTGTACAAATTCAGCATGTGACAAGGTTTATAGGCCAAACAGAGCGGACGATCTCCAAAAAGATATCAGAACACTTTCGTGCCTGTAAACTTGGCCACCCTGACAAATCGGCAATCGCCGAGCACTTTATCGAAATCGTCCATTACTTTGTCCCTGAGGTCCTGGGAAGACCCAAAACTCATAGAGCACGCCTGATTACGGAGGCAATTGAAATTAACAAAAATCTTATAAATATTAATAGAGACGACGGAGCTAAGCTCAATAGTTCTTGGTATCCGGTAATTGACGGTTACATCAAGGATAAACGCAAAAAAACATGTTGAAGTATATTGTAGCGCCAGCTCGTAGAGGAGTGGAGCTGGCGACACGGTATCGCTCCTAAGTAGATAAGTACAAACATCACTCCTAACTATTACACATCTGCCCTGATGATGGACACTGCAACGCTGTCCGAAACGTTGACTAAAGAAGGAGGTAGCGCAACACGGCATAATACCCCAAAAACTAATAACAAAAGAACCTTTTTCGATTATTAAGAATAAAATGATGTATTTCTTACCTTGCCTTATCTTAATACTACACCTAGTTTTCAGGTATCCACTGGAGAGGTAGAAACTGAATAAATGATATCCCGGGAGGAACTAGGCATATTCGCAATTCAAAACCAAACACTTGCCTTCAACACTGACAAGAAAAAATGCCCTCCGCCCTGGGATCTATGTGAACTACAGACCTGGATTCCATATAAATCTAGTGGCGCTATTGAGATCTACGAGTAGGACACAGACCATAAATAATTATAAATTCCTTCGAAGTCTTTTAAAACCCCCGTACGCGCAATCTGGTCTACTACATTTCATCCCTATTTTTACGCACAATTTTAAAATTTGCTATTTCTTCATTATCATGAAATTTCTTTAGACGTCACTAATATAATCATTCCAATTGTCCTAAATTTAACGAAATCAATCAAATTTATTTCATCATAATTTTACACGGATTTTTTTTTCTTTTTAGGCCATCCGCTCATGAAAACACTGAAAACAAACCATTTGTCTACGCAATCGCAATCGATCTGACATATTTATTTATTATTTACGCTTTGGGCTTTTACAAAAATAGGTAATAATAGTTGGGCAAGTACGTAGTATACAAAATATTATATGATTATAATTAATAGTAAAAAATAAAATTAATAAAAATAAAAATCAAACATTTCATTAAAGTAATTATAAAGACTTCGTTTTATAACTAATACGGAATCTGCAAACATGTCTGCAATATTCCCAAATTTTATGTTTTTATAGATAAAAATATCATCTGACGGCAAAATGACTTTTTACTCCAAATATGCTCAGGAGTCGCTGGTTAAAATCCCTCGGGTAAGTCCTGTTACACCCTGTATATAGAAACTATCGCGGGCATGCGTTAATCAATCCCCAAAGTTTCATCACAATCAGATGAATGGTTTAGCAACGCATAATTTCATGATGCTGAGCTCACTATTATATATAGACACCATCGCGGGCATGCGCACATCAAATCCCCAAAGTTTCATCGCAATCAGATAAATGGTTAGCAACGCATAATTTCATGATGCTGAGCTCACTATTATATATAGACACCATCGCGGGCATGCGCACATCAAATCCCCAAAGTTTCATCGCAATCAGATAAATGGTTAGCAACAAAAATTTCATGATGCCAGAGCTCACTATTATATATAGAAACCATCGCGGACATGCGCACATCATATTCCAAAAGTTTCATCGCAATCGTAAGAATGGTTTAGCAATGCATAGGGAACGTTAGAACGTATATACATATAAGCCAGCAAGCAAACATATATATTGATTTTTATATATGTACATATTTTGAAGTAAGATATAAAAAATAATTAGCTATTGAATTTCACACTCTTATTTTCTTGGTAAAAAAATAATGAAAACATAAAAAAATAACATAAACAACTACAGACCCATTACGCTACTAAATACCTTTTCAAAAATTCTGGAAAAAACTATTAAGAAACAGCTTCAACACTATCTGGAAACCAAACAAATACTGTCGATAAACCAACATGGATTCAGGAAAAACAGAAGTACAGAACATGCAATAGCTACTGTAACGGACTTCATTACACGAAATCTTGATGATAAGAAAAAAAGTTATTTCAATTTATTTAGACCTATGTAAAGCCTTCGAGACAATCTCACACGAAAAACTTTTCAAGAAATTAAAACAAATTGGCATTAACGGAGTAGAATTCGACTTAATTAAAAGCTTCATGTCTGACCGAACTCAACAAGTTAAAATTGATAACAAGATAAGTGAACCACTCTTAATTACGTACGGAGTCCCAGAGGGGAGTGTACTTGGCCCTTTATTATTCCTCATCTACATAAACGAACTGTGTGACATTGAAATTGAAGGTAAAATCGTGACCTTCGCTGACGATACAGTTCTTCTTTGTCAAGCAGCCACATGGAAAGATGTATTCGCAATAGCCGAAAAAAGTTTGTCAGTTGTCAAAAAATGGCTAAATAGTAATACTCTTACCGTTAATACTATCAAAACAAAATACATCACACATAGTATAACACTAAGAGGACAACCTCCTTCCAACATAGACCTGTTTCTGCATGACTGTTAACAAACTTCTTCTAATTGTCAATGCGAGTATATAGAAAGGGTCAAACATTATCAGTGTTCACGAAACATACAATATCACCAACCAACAGTTTAACCTTCTCAAACCTACCTTACACCCAACATAATGAAATGCATAATTAATATCTAAAAAGGTTTTCAAAATATATTACATGTGTAAAAATGTTATTAATAAGGTGAAAACTATAATATACATAGATGTAAATAAATAAATAAATACGTTATACTTAAATAATAATAGCCTTTATTCAGACAATAAATTACATTATATTATTTATAATAACTATTTCAACTTGATATTGATTCATTTAACGATTGGTGCAAAATTAACTTCATGGAACTTAATGTTGATAATTGCAAAATTTTGTCCTTTTATAGAACCAAAAAAACCTTTTCATTTTGATTATAAACTAAATATCACATCTATCAAGGACCTTGGTGTCACTCTAGATTGCAAACTTTCTTTCCGTGATCACATTAATAATATCGTAAATAAATCACTTAAACTACTCGGTGTTATTCATAGAATTGCCTCTGACTTCAAACATATAAGTACACTTAAAACTCTTTACTGTTCGCTGGTTCGCCCTCACCTTGAATATGCTAGTATCATTTGGTCTTCTTTCTATGCTGTCCACATTTGTCACATCAAATCCGTACAACATCGTTTCCTAAGAGGAATTGCTTGGAGGTTGAGTCTTGAAAGAGGCGAGTACTCATATGATGAAATTGAACATATTTTAAACATTTCTTCATTAGAAAAACGTAGAAAGGACTCTGATCTAATTTGCATATTTAAAATTATCAACAGTATTACTGATACACCTGCTTTGTTACAACTCATCCAGTTCAACATCCCTTCTCGTAGACTCCAAAATAATGAATTGCCGTTTCTCAATCAACATTCTACTAATTATAGATACCATTCTCCCTTATCCAGAATGTAGAGACTTGGTGTAAAACTTTTTGAATTTTTTGGTGTAATACTAAATGACTTTCGGCAGTCGATACGCAATATTTAAATACTTCTTCATGCTTTGACTTGTAGTGTCTTCTATATGTACTTTTTATATTGTCATTGCTATTAATTTATGTGTGCTCTCCCTTCCCTGTCATCTTTTTTTTTATTGGTGATATTATTATGTTTTTAAAGGAATATTGTCCGTAAATTAATAAATAAATAAATAAATCATATCATCACCAACATATTTATTACCAAGTATATGCAGGCGATTTATTATGGATAATTCAGCATTTGATCAAGTATTGTTGCAATGGTAAGGTAATTTGTGATGAACTATGTATGTAGATTGAAGATACATCAGTGCGTTATGCTTGTAGATACTTATAGATACTTGCAACACGGGCTGATAGAGTCCTTCCAAAGGGTTAAAATTCATCTAATTTTACTATTGTATATGACAAATTATACCAATACCATCTCAGCATTCATGAAATGATTTTTCACACATGATATGAACCACACAAATATTTGCGTTATTTGTTTTTGGGGTGTTATGTTAACGTTTCGAAACGTTGGCTAAATAAAGAAGGAGGTAGCGCAACACGGCATAACACCCCAAAAACAAATAACGAAAATACTTTTGGCCGTGAAATCTAAAAAGGTATCTCACACAAATATCACTAGTATTATTTAAAGTTAATAGCACAAAGACAGCACACCTGGGTAGTCGAAATATTTAAAATTTCGCTGATTTTAATTTATCTTCTCGTTCGAATTGTGGTCTTGGTCTGATCTTGGAGTCAGACAATCAGTCACAAATGGGACAAACAGTATAATTTGCGGGCGTATTCTGGGTAGCGGAAGGGTCACCATGTGTTATTTGATACAGTATCACGGTGTAAGTGGCTATGGTGGCCCCCAAACTGTAGAGAAGGGTACAGTCCACAGGAAACAGTCCACAAGCAGTGGCAAAAAGGGGTCTCGATCTCATGAGGTTCTCCAACATGGCAAGACGAGTTCCACATCCATATTCTTAAAACAGAAATACAAATATTTTTTATAAAAGTTATAATCTTTTAACCATACAGCTCAAAATCTGGTGGCGATCATGAAATTTGCACAGGTTTTTCGGTCTGGAATATCTGGGATAATCTGACTTTTTAACTCACACTGTTCCTTGTGTTATGAGATAGAAAGTTTTAATATATTCCTGTATAGTTGTCCTTTATCCTTTGTTTGTCATTTGAAAATTGAGGAAAACAAAAATAAATTCAGACACAAAATAAAAAAAAAAATTATTATTTTTTTATTTATAAACTAACGTTTAAGACAAGATTTTTATGCATAGCACAAAGGGTAACAATTATTATAAGCAATAATTGTCAGTTGTCAGCCTGAAACACTCATTACATTGAAAAATCTTCCAAGTATCTTTTCTCGGAAGATTTTTCAATGTAAATGAGTGTTTCAGGCTGACAATTATTGTTAAAAAAAATTGTTCTACTTGGTCGAAGATTAAAGAACACAAAAGATAATATTAGCAAAATTTCATAACATAAAATAAAAAAAAAAAACATATACACGCAACACACAAAACCAATATGAAACACGCAACACCCACAAACACACAAATCATAATATATGCCGATTTTTATTTAATTTAATTTTTTAATTTTAATTAAATTTTTAATCTTTATTTTTAGTTTAAATTTATCATAATTGTGTTTTTTCGTCACCAATATTATATATATTTTTTTCGAAACGTATTATGTTTAAATTCATATATTATAAAATGGGGGCCTCAGCACCGGTAAGCCATCCAGTGAGGCCAACACTACTGGATTGTACTATGAAATGTTAAATATTGTATCAAAAAATAAATAAATAAATTGTCAAAAGATTCCAAATTTTTGGCTTAGTTTTACAATACGCATTGTTCAACGAGAATACTCCTTCCTCACACTACGGTACAAGGCGACTGCGATGGCTTGAGAGAGTCCGCCTGGATAGGTTAATTAAAGGGTCTTTCTCAACCGGCTTCTCTCGATCAGAAAAAGTTTCTCCCATTTTAGTTGCCGCCGCGAGTGAACCAGTATAGGTTTGAAAACACACCTCTTGATACGGCCCACCACTCACTCCTTTTAATAATATAAATACCTTTTTTATCCCCAACTAAAATCAGCTTGTTGACGATTACGATGCCTCTTTTATTTTCATATTTCATGGCCTCTTCAAATAAAGCCATCACCACCAGCAGAAGTATATATTTGACACACCAATTCATTACCGACATAGTGGCGACGTTATGCTGAAAAATACATAGAATCATCATCGAAGCATAAAATCTTATGAATCGCATTCACTTCATCGTTCCTTGTATCGCCTCGGGGCTTTATCAGCCACCACATAACAAATTACAATACATGCAACAACAGTGCGATACAAGGTAAAGATCTCGGCCTCCCTTACAAGAAAAATAATTTACTCACACCAGCGTACGCGTCGTAGCTCTCCATATTAATTATGCCATTTTCTGACTGTAGTATTGATAACATTGCCGCCCCTATGGTAAATAAAATCTGAAACCAAACCTGAACATTGTTCTACGAA